>CM051238.1:382208019-382541299 GCA_027917425.1 Gastrophryne carolinensis
GGCTTTGCTTCTCCTGGTTGTGTGTATCCCCTGGGATTTCATGTAAACTCATCCTTTCATCTCCACAGTGCATGCCCAGGCCGCTCAGCCACTCAGCGGTGCATATTTCATTCCAAATTTTCTGAATGGTGTGCGTGGCTTGGGAAAAAGGTGAGTGGATCAGGTGACTCCTGGGGTCCTAAAGAGCTGGACATCCCAATTCAGGATGTCCCATAAAAAGGGAGCCCATAGCCCCTAGAATCTTATAGACTTAAGAAGCAGCCCAACATGAGGAGGAAAATCGCTCACCCACAGCATTGAGACCCACTATTTCAATACAAGTCAATGGCAGCGATCATATAGGATAATTTGCATTAATAGATAAAACTTTGCTTTAAATTATCCAAAATGTGTCAGTTGTTGGGAAGGGTTTTTGGCAATAAAGTTAATGGGCTGCAAGGGGAGGAATTACAAGCTGCCTTCCTGTCATAACCTTTTTATTCAATTACCAGTGGACTTTTTAAAGAAAACCTTCCTCCCTGTGGTCCTCACTGATGCATCCTCCCCCTTTACAGTGATGATCAAAATGATCTCATGCATTATGCTCCCCCATATGCCTGCCCCCCAATAGACATGGTGCCTATTTATATACCTCTAATGCCTTGTTTGCCTCTGTTAGGTGGTTTTCTCTGCCTTCAGGACACGTGGGCCTTTATTTTTGCAGACCAGGAAGAGGAGAGAGCAAAACTATTGGTTGATGCCATAAGATGGGGGCATTAATGATGGGCTCGAGGGGCGGGTGCCCCGGGGCCTCCACCACTATCCTGTAAGGGGGAGCCTTCACCAACCTCTGGGTTTGCTCCCCACAGCCCGCAGCGTGGAACAAAATCATTGCTGGTTTCCCCTCCCCCCCGGAGCCAGCCCCCAAAGCACAGCTAGCGCTTCCTCTTTCACTTCAGAGTTTGCAGTGTGAAGAGGAGGGAGAGAAAGTGCTTGCGGGAGATGTGACAGGCCGGGAAGAACTTGTGTGGAGTGTTGGCGGTGGCGGGCCGGAGAAGACGGAGTAGCAGGCCAGCCAGTGACATTGTGGGACTGGGAGGAGGAGCCGAGAAAGGGGTCCCGGCGGTGGTGGCAGTGGCAGGTAGGTGACATCACGCCAGAAGAAGTAAAAGTGTTGTGTTTTAGTGAAAGTGTGTTTTAGTGAAAGTGAAAGTGTGTTAAAGTGAAAGTGTGTTTTAGTGAAAGTGAAAGTGTGTTAAAGTGAAAGTGTGTTCAAGTGAAAGTGAAAGTGTGTTCAAGTGAAAGTGAAAGTGTGTTAAAGTGAAAGTGTGTTAAAGTGAAAGTGTGTTAAAGTGAAAGTGAAAGTGTGTTAAAGTGAAAGTGTGTTCAAGTGAAAGTGAAAGTGTGTTAAAGTGAAAGTGTGTTAAAGTGAAAGTGTGTTAAAGTGAAAGTGAAAGTGTGTTAAAGTGAAAGTGAAAGTGTGTTCAAGTGAAAGTGAAAGTGTGTTCAAGTGAAAGTGTGTTAAAGTGAAAGTGTGTTAAAGTGAAAGTGAAAGTGTGTTAAAGTGAAAGTGTGTTAAAGTGAAAGTGAAAGTGTGTTCAAGTGAAAGTGAAAGTGTGTTAAAGTGAAAGTGTGTTAAAGTGAAAGTGTGTTAAAGTGAAAGTGTGTTCAAGTGAAAGTGAAAGTGTGTTAAAGTGAAAGTGTGTTAAAGTGAAAGTGTGTTAAAGTGAAAGTGAAAGTGTGTTCAAGTGAAAGTGAAAGTGTGTTAAAGTGAAAGTGTGTGAAAGTGAAAGTGTGTTCAAGTGAAAGTGAAAGTGTGTTAAAGTGAAAGTGAAAGTGTGTTAAAGTGAAAGTGTGTTAAAGTGAAAGTGAAAGTGTGTTAAAGTGAATGTGAAAGTGTGTTAAAGTGAAAGTGTGTTTTAGTGAAAGTGTGTTAAAGTGAAAGTGAAAGTGTGTTTTAGTGAAAGTGTGTTTTAGTGAAAGTGTGTTTTAGTGAAAGTGTGTTTTAGTGAAAGTGTGTTTTAGTGAAAGTGAAAGTGTGTTTTAGTGAAAGTGTGTTAAAGTGAAAGTGTGTTTTAGTCAAAGTGTGTTTTAGTCAAAGTGTTGTTTTAGTAAATGTAAGTGTTTTTAGTGAAAGTGAAATTGTTGTGTTTTAGTGAAAGTGTTGTGTTTTAAATCCTGACCTATGTGCCTGCCGACTAACCCATCTACCAACTTACCCACCCACCAGCCTACCTACCTGCCCAATGGAGATTCCCACTGTGTAAAACCTGCCAATCACTAGTAATACATACCATGCTCGCGTTCCCACAGTGCTGGCACAACTCTCCTCAAATCAGCTTCTCTGGCTGCACATATTAATGGAAGCCCAGCCAAACTCAGCGCATAGCCCCCCCCCCCTCCCCCGCATCCCTGTGCAGCCAAGTAAGCCATCCAGTTACAGCAGGCATAGTTGCGCATAGGCCAAAAAAAACAGATGCCGCCCCCAGCCACACATGCTTCTTGAGTATTACCAATTCCCATTCCACGGGCATTGGGATTTGGGATGTCCTGCTGTGTGAAACACCCAGATCCCCTGTAAAAACTACCTGGGACCCAATCCAACAGTGAATGCCAGACAACCACCGGTCAGTTAATTGGCTGGGCCATTACTATAAAAAGAAAAAATACTGTATGTGGGGCTTCCACCAATCTTAATCCGGCCTCGGGCACCACATATTGCCCTTTTCCACTATAGTTGTCTGCTTTACATCTATTGCAATGTTGCTATAAAAACCACCAGGCTGGGCCCACAGTCAGAAGTGGATTAACCCTGCTCCTGGATTTACAGGGGTGTTATAGTGTAGAGTTCTTGATCTTGTATTGAGCAGCAAATCAGCCACAGATTTCTCTACTGCACAATTAAAACAAAATAAAATATTTCCTAGCTGCTACATATTCCTACCACATCCCACAAATTGCTGATGGGAGTTTCTGGAATCAATTAGAATTGTTGGAAGCTGCGGCCTCTTGGGACTGGAAACAGCATTAGATCCCAGCCTGCACTTAGCAGCAGCTCAAATCCCATAAATTACAAAGAGAGACACAGAAGGAGGAGGGGAGAGAAAAGCGTGAAGCTACAATGAATATCTAATACAAGTTATCACACAGCAATCTGCTTCCTTATGAATTCTCTGAACCCCCACATCCTGAATGTTAGGTCCCCCTTCTTTGTGCTTCTTTCCTCATTTCTAGTCTTGGCAATGGAACATCCTCTAATGAAATGAATTTATATTGATTGCTCTGTCCATCAAGGCAGCACTGGAGGGTGTGGACAAAGATCAATACAAATTAGGCCCAGCTATTGCACCATGCCGGGGGTACTGGGGCATTTTCTAGGCTGAAGGCAAAATAGCTCTCACTAAATTCTGCCCCCTTCTCACACATTATAAAGAGCTGCTGCAGTTCTATACAGGTATGTGCCATTCTGTGCCTCTTCCTTAGTAGCGAGAAGTTCCCCCTCTCCATGACAGGCCAATACGGGACAGTGTCATTAAAGGGGACCAAAACCCGCGGCGATCGGCCCAGGAATCTATAAGGTATCCGGGCCGATTGTTTCCCTCCCCCCAGGGCATCCAAGATCGGGATGCCCTGCTGTATGAAACCGCCCAGGTCACCCATACACTTACCTTCTTCCCTGGTCCAACAGCGCATGCACATGCTGCATCCCCGCTATCCCTCTAGCAGAGTGCGTGCCCGCGCCAGGCATTTGTGAATGGCCGGCGCGGGCATGTTTCATGTTAGAGGGTAGCGGGGGATGTGGCCGTCAGTGCGCTCAGAGCCGCTTGCCTTAGACGAAGGGACATCAGTGGATCCGAGCACACTGGAATAAAGGTGCCCCCACACTTACACAAGTCCTGGACACCCATGGTGTTTACCCTGCTCACCCACCTCTAGAAACAGCCCTGAATACAACTGATAGGAGCTGGGCTGTGTTTTTCTTTAAAGGGTAAGTCCTCTTTCGATGGAATTTTTGAAAGTGTTTATTTTTTTAGTGCCAAGAGGCTGAGCTGACTTTTTTCTTTATTGTTTTCTATGTTAGCAAATCAATCTGTTGCTACTGGCAACTGTACACCAAGTCTGTACACCAAGAAGAAAAATGTAAATCCTGTACACACAGAACACTGCTGCTATGGCCACTGCTGAGGTGAGGGAGCTCACTCAACCTTACACATGCCCAGCAGCAGTGTTCTGTGCAACCATCTGCAATCTGTTGCTATATGCACCAAGTTTGCACTTGAGGCCTAATTTATGATGTGTGCCTGTTAGCAACAGTTTTGTGACTATAGTGCCAACTTCCTGTCTAATCTGGCGCTGTGCTGGGTACTACATTGGGCTAGCAGTCGCTGCACCGAACGCTAATCAGTTTGCTTTGATAGTTGCACTCGCACATGTATTGGCCGGCCTATGTCAGCACCCGTTGGACCCGCTGGCCGATTATCCCAGCGCTAGTGAGCGCCACTTTGTACTGCTGTTTTTCTGGCGCTACCCAATATATTTTTGAATTTTTCCCTCCTTGAAATCTTTGGTGCAGTATTTTTCCGGTGCTGGTCAGCAACAAAGGGGATAAACTTTACAGTGCGTTTTAGTTGTTGGTGTTCAGATTACACATTGTTAAGCAAAAGAAGCCATTAAAATCAATTTTAATAACCCCCCAAAAATACATTTTGGCCTATCTAGGTCCTGTGTTTCAATTATTGACAATTCCCAATGCAAGTTCTGTACAAATAAATGTGTTTAATATAATTAAAAGCATTAAACACTACAATCAGGTTCTGCACGTTGGGCTCTATGGGATCTTGACCTACAGAACCAGGTTTAATCTGGCAGTGCCCCAACAAGAGCACCCGGCACTGCATCATTTTTGGTGCTATAGTTAAATAAGATGCAAATTGGCGTTAGTGTTTCTTCAGTTGTTAAATCTGAAGCTGAGTGCCACTGAGGCCAAAAAAGCTGACACTTCTTAAATAAGGCTCACCATGTACATTGCAAATAGCAACAGATTGCAGATTGCTTCCATAAAATAGATATGCTAGCATTAGAAAAAATACAGAAAAAAATCAAATTCAGTCAAAAATTAAATCGAAAGTGGACTTACCCTTTAAAGTGGACCAAAACCCAGGATTGTGACTATCCTGGGTTTTGGTTCTTTCCCCTGGTACACCTTGGTCGGGGGTTCCCAG
This sequence comes from Gastrophryne carolinensis, assembly GCA_027917425.1. Lineage (NCBI taxonomy): Eukaryota > Metazoa > Chordata > Amphibia > Anura > Microhylidae > Gastrophryne > Gastrophryne carolinensis. The sequence continues at coordinate 382,213,221 of CM051238.1, forward strand.
CTGCGTGAAACCCTCCCAGATTGGCGAAGAGAACTCACCTCTTCCTGGTCCTACGGCGAATACTGCAGATCGCGCATGCGCCGTTGGACCGGGAAACAAGGTAAGTGTATGGGGCGACCTGGGGGGTTTCACACAGCGGGCATCCCGATTTTGGATGCCCCTGGAGGGAATTGATCGGCCCGGGAATCTATAAGATTGTGGTGGGTTTTGGTCCACTTTAAGAAACCCTCTGGATGAATCTATGGTAAATATGTTCGTACTCCACTAAATGAATTAAAATGTGGGCATCAAAGTGGGGCATAACAAGGTTATTTGTCAAAAAGTTGATCCATGGAAACCCAAGCACATAAAGCAGTAATTTTCTGCTGCTCATCATGGTAAGTGGGAAAAGGGGTGTGGCTTGGCATTCGGGGTGTCAGATTAGAAGGGTACCTAGAGTAGCAAGAACCCAATATACAGTCCTGGACAGGAGACAAGAGGTTAAAGGCAGAGAGAAGGCACTGGGCCCCAGTACAAACAATGGAGTGCCTGGGTCCCAGTACAGACAATTGAGGGCCTGGGTCCCAGTACAGACCACTGAGAGCCTGGGCCCCTAGTACAGACTATGAAGGGTATGGGCCCCAGGATAGACTATAAAGAGAGTGGGCATCAGTTCAGATTGTGAAGGGCGTGGGTCACAAAATACAGACAAAGGAGGGCCTGAGTCCAGAAACAGAGAGCAATGGACACGGGTCACAGAGAGCTGGAGAGCACAATACACTTGAACAAAGAGATGCAATGACCAAGCACAGGAGCAGGGCTACACACATACATTAAAATTAATCTGAGCAGTCTACGACTGCTTTAAAGCAGAAGTAAAGTCATTACATAAGCCCCATCCCGGCCCTGGCACTGAGGCAGGATGGGGCAATAATAAAACACATTACCTGGTTCCCCATACCTCACCGGACTGCTGCCCCCTCTCCGGTTTTACATTTGGGCAATTTTTAATCACCTCGCCAGGGGATCCATCTCCTGGGTCCCTCGGATTCCGGTGACCTCCCGACGGGAAGCGCCATCTTGCATCCCATCAGGCACTACATGCGTCCCCCTATCTCGCGCCTGCACAGTGCACATGAATGGGATGCAAGGGGAGGTTCCTGAAAAGCAGCAAGACTTCGCTGATCGGCACCGGACTTTGAAGAGCATGCTAAAGCTGTTCTGCCATTTACAAATGGCTAAGCCAACGGGAGGGCAAAGGATCGGGCCCTGAAGAAGCCAGATGTCGCTGCATAAGTCGGCGATGACATCTAAACGGTAAGCAGGGCCCAATGGGGGGGGGGGGGGGGGGGGTCAGCCACACTTGTCTTTTTGCCCGATGTTCCTCTTTAAAGACTGCAGTGTTTTGCTTTAAGGTGTGGAGGCTGATTCATTACTAACGCCAGGTATCGGCAGATGAGCGTCTGTATAGCGGCGCTTAGAGCGACCGCTAGTAGACGCTGTAAGCAGGTATCGGGCACTGTAACCTAGTGTTGCGGTCGCTGTAGTAACCTGGCTCGCATGATGCATGTTGGGCGTTTTAACACCAGTACAGCGCTGCAGTGAGCGAAAGGTGGCGCCAGCTCAGTGCAACCGACTCTCAGCGCTCCACACCACACACACACACAGCGTTGGCGCCCTAAATCTGTAATGACAATTCTGCGTAAAAACATATAAATTCCAAAAAGTTTCTAAAAGTGTTTGTTTACAGCCAGGAGACGTCACACAATGATTTGAGCAAAAAAAAAAAGTCAAACACGCTGTTTAAATACAAGCAAATGAACAGCTATTGAAATGTATGGGAGAGTGACACTGAGCGAAATACCTGGCGATCTGGAAGCTAGAGCGTCGGCGCTATACGCTGAGCCACCTGTAATATTACATGGGACGCTACACTGCGCTGTTAGTCGCTCACCAGATTCGCTTTCATAAATGTGGTTTTGCCTTCAGCGCCCAGCGTTCACCAGATGCTGCCTGCCGCTACGAGGCACTAACTGGCGCTATCCCTTCTTAAATAACCCCCTAAGTGTAAATGTGTTAGGTAGGATTAAGATTTACATGTAAGAAGGGAGGGAAATAATGACATTTATGATACATTTTGGGTATCTGCCCCTTTAACCCCATAACAGGATGCCAAGACACGCTGTCCATTACCATTATTTAATAATAAACTTGGCCATTTCATTGGATAGGGATTCACCTGATTCTGCGAGTAGATTGGATCCATATCAAACACTGAAAACACATAATGAATATATAATAAAAGCTGTAGTAAATATTTGATCAGGCCTTGTAATCAATGGGGAGCATTTCACCAGGGCAGAAAAATCTTAAGTGTAGCTACACACACTGCCTGCTGGAATCTCCAGACATGTTATACATCTTTCTGTGCATGAGGCTGAGCAATGCTGAACCTGGGGTAACACACCCTGTCTCCGCCATGCTTTGTGTAGCGATTGGCTGGCGCTACAGTGGCCTGACAGCAGATGTCACTGCGTCTGAGCCATTAGCGCCTTTTCCATTCTTCTTTCCAGGTCTGCACTTATGCTAATGTGTGTATGTTGCTAGTCAGGGGGCATCTGCTATAAATCTGCTCCAGCCTCCCCTGTGCGTGCCTGGGAAATCTGTCCTGGCATTAGTTTTCAGTGGAGCTTTGTGCGCTTTCACCTCACCAGATTACATGACAAATATTCCGTCATTCATTGTACTTACCACACAGGCTTTTTATTTGTGAATACATAACAATAGATTTACAGTTCACAATACTCTCAACCCGTGTTGTCTCTCTATCCTTAGGAAGCCATAATGAGCATTAAAGGGACACTCCAGCCCTGGATTGCTGATTTTTAAATACGTTCCCCCAGTGCTGAAGCAGGGAAGGGGTAACAAAGAAAAGTCACATACCTGCAGCCAAATCCGGGCAATACCACCATCCTATTGAAGTCCACGACAGCTGCCAAGTGCTTGCTCACTTAAATGGGAAGGTGGGAGTGCCCACCCGGCAGCTGTCCTGTCCGGAATGGGCACCATTGGCCAACTTCACCGCTGGATTTGGGAGCAGGTAAGTGTCTATTCTTCATGTTACCCCCTGCCCTGCTTCAGCACTATTTTAAAAATCAGCAATCTGAGGTTGGATTGGCCCTTTAAGCCCTTTATGATGCCAGACAGGAAGAAGCTGCACACGTCAGTGAGGCAATTTTCCTATTGGATAAGCTCTGGATTTCACACATGTGTGTAGCTAATGACAGTCCCCCAAAGGACGCAGCTCTGCTAGGTAAGTCAGTAACTCTCTAATGCAAGGCTCACTGATGGAAGGAGGGGGTAAGTTATGGTTGATTTAGTGTCCCTATAAACCAGGGTCAACCCTGACATATTATCTCAGGGTAGACTGTAGGTCCACTTTAAGTCTCTCTCAAGCAGCTGAATGCCCTCCCGAAACCACCAATAATGGTATACATTGATTTAATTAAAAATTTCAGAGGTCTCCTTTAGCCAAATATTGTAATTCTGGAGTAAAAAAAGGATCCCCGTTTCATGCCTTTAAATCGGAAAAAAAACACTAGTGGCCGGCCTGAATCTAAAACGATTTCATGGCCAGCTGTTGGCTTTTCCCCAGGGCATCGGGATGTGGTGTGTGAAACCCTCCAGGTCGCTGGTAATCTCTTACCTCTTACCCCAGTCCAATGGCACATGGGCGGGCTCTCGTCCAATGAGAGACGCCTGCTATGACTACGTCATTTGGCAGGTGGCGCTCATTGTTTTGAATGGGGAGCACATGGTGCCACATCCCCCGCATCTCTGACGTCATGTGCGCACACCAGCCCCAGCCATTCAGATAAGCTGGAGTGGGAGTGTGCCTGAGGTCAGGGGCACAGGAGATGCGGCAGTTCACACTCCAAGTCAATCAGAGACATTTGCCAAAAGAAGTAAATTCAGCAAACGGCTCTCATTGCCTGAGCTCCCATGCATGCGCCATTGGTATGCAGAAGAGGTGAGTTGTTTGGGGCTTTCTGGTTTCACACAGTGGGGCATCCCCAATCAGCTCCGCTTTAAAGTGGGCCACCACCCATTATGCCTATAAAAATGCCCCAAGTAACCTTGGGGCATCCTGATTTGGGATGCCCGCCGTGTGAGTCCCCCAAGGTCACCCCACATTCACTCACCTTTTACGGAACCCCCATGGCGCGCTCGCCAGTCGCCACCTCAATCCTGGCTCTCCTGTAGCTGAAGCGCAATCTTGCTCCCGACCATTCAGATTCAAACTGGAGATGTGGCAGCTCCTGCTCTCTTATTCTGGGCTCTGTGTGTAAACATAGCAGTATGCCAATCATAAATATGCACGCCATACACCGCAAATTGGGCTCAGGCCCGTACATGCTTTGTGGGACCAGGGAAAGGTGGGTTTTTGGGGCAAACTGGGAGGGGGGTCACACAGTGGGGTTTTGGTCCACTTCAAACGTTCTGCATGGCAATGTGGAGATTTCCTTTAATGGATATGCATATTTAAAGTGGAAGAAGATTCCCCTGTAATCCCAGGGGTCACATGCATGCCCTCTGTCAGCAATGGGGAAACATTTGGGTGTACACTCCATGGCATTTTTTATTAATCTAGCCTAATAAATTGGGGGCTGAACTGCAGAGTGTTATACTTACCACACTTCTGCATGTTTTGGGTCTGTGGGGTGGGTACCACTCTCTAGCTATATATTGTTGGGGTTGGGGGTTTGTTTACACTCTTCCCATATATATTTAGGGACAGAGAGGAACAGAGAGGAACATCTGCTTGCTTTCTATTATTATTTTGGAGCCTAAGGAATAGTCTATTTATTTTTAGGGAGGTGGCTGCTGGCTTGCTGCCCACATCACAGGCCATTGGCGCTGAGGATCATTGGCTGGCTTTGTATAGTGCTATGCGCAAGCCCATCCTGAGCATTTAGTTGGCTGCTGGCAGTCACATGGGGGCGCTGGAAGTGGGTAAGTAGTCTGGTATCCGGTCTTTTCCATTCTCCTCATGATCAGAAGAAGACTTTGGGGGTTGTTCATCAAGGGATAGCGCGCCGCCAGGTAGTGCTTCGTATCGGCAGGCAGCGTCTGGTGTACGCTGGGCGCTGTACGCAAAACCACATTTATGAAAGCGAATCTGGTGAGCGACTCTAACAGCGCCATGTAGCGCCGATTCATCATTACAGGCGGCTCAGCGTATAGCACCGGTGCTCTAGCTTCCAGAGCGTCAGGTATGACCTGTCGCTCTCCCATACATTTCAATGGACGTTCCTTTTCTTCTGTTTAAACAGGGTTTTATTATTATTTTTTGTTTTTCTCTCAAAAAATTGTGTCACCTCTCCTGGCCTAGAAAGAGTCATTTTTGATAACTTTTTTTTGTTTTTTATGCAGAATTGTCATTACAGGTCTGGCACTTTTAATGTCACAATGTTATAACAATTTCATTCCATGTGTTTTCGCTTTGTTACTGGTGGATATGTGTTCAAAAACAGACTTTAAACACAGCGTCTGGCGCTCTATGCTACAGCAACCGGATTTAGAGCGCTGACATTGTGTGTGTGTCCTTTTTTGATAAGTATGATGTGGAACGCTGAGAGTCAGTCGCACTGAGCTGGCGCTACCTCTCGCTCCCTGCAGCGCTGTACTGGTGATACAGCGCCCAACATACATCACATTCATCAATACGGGCCAGGTAACTACAGCGATCTACTTACTTACAGCATCTACTAGCGGTCGCTCTAAGAGCCACTACACAGACGCTCATCTGCCGATACCTGGCATTAGTAATGAATCAGCCTCCACATTAGTCATAATAGGTGACAGCACTTTGCAAGCTGTGAATGGACATCATTGGTTTAGTGGGACCCCTCCCTCTTTTTTGGTTGGATGAACATCAAAGCGATTTGGTGCTGAGGAGGATTGTGGGTATACTTGTTTTTTCTCATATGAGGCCTTTAAAGCGGACCAAAACCCACTGAACTTGTGAAATACATTTGGCCAAAGCCCCTGCCAATACTCCCCTCTTAGGGTGTAGAACTAGAAATCAATATTGTCACTTTTTGAATCATCCTGGAAGACAGTCAATCAGTCATTACATCGGTGTGGCAATGACATCATTGCCACACACAACAGTGACAATGAATGGAGGAGGCGGAGCTTTACAGCTAAAACAGGCGCCATTATCTGGGATTAGATTGAAGTAGTGGCAGTGAAAATTGGCAAAAGGTACTCCTCATGGGGGGGAGCAATTCAAGGGATGCTAGTTAAAAATATGGGTTTTGGTCCGCTTTAAATATTTCTTGTTTGATCTGTTGATAATACTCTGCGTAACCGCCGTCTACAGCATAGGACAAGATTTCCAGCAAAACGTTATCAAGCTCTCTCAGTGGTCAATGATCGCCCCATGGCACAGCCACTTCTCTACCTGTCTAGACAGTGTGCTCACTGGACTGAAGCATTGGCAGCTGATTGGTTGGCATGTTAGGAATGCCAATCATTGTCACTGACTTACAAAGCAGTCTGCGCCCATCTAGCTGAATACCACCTCCCTGGACTCTGCTGCTACTCTGTAAGACAAACAAGGCAATGTCATATTGGATTAGTTTCATTGCAATGAGTGACCTGGAGTTCACATATTTCATGTTACTTTATCTCCAAGCCCTCTTATTCCTTACTGCTTTCAAAGGCATCCAGATTTGTCCTTTGTGTGCCCAGAGCTTTTGGGACAGCAAACTGAGATGGGCACAGCGGGGATACTCAGTTTCTCATCTACCAAACCCCAGTCCCTAAAGCTCAAATTAAAACTCTGCTCATGGCATATTATAGAACTGTTACATATAATAATACTGTTACACATAATAATAAGACACTGCTGATAGATAGAGATGAGCGAACTTTTGAAAAATTCGATTCAACTGATTCGCCGAATTTTCCGACAAAAATCGTTTCGACCCGAATAAATTCGCGACGAATCGCTATTAAAAACAGCTATTTCTGAGCCTCCTAGAGCCTCAATAGGGTTGTAAACCATTCTGCCTTGCTGTAACACGCACAGGATGCGTGCTGGGTTAGTTAAATAATACTTTGAAGAAATATCACATGCAGATCAGAGGCATCGCTAATAGAATCGCAGAGCGGCACAATTGCAGAGAGTTGAAGTGGCATCACTATGAGGGGCAGAAGGAGCCCAAACATTGCTTTAAAGAGACACTGGAGTTGGCAGCAGCAGGAGCCCAAAAATTGGATGAATCACACCCTGGAGTTGGCAGCAGCAGCAGCAGGAGCCCAAATATACACTGGAGTTGGCTTCAGGAGCCCAAAAATTGGATGAATCACACCCTGGAGTTGGCAGGAGTTGACAGTAGCAGCAGCAGGAGCCCAAATATACACTGGAGTTGGCTTCAGGAGCCCAAAAATTGGATGAATCACACCCTGGAGTTGGCAGCAGCAGCAGCAGGAGCCCAAATATACACTGGAGTTGGCTTCAGGAGCCCAAAAATTGGATGAATCACACCCTGGAGTTGGCAGCAGCAGCAGCAGGAGCCCAAATATAGACTGGAGTTGGCTTCAGGAGCCCAAAAATTGGATGAATCACACCCTGGAGTTGGCAGCAGCAGCAGCAGGAGCCCAAATATACACTGGAGTTGGCTTCAGGAGCCCAAAAATTGGATGAATCACACCCTGGAGTTGGCAGAAGTTGGCAGCAGCAGCAGCAGGAGCCCAAATATACACTGGAGTTGGCTTCAGGAGCCCAAAAATTGGATGAATCACACCCTGGAGTTGGCAGCAGCAGCAGCAGGAGCCCAAATATACACTGGAGTTGGCTTCAGGAGCCCAAAAATTGGATGAATCACACCCTGGAGTTGGCAGCAGCAGCAGCAGGAGCCCAAATATACACTGGAGTTGGCTTCAGGAGCCCAAAATTTGGATGAATCACACCCTGGAGTTGGCAGCAGCAGCAGCAGGAGCCCAAATATACACTGGAGTTGGCTTCAGGAGCCCAAAAATTGGATGAATCACACCCTGGAGTTGGCAGAAGTTGGCAGCAGCAGCAGCAGGAGCCCAAAAATTGGATGAATCACACCCTGGAGTTGGCAGAAGTTGGCAGCAGCAGCAGCAGGAGCCCAAATATACACTGGAGTTGGCCTCAGGAGCCCAAAAATTGGATGAATCACACCCTGGAGTTGGCAGAAGTTGGCAGCAGCAGCAGCAGGAGCCCAAATATACACTGGAGTTGGCCTCAGGAGCCCAAAAATTGGATGAATCACACCCTGGAGTTGGCAGAAGTTGGCAGCAGCAGCAGCAGGAGCCCAAATATACACTGGAGTTGGCCTCAGGAGCCCAAAAATTGGATGAATCACACCCTGGAGTTGGCAGGAGTTGACAGTAGCAGCAGCAGGAGCCCAAATATACACTGGAGTTGGCTTCAGGAGCCCAAAAATTGGATGAATCACACCCTGGAGTTGGCAGCAGCAGCAGCAGGAGCCCAAATATACACTGGAGTTGGCTTCAGGAGCCCAAAAATTGGATGAATCACACCCTGGAGTTGGCAGCAGCAGGAGCCCAAATATACACTGGAGTTGGCTTCAGGAGCCCAAAAATTGGATGAATCACACCCTGGAGTTGGCAGAAGTTGGCAGCAGCAGCAGCAGGAGCCCAAATATACACTGGAGTTGGCTTCAGGAGCCCAAAAATTGGATGAATCACACCCTGGAGTTGGCAGAAGTTGGCAGCAGCAGCAGCAGGAGCCCAAATATACACTGGAGTTGGCTTCAGGAGCCCAAAAATTGGATGAATCACACCCTGGAGTTGGCAGGAGTTGACAGTAGCAGCAGCAGGAGCCCAAATATACACTGGAGTTGGCTTCAGGAGCCCAAAAATTGGATGAATCACACCCTGGAGTTGGCAGAAGTTGGCAGCAGCAGCAGCAGGAGGCCAAATATACACTGGAGTTGGCCTCAGGAGCCCAAAAATTGGATGAATCACACCCTGGAGTTGGCAGAAGTTGGCAGCAGCAGCAGCAGGAGCCCAAATATACACTGGAGTTGGCTTCAGGAGCCCAAAAATTGGATGAATCACACCCTGGAGTTGGCAGAAGTTGGCAGCAGCAGCAGCAGGAGCCCAAATATACACTGGAGTTGGCTTCAGGAGCCCAAAAATTGGATGAATCACACCCTGGAGTTGGCAGCAGCAGCAGCAGGAGCCCAAATATACACTGGAGTTGGCTTCAGGAGCCCAAAAATTGGATGAATCACACCCTGGAGTTGGCAGGAGTTGACAGTAGCAGCAGCAGGAGCCCAAATATACACTGGAGTTGGCTTCAGGAGCCCAAAAATTGGATGAATCACACCCTGGAGTTGGCAGAAGTTGGCAGCAGCAGCAGCAGGAGCCCAAATATACACTGGAGTTGGCCTCAGGAGCCCAAAAATTGGATGAATCACACCCTGGAGTTGGCAGAAGTTGGCAGCAGCAGCAGCAGGAGCCCAAATATACACTGGAGTTGGCTTCAGGAGCCCAAAAATTGGATGAATCACACCCTGGAGTTGGCAGAAGTTGGCAGCAGCAGCAGCAGGAGCCCAAATATACACTGGAGTTGGCCTCAGGAGCCCAAAAATTGGATGAATCACACCCTGGAGTTGGCAGGAGTTGACAGTAGCAGCAGCAGGAGCCCAAATATACACTGGAGTTGGCCTCAGGAGCCCAAAAATTGGATGAATCACACCCTGGAGTTGGCAGGAGTTGACAGTAGCAGCAGCAGGAGCCCAAATATACACTGGAGTTGGCTTCAGGAGCCCAAAAATTGGATGAATCACACCCTGGAGTTGGCAGCAGCAGCAGCAGGAGCCCAAATATACACTGGAGTTGGCTTCAGGAGCCCAAAAATTGGATGAATCACACCCTGGAGTTGGCAGCAGCAGCAGCAGGAGCCCAAATATACACTGGAGTTGGCTTCAGGAGCCCAAAAATTGGATGAATCACACCCTGGAGTTGGCAGAAGTTGGCAGCAGCAGCAGCAGGAGCCCAAATATACACTGGAGTTGGCTTCAGGAGCCCAAAAATTGGATGAATCACACCCTGGAGTTGGCAGAAGTTGGCAGCAGCAGCAGCAGGAGCCCAAATATACACTGGAGTTGGCTTCAGGAGCCCAAAAATTGGATGAATCACACCCTGGAGTTGGCAGGAGTTGACAGTAGCAGCAGCAGGAGCCCAAATATACACTGGAGTTGGCTTCAGGAGCCCAAAAATTGGATGAATCACACCCTGGAGTTGGCAGAAGTTGGCAGCAGCAGCAGCAGGAGCCCAAATATACACTGGAGTTGGCCTCAGGAGCCCAAAAATTGGATGAATCACACCCTGGAGTTGGCAGAAGTTGGCAGCAGCAGCAGCAGGAGCCCAAATATACACTGGAGTTGGCTTCAGGAGCCCAAAAATTGGATGAATCACACCCTGGAGTTGGCAGCAGCAGCAGCAGGAGCCCAAATATACACTGGAGTTGGCTTCAGGAGCCCAAAAATTGGATGAATCACACCCTGGAGTTGGCAGGAGTTGACAGTAGCAGCAGCAGGAGCCCAAATATACACTGGAGTTGGCTTCAGGAGCCCAAAAATTGGATGAATCACACCCTGGAGTTGGCAGAAGTTGGCAGCAGCAGCAGCAGGAGCCCAAATATACACTGGAGTTGGCCTCAGGAGCCCAAAAATTGGATGAATCACACCCTGGAGTTGGCAGAAGTTGGCAGCAGCAGCAGCAGGAGCCCAAATATACACTGGAGTTGGCTTCAGGAGCCCAAAAATTGGATGAATCACACCCTGGAGTTGGCAGAAGCTGGCAGCAGCAGCAGCAGGAGCCCAAATATACACTGGAGTTGGCTTCAGGAGCCCAAAAATTGGATGAATCACACCCTGGAGTTGGCAGGAGTTGACAGTAGCAGCAGCAGGAGCCCAAATATACACTGGAGTTGGCTTCAGGAGCCCAAAAATTGGATGAATCACACCCTGGAGTTGGCAGCAGCAGCAGCAGGAGCCCAAATATACACTGGAGTTGGCTTCAGGAGCCCAAAAATTGGATGAATCACACCCTGGAGTTGGCAGGAGTTGACAGCAGCAGCAGCAGGAGCCCAAATATACACTGGAGTTGGCTTCAGGAGCCCAAAAATTGGATGAATCACACCCTGGAGTTGGCAGGAGTTGACAGTAGCAGCAGCAGGAGCCCAAATATACACTGGAGTTGGCTTCAGGAGCCCAAAAATTGGATGAATCACACCCTGGAGTTGGCAGAAGTTGGCAGCAGCAGCAGCAGGAGCCCAAAAATTGGATGAATCACACCCTGGAGTTGGCAGAAGTTGGCAGCAGCAGCAGCAGGAGCCCAAATATACACTGGAGTTGGCCTCAGGAGCCCAAAAATTGGATGAATCACACCCTGGAGTTGGCAGAAGTTGGCAGCAGCAGCAGCAGGAGCCCAAATATACACTGGAGTTGGCTTCAGGAGCCCAAAAATTGGATGAATCACACCCTGGAGTTGGCAGAAGTTGGCAGCAGCAGCAGCAGGAGCCCAAATATACACTGGAGTTTGCCTCAGGAGCCCAAAAATTGGATGAATCACACCCTGGAGTTGGCAGAAGTTGGCAGCAGCAGCAGCAGGAGCCCAAATATACACTGGAGTTGGCTTCAGGAGCCCAAAAATTGGATGAATCACACCCTGGAGTTGGCAGAAGTTGGCAGCAGCAGCAGCAGGAGCCCAAATATACACTGGAGTTGGCTTCAGGAGCCCAAAAATTGGATGAATCACACCCTGGAGTTGGCAGGAGTTGACAGTAGCAGCAGCAGGAGCCCAAATATACACTGGAGTTGGCTTCAGGAGCCCAAAAATTGGATGAATCACACCCTGGAGTTGGCAGCAGCAGCAGCAGGAGCCCAAATATACACTGGAGTTGGCTTCAGGAGCCCAAAAATTGGATGAATCACACCCTGGAGTTGGCAGCAGCAGCAGCAGGAGCCCAAATATACACTGGAGTTGGCTTCAGGAGCCCAAAAATTGGATGAATCACACCCTGGAGTTGGCAGCAGCAGCAGCAGGAGCCCAAATATACACTGGAGTTGGCCTCAGGAGCCCAAAAATTGGATGAATCACACCCTGGAGTTGGCAGAAGTTGGCAGCAGCAGCAGCAGGAGCCCAAATATACACTGGAGTTGGCTTCAGGAGCCCAAAAATTGGATGAATCACACCCTGGAGTTGGCAGGAGTTGACAGTAGCAGCAGCAGGAGCCCAAATATACACTGGAGTTGGCTTCAGGAGCCCAAAAATTGGATGAATCACACCCTGGAGTTGGCAGCAGCAGCAGCAGGAGCCCAAATATACACTGGAGTTGGCTTCAGGAGCCCAAAAATTGGATGAATCACACCCTGGAGTTGGCAGGAGTTGACAGCAGCAGCAGCAGCAGGAGCCCAAATATACACTGGAGTTGGCTTCAGGAGCCCAAAAATTGGATGAATCACACCCTGGAGTTGGCAGGAGTTGACAGTAGCAGCAGCAGGAGCCCAAATATACACTGGAGTTGGCTTCAGGAGCCCAAAAATTGGATGAATCACACCCTGGAGTTGGCAGCAGCAGCAGCAGGAGCCCAAATATACACTGGAGTTGGCTTCAGGAGCCCAAAAATTGGATGAATCACACCCTGGAGTTGGCAGCAGCAGCAGGAGCCCAAATATACACTGGAGTTGGCTTCAGGAGCCCAAAAATTGGATGAATCACACCCTGGAGTTGGCAGAAGTTGGCAGCAGCAGCAGCAGCAGGAGCCCAAATATACACTGGAGTTGGCTTCAGGAGCCCAAAAATTGGATGAATCACACCCTGGAGTTGGCAGAAGTTGGCAGCAGCAGCAGCAGGAGCCCAAATATACACTGGAGTTGGCTTCAGGAGCCCAAAAATTGGATGAATCACACCCTGGAGTTGGCAGGAGTTGACAGTAGCAGCAGCAGGAGCCCAAATATACACTGGAGTTGGCTTCAGGAGCCCAAAAATTGGATGAATCACACCCTCGAGTTGGCAGAAGTTGGCAGCAGCAGCAGCAGGAGCCCAAATATACACTGGAGTTGGCCTCAGGAGCCCAAAAATTGGATGAATCACACCCTGGAGTTGGCAGAAGTTGGCAGCAGCAGCAGCAGCAGGAGCCCAAATATACACTGGAGTTGGCTTCAGGAGCCCAAAAATTGGATGAATCACACCCTGGAGTTGGCAGAAGTTGGCAGCAGCAGCAGCAGGAGCCCAAATATACACTGGAGTTGGCTTCAGGAGCCCAAAAATTGGATGAATCACACCCTGGAGTTGGCAGGAGTTGACAGTAGCAGCAGCAGGAGCCCAAATATACACTGGAGTTGGCTTCAGGAGCCCAAAAATTGGATGAATCACACCCTGGAGTTGGCAGCAGCAGCAGCAGGAGCCCAAATATACACTGGAGTTGGCTTCAGGAGCCCAAAAATTGGATGAATCACACCCTGGAGTTGGCAGGAGTTGACAGCAGCAGCAGCAGGAGCCCAAATATACACTGGAGTTGGCTTCAGGAGCCCAAAAATTGGATGAATCACACCCTGGAGTTGGCAGGAGTTGACAGTAGCAGCAGCAGGAGCCCAAATATACACTGGAGTTGGCTTCAGGAGCCCAAAAATTGGATGAATCACACCCTGGAGTTGGCAGAAGTTGGCAGCAGCAGCAGCAGGAGCCCAAAAATTGGATGAATCACACCCTGGAGTTGGCAGAAGTTGGCAGCAGCAGCAGCAGGAGCCCAAATATACACTGGAGTTGGCCTCAGGAGCCCAAAAATTGGATGAATCACACCCTGGAGTTGGCAGAAGTTGGCAGCAGCAGCAGCCCAAATATACACTGGTGTTGGCTTCAGGAGCCCAAAAATTGGATGAATCACACCCTGGAGTTGGCAGAAGTTGGCAGCAGCAGCAGCAGGAGCCCAAATATACACTGGAGTTGGCCTCAGGAGCCCAAAAATTGGATGAATCACACCCTGGAGTTGGCAGAAGTTGGCAGCAGCAGCAGCAGCAGGAGCCCAAATATACACTGGAGTTGGCTTCAGGAGCCCAAAAATTGGATGAATCACACCCTGGAGTTGGCAGAAGTTGGCAGCAGCAGCAGCAGGAGCCCAAATATACACTGGAGTTGGCTTCAGGAGCCCAAAAATTGGATGAATCACACCCTGGAGTTGGCAGGAGTTGACAGTAGCAGCAGCAGGAGCCCAAATATACACTGGAGTTGGCTTCAGGAGCCCAAAAATTGGATGAATCACACCCTGGAGTTGGCAGCAGCAGCAGCAGGAGCCCAAATATACACTGGAGTTGGCTTCAGGAGCCCAAAAATTGGATGAATCACACCCTGGAGTTGGCAGCAGCAGCAGCAGGAGCCCAAATATACACTGGAGTTGGCTTCAGGAGCCCAAAAATTGGATGAATCACACCCTGGAGTTGGCAGCAGCAGCAGCAGGAGCCCAAATATACACTGGAGTTGGCTTCAGGAGCCCAAAAATTGGATGAATCACACCCTGGAGTTGGCAGAAGTTGGCAGCAGCAGCAGCAGGAGCCCAAATATACACTGGAGTTGGCTTCAGGAGCCCAAAAATTGGATGAATCACACCCTGGAGTTGGCAGGAGTTGACAGTAGCAGCAGCAGGAGCCCAAATATACACTGGAGTTGGCTTCAGGAGCCCAAAAATTGGATGAATCACACCCTGGAGTTGGCAGCAGCAGCAGCAGGAGCCCAAATATACACTGGAGTTGGCTTCAGGAGCCCAAAAATTGGATGAATCACACCCTGGAGTTGGCAGGAGTTGACAGCAGCAGCAGCAGGAGCCCAAATATACACTGGAGTTGGCTTCAGGAGCCCAAAAATTGGATGAATCACACCCTGGAGTTGGCAGGAGTTGACAGTAGCAGCAGCAGGAGCCCAAATATACACTGGAGTTGGCTTCAGGAGCCCAAAAATTGGATGAATCACACCCTGGAGTTGGCAGCAGCAGCAGCAAGAGCCCAAATATACACTGGAGTTGGCATCAGGAGCCCAAAAATTGGATGAATCACACCCTGGAGTTGGCAGCAGCAGCAGCAGGAGCCCAAATATACACTGGAGTTGGCTTCAGGAGCCCAAAAATTGGATGAATCACACCCTGGAGTTGGCAGAAGTTGGCAGCAGCAGCAGCAGGAGCCCAAATATACACTGGAGTTGGCTTCAGGAGCCCAAAAATTGGATGAATCACACCCTGGAGTTGGCAGAAGTTGGCAGCAGCAGCAGCAGGAGCCCAAATATACACTGGAGTTGGCTTCAGGAGCCCAAAAATTGGATGAATCACACCCTGGAGTTGGTAGGAGTTGACAGTAGCAGCAGCAGGAGCCCAATTATACACTGGAGTTGGCTTCAGGAGCCCAAAAATTGGATGAATCACACCCTGGAGTTGGCAGCAGCAGCAGCAGGAGCCCAAATATACACTGGAGTTGGCTTCAGGAGCCCAAAAATTGGATGAATCACACCCTGGAGTTGGCAGGAGTTGACAGCAGCAGCAGCAGGAGCCCAAATATACACTGGAGTTGGCTTCAGGAGCCCAAAAATTGGATGAATCACACCCTGGAGTTGGCAGAAGTTGGCAGCAGCAGCAGCAGGAGCCCAAAAAATGGCCTAAAGACATAAATATGTTTTGCACCATTTGGAAAGTGTAAAATGTGGCACCATGCTGAATCTAGTCGCATGCATCAGGCATTGGTGGGTGGAAATCCTGGCTGATCCATCCCTGATTCATTTTGACAAAGGTGAGTCTCTCCACATTTTTAGTTGACAGACGAGTTCTCCTCGCCGTAACTATGGCCCCCGCCGCACTAAACACCCGCTCAGATGGCACGCTACTTGCCGGGCAGGACAGCTTTTCCAGGGCAAACTCTGCTAGTTGCGGCCACAAATCAAGTTTGGCTGCCCAGAAGTCCAGCGGATCCTCAAGGTGTGTTGGCATGGTCATGTCAAAGTATGACATGACCTGCTGGTTGAGGTCCTGCTCCAGGTCTTCCTGCTGCTCATGAGTAGCCTCACTATGCGGGTGTAGAAAGCTACTCATTAGCGACTGAAGACTGAGGCTGCTGCTGCTGATGGAGCTGCTGCTGCTGCTCCTGCCAACCCCCCCAGCGGCCATGGCAGTGGAAGGTGAGCGCAGAGGTCCCCTCGAGTCAGACCTGCGAGAGTATGGACCATGGCGCAGATAGGCATCGGCCAACTGCCTACGTAGAATGTCTTTGTAGTAGTTGAGTTTGTCCTCCCTCTCGGTGGGTTTAAAAAATGCCCCCATTTTGTGCCGGAAGCGAGGGTCCAATAAGGTGGACAGCCAGAAGTCATCCCGCCGACAGATGGAAACAATTCTGGGGTCACTACGCAAGCATGTGAGCATGCTTCGTGCCATTTGCGCAAGTGACTCGGATGGACTACCTGTCTCCATCTCCACTGCATACTGCCACGGTGTGCCCGGGTCCTCTGTCTCGCCTTCCTCAAAAACCTCTAGCTCCTCTGGCTGCTCCTGCTCCTCCTCTCCTGTCCGCTGACTAGATAAACCAGCCATTTCGCCAAGCCTAAACTGTGTTTCGCTGGGCAACTCCTCCTCCTCCTCCTCCTCCTCCAGTTCAGCTCCAACGGGGTTCATGTGGCCGTAAGATGTAAACGCCATGTCTCCAGTGCCCTGACCAGCCATGGTTTCCAACATGTGCTGTAGTACATGAAGCAGTGGAATCACGTCGTTCATCCCGTAATCCTGCCGACTGACAAATAAAGTGGCTTCCTCAAAGGGCCTGAGCAAACGGCAGGTGTCACGTATGAGCTGCCACTGGTTGACATTGAAGTTACACAGGGGAGTCCCCCTATCTGCTTGGATCATCAGGAAATCCGTGATGGCTTTTCTCTGTTCATATAATCGGTCCAACATGTGAAGGGTGGAATTCCAACGGGTGGAAACATCGCAAATCAGACTATGTTGGGGGATACCATTCTGACGCTGTAGCTCAAGAAGGGTGTGTTTGGCGGTGTAGGAGTGGCTGAAGTGCATGCAAAGTTTCCTTGAAGTTGTTAGGATGTCCTGCAGATGGGGGGAACACTTCAGAAACCGCTTGACAACCAGATTGAAGACGTGAGCCATGCAGGGGGCATGGGTCAGGCTTCCTTGGCGCAGCGCAGACAAAATGTTCTTCCCATTGTCGGTAACCATGATTCCCATTTTAAGTTTTCTCGGAGTAAGCCATGTTTGGATTTCCTGATGAATACATTTAAGCAGTTCCTCCCCTGTGTGACTCCGTTCGCCAAGACAAACCATGTGAAGCACTGCGTGACACCTCCGTGCCCTGCACACATGGTAGACTGGAGGGGCACTGAGACTTGAGCCTACAGTGGAGGGTGAGGAGATGGCGGAGGATGAGGAGGCCGAGTCGCACGGTGTCACAGGCCCAATGGGCAGAGAGCGCGGAGGCCGAAGCGGCGTGACCTGTCCAAGTTGCTGCTGCAAAGGGACCACATTCACCCAGTGGGCCGTAAACGACATGTACTGCCCCTGACCGTAGTTACAGCTCCAGATGTCGGCGCTGCCATGTATTTTGCTACACACCGACAGGCTCAAGGACTGGCCCACCTTCTGTTCAACAAAAGTGTGCAGCGCTGGTACTGCCTTCTTGGCAAAGAAATGACGGCTTGGGACTCTCCACCTCGGCTCGGCACAAGCCATCAGTTCTCTGAAAGGTGCAGATTCCACCACCTGAAAAGGGAGCGACTGCAGCACCAGCAACTTGGACAGGAGCACATTCAGCTTCTGCGCCGTAGGATGAGTGGGCGCATACTGCTGTCTCTTGGACATGGCTTCGCTGATGGATTGCTGGCGGGATGCATGACTTGGAGGAGGAGGAGGAGGAGCAGGAGCGACAGAGGATGGGTATGACGCACAGCTGCCTTCGGCTGAGGTGCTGGAGCCTTGGCTGGCAGAAATTGGGAGCTCACTTGGTGAGGAAGCAGACTGGACCACCCCTTGGGAGCCTCGGTTCTCCCAGGTCGTTTTATGGTGACGCATCATATGTTGACGCAGGGCCGTGGTGCCAACATTTGGACCCTGGCCACGCTTCACCTTTTGCCTACATATCTTGCATGTGGCCATATTACCCTCCTGCGGATGCCTCAGGAAAAACTGCCACACTGCCGAGTAGCTACTTTTCCCACCCCCTGGCCTCACTGATTCACTGCTGCTGTTGCCAACTCCAGGAACCCCTGCTCCACTACCTCCCGATAAGGTAGACTGCCGCACAGCAGGTGCTCTACCCCGGCCCCGGCCCCGGCCGGCTCCAGCCTTTGGAATTGTGCCCCCATGCTGACTGCTACCACCTTGCTGCCTCAGCTGCTGACTCCGGGGCAACCTGCGCCCCTCTTCTCCTGATGATGACGATGAAGCCCCTTCATCACCCGGCTCCCAAGTGCGATCGGCTTCATCGTCATCATCATCATCATCACCGAGTTGTGGCTGTACGTCACTGATGTTCGTGGATTCATCAACAGTGTCTGGCGCAGGAGCTGGAACGCTCGCAGCACCCACGACACTGTCCACATCACTATTTGTCTGCCTAGCTAAAGAAGCCTCCTCCATTTCTTGGCTGGGCAGTAGCTGCTGACTGTCCTCCTGTATCTGATCGTCCTCCTCACTAAAGAGTGGAGCTGAACCCAAAGCATAGGATACGTCGCTGGGGGAGGGAACGGCGTAGGCCAGAGGCAATGGGAGGACAGGGACTGCTCTCGGGGCATGCCAACTCAGGGTTGTGTCAGAGGAACCTACCGACCCTAGACTGGGGGTCTCAGACGTAAGTTGTGATGATGTGCGCGTCAACCAATCTACCACGGCAGATGCGTTACTGGTGGAGACCCGACCGCTAGCAGATACTGGCAGATTAGGTCTCTCAGCGTGACTCCTGCTGCTACTGGCCCCCAGTCTGATGCGAGCTCTGCCTGCGGAATCTTGGCCTCTGCCACTCCTCTTTTCACTTCCAGGCACTTGTCTGCCCGACATAGTCTAACTGGCGTGGTAGTAGGTGATATTTTAAGATCCCCCGGGCAGCGGTGGGTCTATATGAAACAGAATATAATGCACACCAAAAGTGAGCAGTAACACTCAGCCTCCAACAGGCCTGCTTAGTGTAAATAAGAGAGCTGCTTAGTGTAAATAAAGAGGGGTATGCTATGTTACAGAATGGGATGCCTCAACAGAAGTGCACCTGGCAGGCAGCAGTAAGCCTATGCCCAGCAAAAGTGTCTTTATCAGGCTAATTTCAAATATGATAAGAGCAAATGCTTATATGGTCTTAAACAGAGGCTGCTTTAGTCACAGAATGGGATGCCCCCCAAAAAAGATCCAGTAGTACTATGCCCAGCCAAAGTGTCTTTATCAGGCTAATTTCAAATATGATAAGAGCAAATGCTTATATGGTCTTAAACAGAGGCTGCTTTAGTCACAGAATGGGATGCCATGGCAGGGACAAGTAGTGCTATGCCCAACAAAAGTGTCTTTATCAGGCTAATTTCAAATATGATAAGAGCAAATGCTTATATGGTCTTAAACAGAGGCTGCTTTAGTCACAGAATGGGATGCCCCCCAAAAAAGATCCAGTAGTACTATGCCCAGCAAAAGTGTCTTTATCAGGCTAATTTCAAATATGATAAGAGCAAATGCTTATATGGTCTTAAACAGAGGCTGCTTTAGTCACAGAATGGGATGCCCCCAAAAAAAGATCCAGTAGTACTATGCCCAGCAAAAGTGTCTTTATCAGGCTAATTTCAAATATGATAAGAGCAAATGCTTATATGGTCTTAAACAGAGGCTGCTTTAGTCACAGAATGGGATGCCCCCCAAAAAAGATCCAGTAGTACTATGCCCAGCAAAAGTGTCTTTATCAGGCTAATTTCAAATATGATAAGAGCAAATGCTTATATGGTCTTAAACAGAGGCTGCTTTAGTCACAGAATGGGATGCCCCCAAAAAAAGATCCAGTAGTACTATGCCCAGCAAAAGTGTCTTTATCAGGCTAATTTCAAATATGATAAGAGCAAATGCTTATATGGTCTTAAACAGAGGCTGCTTTAGTCACAGAATGGGATGCCCCCCAAAAAAGATCCAGTAGTACTATGCCCAGCAAAAGTGTCTTTATCAGGCTAATTTCAAATATGATAAGAGCAAATGCTTATATGGTCTTAAACAGAGGCTGCTTTAGTCACAGAATGGGATGCCCCCCAAAAAAGATCCAGTAGTACTATGCCCAGCAAAAGTGTCTTTATCAGGCTAATTTCAAATATGATAAGAGCAAATGCTTATATGGTCTTAACCAGAGGCTGCTTTAGTCACAGAATGGGATGCCCCCCAAAAAAAGATCCAGTAGTACTATGCCCAGCAAAAGTGTCTTTATCAGGCTAATTTCAAATATGATAAGAGCAAATGCTTATATGGTCTTAAACAGAGGCTGCTTTAGTCACAGAATGGGATGCCCCCCAAAAAAGATCCAGTAGTACTATGCCCAGCAAAAGTGTCTTTATCAGGCTAATTTCAAATATGATAAGAGCAAATGCTTATATGGTCTTAAACAGAGGCTGCTTTAGTCACAGAATGGGATGCCCCCCAAAAAAGATCCAGTAGTACTATGCCCAGCAAAAGTGTCTTTATCAGGCTAATTTCAAATATGATAAGAGCAAATGCTTATATGGTCTTAAACAGAGGCTGCTTTAGTCACAGAATGGGATGCCATGGCAGGGACAAGTAGTGCTATGCCCAGCAAAAGTGTCTTTATCAGGCTAATTTCAAATATGATAAGAGCAAATGCTTATATGGTCTTAAACAGAGGCTGCTTTAGTCACAGAATGGGATGCCCCCCAAAAAAGATCCAGTAGTACTATGCCCAGCAAAAGTGTCTTTATCAGGCTAATTTCAAATATGATAAGAGCAAATGCTTATATGGTCTTAAACAGAGGCTGCTTTAGTCACAGAATGGGATGCCCCCCAAAAAAGATCCAGTAGTACTATGCCCAGCAAAAGTGTCTTTATCAGGCTAATTTCAAATATGATAAGAGCAAATGCTTATATGGTCTTAAACAGAGGCTGCTTTAGTCACAGAATGGGATGCCCCCCAAAAAAGATCCAGTAGTACTATGCCCAGCAAAAGTGTCTTTATCAGGCTAATTTCAAATATGATAAGAGCAAATGCTTATATGGTCTTAAACAGAGGCTGCTTTAGTCACAGAATGGGATGCCCCCCAAAAAAGATCCAGTAGTACTATGCCCAGCAAAAGTGTCTTTATCAGGCTAATTTCAAATATGATAAGAGCAAATGCTTATATGGTCTTAAACAGAGGCTGCTTTAGTCACAGAATGGGATGCCATGGCAGGGACAAGTAGTGCTATGCCCAGCAAAAGTGTCTTTATCAGGCTAATTTCAAATATGATAAGAGCAAATGCTTATATGGTCTTAAACAGAGGCTGCTTTAGTCACAGAATGGGATGCCCCCCAAAAAAGATCCAGTAGTACTATGCCCAGCAAAAGTGTCTTTATCAGGCTAATTTCAAATATGATAAGAGCAAATGCTTATATGGTCTTAAACAGAGGCTGCTTTAGTCACAGAATGGGATGCCCCCCAAAAAAGATCCAGTAGTACTATGCCCAGCCAAAGTGTCTTTATCAGGCTAATTTCAAATATGATAAGAGCAAATGCTTATATGGTCTTAAACAGAGGCTGCTTTAGTCACAGAATGGGATGCCATGGCAGGGACAAGTAGTGCTATGCCCAACAAAAGTGTCTTTATCAGGCTAATTTCAAATATGATAAGAGCAAATGCTTATATGGTCTTAAACAGAGGCTGCTTTAGTCACAGAATGGGATGCCCCCCAAAAAAGATCCAGTAGTACTATGCCCAGCAAAAGTGTCTTTATCAGGCTAATTTCAAATATGATAAGAGCAAATGCTTATATGGTCTTAAACAGAGGCTGCTTTAGTCACAGAATGGGATGCCCCCAAAAAAAGATCCAGTAGTACTATGCCCAGCAAAAGTGTCTTTATCAGGCTAATTTCAAATATGATAAGAGCAAATGCTTATATGGTCTTAAACAGAGGCTGCTTTAGTCACAGAATGGGATGCCCCCCAAAAAAGATCCAGTAGTACTATGCCCAGCAAAAGTGTCTTTATCAGGCTAATTTCAAATATGATAAGAGCAAATGCTTATATGGTCTTAAACAGAGGCTGCTTTAGTCACAGAATGGGATGCCCCCAAAAAAAGATCCAGTAGTACTATGCCCAGCAAAAGTGTCTTTATCAGGCTAATTTCAAATATGATAAGAGCAAATGCTTATATGGTCTTAAACAGAGGCTGCTTTAGTCACAGAATGGGATGCCCCCCAAAAAAGATCCAGTAGTACTATGCCCAGCAAAAGTGTCTTTATCAGGCTAATTTCAAATATGATAAGAGCAAATGCTTATATGGTCTTAAACAGAGGCTGCTTTAGTCACAGAATGGGATGCCCCCCAAAAAAGATCCAGTAGTACTATGCCCAGCAAAAGTGTCTTTATCAGGCTAATTTCAAATATGATAAGAGCAAATGCTTATATGGTCTTAAACAGAGGCTGCTTTAGTCACAGAATGGGATGCCCCCCAAAAAAAGATCCAGTAGTACTATGCCCAGCAAAAGTGTCTTTATCAGGCTAATTTCAAATATGATAAGAGCAAATGCTTATATGGTCTTAAACAGAGGCTGCTTTAGTCACAGAATGGGATGCCCCCCAAAAAAGATCCAGTAGTACTATGCCCAGCAAAAGTGTCTTTATCAGGCTAATTTCAAATATGATAAGAGCAAATGCTTATATGGTCTTAAACAGAGGCTGCTTTAGTCACAGAATGGGATGCCCCCCAAAAAAGATCCAGTAGTACTATGCCCAGCAAAAGTGTCTTTATCAGGCTAATTTCAAATATGATAAGAGCAAATGCTTATATGGTCTTAAACAGAGGCTGCTTTAGTCACAGAATGGGATGCCATGGCAGGGACAAGTAGTGCTATGCCCAGCAAAAGTGTCTTTATCAGGCTAATTTCAAATATGATAAGAGCAAATGCTTATATGGTCTTAAACAGAGGCTGCTTTAGTCACAGAATGGGATGCCCCCCAAAAAAGATCCAGTAGTACTATGCCCAGCAAAAGTGTCTTTATCAGGCTAATTTCAAATATGATAAGAGCAAATGCTTATATGGTCTTAAACAGAGGCTGCTTTAGTCACAGAATGGGATGCCCCCCAAAAAAGATCCAGTAGTACTATGCCCAGCAAAAGTGTCTTTATCAGGCTAATTTCAAATATGATAAGAGCAAATGCTTATATGGTCTTAAACAGAGGCTGCTTTAGTCACAGAATGGGATGCCCCCCAAAAAAGATCCAGTAGTACTATGCCCAGCAAAAGTGTCTTTATCAGGCTAATTTCAAATATGATAAGAGCAAATGCTTATATGGTCTTAAACAGAGGCTGCTTTAGTCACAGAATGGGATGCCCCCCAAAAAAGATCCAGTAGTACTATGCCCAGCAAAAGTGTCTTTATCAGGCTAATTTCAAATATGATAAGAGCAAATGCTTATATGGTCTTAAACAGAGGCTGCTTTAGTCACAGAATGGGATGCCATGGCAGGGACAAGTAGTGCTATGCCCAGCAAAAGTGTCTTTATCAGGCTAATTTCAAATATGATAAGAGCAAATGCTTATATGGTCTTAAACAGAGGCTGCTTTAGTCACAGAATGGGATGCCCCCCAAAAAAGATCCAGTAGTACTATGCCCAGCAAAAGTGTCTTTATCAGGCTAATTTCAAATATGATAAGAGCAAATGCTTATATGGTCTTAAACAGAGGCTGCTTTAGTCACAGAATGGGATGCCCCCCAAAAAAGATCCAGTAGTACTATGCCCAGCAAAAGTGTCTTTATCAGGCTAATTTCAAATATGATAAGAGCAAATGCTTATATGGTCTTAAACAGAGGCTGCTTTAGTCACAGAATGGGATGCCCCCCAAAAAAGATCCAGTAGTACTATGCCCAGCAAAAGTGTCTTTATCAGGCTAATTTCAAATATGATAAGAGCAAATGCTTATATGGTCTTAAACAGAGGCTGCTTTAGTCACAGAATGGGATGCCCCCCAAAAAAGATCCAGTAGTACTATGCCCAGCAAAAGTGTCTTTATCAGGCTAATTTCAAATATGATAAGAGCAAATGCTTATATGGTCTTAAACAGAGGCTGCTTTAGTCACAGAATGGGATGCCATGGCAGGGACAAGTAGTGCTATGCCCAGCAAAAGTGTCTTTATCAGGCTAATTTCAAATATGATAAGAGCAAATGCTTATATGGTCTTAAACAGAGGCTGCTTTAGTCACAGAATGGGATGCCCCCCAAAAAAGATCCAGTAGTACTATGCCCAGCAAAAGTGTCTTTATCAGGCTAATTTCAAATATGATAAGAGCAAATGCTTATATGGTCTTAAACAGAGGCTGCTTTAGTCACAGAATGGGATGCCCCCCAAAAAAGATCCAGTAGTACTATGCCCAGCAAAAGTGTCTTTATCAGGCTAATTTCAAATATGATAAGAGCAAATGCTTATATGGTCTTAAACAGAGGCTGCTTTAGTCACAGAATGGGATGCCCCCAAAAAAAGATCCAGTAGTACTATGCCCAGCAAAAGTGTCTTTATCAGGCTAATTTCAAATATGATAAGAGCAAATGCTTATATGGTCTTAAACAGAGGCTGCTTTAGTCACAGAATGGGATGCCCCCCAAAAAAGATCCAGTAGTACTATGCCCAGCAAAAGTGTCTTTATCAGGCTAATTTCAAATATGATAAGAGCAAATGCTTATATGGTCTTAAACAGAGGCTGCTTTAGTCACAGAATGGGATGCCCCCCAAAAAAGATCCAGTAGTACTATGCCCAGCAAAAGTGTCTTTATCAGGCTAATTTCAAATATGATAAGAGCAAATGCTTATATGGTCTTAAACAGAGGCTGCTTTAGTCACAGAATGGGATGCCCCCAAAAAAAGATCCAGTAGTACTATGCCCAGCAAAAGTGTCTTTATCAGGCTAATTTCAAATATGATAAGAGCAAATGCTTATATGGTCTTAAACAGAGGCTGCTTTAGTCACAGAATGGGATGCCCCCCAAAAAAGATCCAGTAGTACTATGCCCAGCAAAAGTGTCTTTATCAGGCTAATTTCAAATATGATAAGAGCAAATGCTTATATGGTCTTAAACAGAGGCTGCTTTAGTCACAGAATGGGATGCCATGGCAGGGACAAGTAGTGCTATGCCCAGCAAAAGTGTCTTTATCAGGCTAATTTCAAATATGATAAGAGCAAATGCTTATATGGTCTTAAACAGAGGCTGCTTTAGTCACAGAATGGGATGCCCCCCAAAAAAAGATCCAGTAGTACTATGCCCAGCAAAAGTGTCTTTATCAGGCTAATTTCAAATATGATAAGAGCAAATGCTTATATGGTCTTAAACAGAGGCTGCTTTAGTCACAGAATGGGATGCCCCCCAAAAAAGATCCAGTAGTACTATGCCCAGCAAAAGTGTCTTTATCAGGCTAATTTCAAATATGATAAGAGCAAATGCTTATATGGTCTTAAACAGAGGCTGCTTTAGTCACAGAATGGGATGCCCCCCAAAAAAGATCCAGTAGTACTATGCCCAGCAAAAGTGTCTTTATCAGGCTAATTTCAAATATGATAAGAGCAAATGCTTATATGGTCTTAAACAGAGGCTGCTTTAGTCACAGAATGGGATGCCCCCCAAAAAAAGATCCAGTAGTACTATGCCCAGCAAAAGTGTCTTTATCAGGCTAATTTCAAATATGATAAGAGCAAATGCTTATATGGTCTTAAACAGAGGCTGCTTTAGTCACAGAATGGGATGCCATGGCAGGGACAAGTAGTGCTATGCCCAGCAAAAGTGTCCTTTATCAGGCTAATTTCAAATATGATAAGAGCAAATGCTTATATGGTCTTAAACAGAGGCTGCTTTAGTCACAGAATGGGATGCCCCCCAAAAAAGATCCAGTAGTACTATGCCCAGCAAAAGTGTCTTTATCAGGCTAATTTCAAATATGATAAGAGCAAATGCTTATATGGTCTTAAACAGAGGCTGCTTTAGTCACAGAATGGGATGCCCCCCAAAAAAGATCCAGTAGTACTATGCCCAGCAAAAGTGTCTTTATCAGGCTAATTTCAAATATGATAAGAGCAAATGCTTATATGGTCTTAAACAGAGGCTGCTTTAGTCACAGAATGGGATGCCATGGCAGGGACAAGTAGTGCTATGCCCAGCAAAAGTGTCTTTATCAGGCTAATTTCAAATATGATAAGAGCAAATGCTTATATGGTCTTAAACAGAGGCTGCTTTAGTCACAGAATGGGATGCCCCCCAAAAAAGATCCAGTAGTACTATGCCCAGCAAAAGTGTCTTTATCAGGCTAATTTCAAATATGATAAGAGCAAATGCTTATATGGTCTTAAACAGAGGCTGCTTTAGTCACAGAATGGGATGCCCCCCAAAAAAGATCCAGTAGTACTATGCCCAGCAAAAGTGTCTTTATCAGGCTAATTTCAAATATGATAAGAGCAAATGCTTATATGGTCTTAAACAGAGGCTGCTTTAGTCACAGAATGGGATGCCCCCAAAAAAAGATCCAGTAGTACTATGCCCAGCAAAAGTGTCTTTATCAGGCTAATTTCAAATATGATAAGAGCAAATGCTTATATGGTCTTAAACAGAGGCTGCTTTAGTCACAGAATGGGATGCCCCCCAAAAAAGATCCAGTAGTACTATGCCCAGCAAAAGTGTCTTTATCAGGCTAATTTCAAATATGATAAGAGCAAATGCTTATATGGTCTTAAACAGAGGCTGCTTTAGTCACAGAATGGGATGCCATGGCAGGGACAAGTAGTGCTATGCCCAGCAAAAGTGTCTTTATCAGGCTAATTTCAAATATGATAAGAGCAAATGCTTATATGGTCTTAAACAGAGGCTGCTTTAGTCACAGAATGGGATGCCCCCCAAAAAAGATCCAGTAGTACTATGCCCAGCAAAAGTGTCTTTATCAGGCTAATTTCAAATATGATAAGAGCAAATGCTTATATGGTCTTAAACAGAGGCTGCTTTAGTCACAGAATGGGATGCCCCCCAAAAAAGATCCAGTAGTACTATGCCCAGCAAAAGTGTCTTTATCAGGCTAATTTCAAATATGATAAGAGCAAATGCTTATATGGTCTTAAACAGAGGCTGCTTTAGTCACAGAATGGGATGCCCCCCCAAAAAAGATCCAGTAGTACTATGCCCAGCAAAAGTGTCTTTATCAGGCTAATTTCAAATATGATAAGAGCAAATGCTTATATGGTCTTAAACAGAGGCTGCTTTAGTCACAGAATGGGATGCCCCCCCAAAAAAGATCCAGTAGTACTATGCCCAGCAAAAGTGTCTTTATCAGGCCAATTTCAAATATGATAAGAGCAAATGCTTATATGGTCTTAAACAGAGGCTGCTTTAGTCACAGAATGGGATGCCCCCCAAAAAAAGATCCAGTAGTACTATGCCCAGCAAAAGTGTCTTTATCAGGCTAATTTCAAATATGATAAGAGCAAATGCTTATATGGTCTTAAACAGAGGCTGCTTTAGTCACAGAATGGGATGCCCCCCAAAAAAGATCCAGTAGTACTATGCCCAGCAAAAGTGTCTTTATCAGGCTAATTTCAAATATGATAAGAGCAAATGCTTATATGGTCTTAAACAGAGGCTGCTTTAGTCACAGAATGGGATGCCCCCCAAATAAGATCCAGTAGTACTATGCCCAGCAAAAGTGTCTTTATCAGGCTAATTTCAAATATGATAAGAGCAAATGCTTATATGGTCTTAAACAGAGGCTGCTTTAGTCACAGAATGGGATGCCATGGCAGGAGAGACAGTAGTGCTATGCCCAGCAAAAGTGTCTTTATCAGGCTAATTTCAAATATGATAAGAGCAAATGCTTATATGGTCTTAAACAGAGGCTGCTTTAGTCACAGAATGGGATGCCCCCCAAAAAAGATCCAGTAGTACTATGCCCAGCAAAAGTGTCTTTATCAGGCTAATTTCAAATATGATAAGAGCAAATGCTTATATGGTCTTAAACAGAGGCTGCTTTAGTCACAGAATGGGATGCCCCCAAAAAAGATCCAGTAGTACTATGCCCAGCAAAAGTGTCTTTATCAGGCTAATTTCAAATATGATAAGAGCAAATGCTTATATGGTCTTAAACAGAGGCTGCTTTAGTCACAGAATGGGATGCCCCCCAAAAAAGATCCAGTAGTACTATGCCCAGCAAAAGTGTCTTTATCAGGCTAATTTCAAATATGATAAGAGCAAATGCTTATATGGTCTTAAACAGAGGCTGCTTTAGTCACACAATGGGATGCCCCCCAAAAAAGATCCAGTAGTACTATGCCCAGCAAAAGTGTCTTTATCAGGCTAATTTCAAATATGATAAGAGCAAATGCTTATATGGTCTTAAACAGAGGCTGCTTTAGTCACAGAATGGGATGCCCCCCAAAAAAGATCCAGTAGTACTATGCCCAGCAAAAGTGTCTTTATCAGGCTAATTTCAAATATGATAAGAGCAAATGCTTATATGGTCTTAAACAGAGGCTGCTTTAGTCACAGAATGGGATGCCCCCCAAAAAAGATCCAGTAGTACTATGCCCAGCAAAAGTGTCTTTATCAGGCTAATTTCAAATATGATAAGAGCAAATGCTTATATGGTCTTAAACAGAGGCTGCTTTAGTCACAGAATGGGATGCCCCCCAAAAAAGATCCAGTAGTACTATGCCCAGCAAAAGTGTCTTTATCAGGCTAATTTCAAATATGATAAGAGCAAATGCTTATATGGTCTTAAACAGAGGCTGCTTTAGTCACAGAATGGGATGCCATGGCAGGGACAAGTAGTGCTATGCCCAGCAAAAGTGTCTTTATCAGGCTAATTTCAAATATGATAAGAGCAAATGCTTATATGGTCTTAAACAGAGGCTGCTTTAGTCACAGAATGGGATGCCCCCCAAAAAAGATCCAGTAGTACTATGCCCAGCAAAAGTGTCTTTATCAGGCTAATTTCAAATATGATAAGAGCAAATGCTTATATGGTCTTAAACAGAGGCTGCTTTAGTCACAGAATGGGATGCCCCCCAAAAAAGATCCAGTAGTACTATGCCCAGCAAAAGTGTCTTTATCAGGCTAATTTCAAATATGATAAGAGCAAATGCTTATATGGTCTTAAACAGAGGCTGCTTTAGTCACAGAATGGGATGCCCCCCAAAAAAGATCCAGTAGTACTATGCCCAGCAAAAGTGTCTTTATCAGGCTAATTTCAAATATGATAAGAGCAAATGCTTATATGGTCTTAAACAGAGGCTGCTTTAGTCACAGAATGGGATGCCCCCCAAAAAAGATCCAGTAGTACTATGCCCAGCAAAAGTGTCTTTATCAGGCTAATTTCAAATATGATAAGAGCAAATGCTTATATGGTCTTAAACAGAGGCTGCTTTAGTCACAGAATGGGATGCCATGGCAGGGACAAGTAGTGCTATGCCCAGCAAAAGTGTCTTTATCAGGCTAATTTCAAATATGATAAGAGCAAATGCTTATATGGTCTTAAACAGAGGCTGCTTTAGTCACAGAATGGGATGCCCCCCAAAAAAGATCCAGTAGTACTATGCCCAGCAAAAGTGTCTTTATCAGGCTAATTTCAAATATGATAAGAGCAAATGCTTATATGGTCTTAAACAGAGGCTGCTTTAGTCACAGAATGGGATGCCCCCAAAAAAAGATCCAGTAGTACTATGCCCAGCAAAAGTGTCTTTATCAGGCTAATTTCAAATATGATAAGAGCAAATGCTTATATGGTCTTAAACAGAGGCTGCTTTAGTCACAGAATGGGATGCCCCCAAAAAAGATCCAGTAGTACTATGCCCAGCAAAAGTGTCTTTATCAGGCTAATTTCAAATATGATAAGAGCAAATGCTTATATGGTCTTAAACAGAGGCTGCTTTAGTCACAGAATGGGATGCCCCCCAAAAAAGATCCAGTAGTACTATGCCCAGCAAAAGTGTCTTTATCAGGCTAATTTCAAATATGATAAGAGCAAATGCTTATATGGTCTTAAACAGAGGCTGCTTTAGTCACAGAATGGGATGCCCCCAAAAAAAGATCCAGTAGTACTATGCCCAGCAAAAGTGTCTTTATCAGGCTAATTTCAAATATGATAAGAGCAAATGCTTATATGGTCTTAAACAGAGGCTGCTTTAGTCACAGAATGGGATGCCCCCCAAAAAAGATCCAGTAGTACTATGCCCAGCAAAAGTGTCTTTATCAGGCTAATTTCAAATATGATAAGAGCAAATGCTTATATGGTCTTAAACAGAGGCTGCTTTAGTCACAGAATGGGATGCCATGGCAGGGACAAGTAGTGCTATGCCCAGCAAAAGTGTCTTTATCAGGCTAATTTCAAATATGATAAGAGCAAATG
The DNA here is from genome assembly GCA_027917425.1 of Gastrophryne carolinensis. Lineage (NCBI taxonomy): Eukaryota > Metazoa > Chordata > Amphibia > Anura > Microhylidae > Gastrophryne > Gastrophryne carolinensis. The sequence goes on from CM051238.1 coordinate 382,243,858, forward strand.
CTTATATGGTCTTAAACAGAGGCTGCTTTAGTCACAGAATGGGATGCCCCCCAAAAAAGATCCAGTAGTACTATGCCCAGCAAAAGTGTCTTTATCAGGCTAATTTCAAATATGATAAGAGCAAATGCTTATATGGTCTTAAACAGAGGCTGCTTTAGTCACAGAATGGGATGCCCCCCAAAAAAGATCCAGTAGTACTATGCCCAGCAAAAGTGTCTTTATCAGGCTAATTTCAAATATGATAAGAGCAAATGCTTATATGGTCTTAAACAGAGGCTGCTTTAGTCACAGAATGGGATGCCCCCCAAAAAAGATCCAGTAGTACTATGCCCAGCAAAAGTGTCTTTATCAGGCTAATTTCAAATATGATAAGAGCAAATGCTTATATGGTCTTAAACAGAGGCTGCTTTAGTCACAGAATGGGATGCCCCCCAAAAAAGATCCAGTAGTACTATGCCCAGCAAAAGTGTCTTTATCAGGCTAATTTCAAATATGATAAGAGCAAATGCTTATATGGTCTTAAACAGAGGCTGCTTTAGTCACAGAATGGGATGCCCCCAAAAAAAGATCCAGTAGTACTATGCCCAGCAAAAGTGTCTTTATCAGGCTAATTTCAAATATGATAAGAGCAAATGCTTATATGGTCTTAAACAGAGGCTGCTTTAGTCACAGAATGGGATGCCCCCCAAAAAAGATCCAGTAGTACTATGCTCAGCAAAAGTGTCTTTATCAGGCTAATTTCAAATATGATAAGAGCAAATGCTTATATGGTCTTAAACAGAGGCTGCTTTAGTCACAGAATGGGATGCCATGGCAGGGACAAGTAGTGCTATGCCCAGCAAAAGTGTCTTTATCAGGCTAATTTCAAATATGATAAGAGCAAATGCTTATATGGTCTTAAACAGAGGCTGCTTTAGTCACAGAATGGGATGCCCCCCAAAAAAGATCCAGTAGTACTATGCCCAGCAAAAGTGTCTTTATCAGGCTAATTTCAAATATGATAAGAGCAAATGCTTATATGGTCTTAAACAGAGGCTGCTTTAGTCACAGAATGGGATGCCCCCCAAAAAAGATCCAGTAGTACTATGCCCAGCAAAAGTGTCTTTATCAGGCTAATTTCAAATATGATAAGAGCAAATGCTTATATGGTCTTAAACAGAGGCTGCTTTAGTCACAGAATGGGATGCCCCCCAAAAAAGATCCAGTAGTACTATGCCCAGCAAAAGTGTCTTTATCAGGCTAATTTCAAATATGATAAGAGCAAATGCTTATATGGTCTTAAACAGAGGCTGCTTTAGTCACAGAATGGGATGCCCCCCAAAAAAGATCCAGTAGTACTATGCCCAGCAAAAGTGTCTTTATCAGGCTAATTTCAAATATGATAAGAGCAAATGCTTATATGGTCTTAAACAGAGGCTGCTTTAGTCACAGAATGGGATGCCCCCCAAAAAAGATCCAGTAGTACTATGCCCAGCAAAAGTGTCTTTATCAGGCTAATTTCAAATATGATAAGAGCAAATGCTTATATGGTCTTAAACAGAGGCTGCTTTAGTCACAGAATGGGATGCCCCCCAAAAAAGATCCAGTAGTACTATGCCCAGCAAAAGTGTCTTTATCAGGCTAATTTCAAATATGATAAGAGCAAATGCTTATATGGTCTTAAACAGAGGCTGCTTTAGTCACAGAATGGGATGCCATGGCAGGGACAAGTAGTGCTATGCCCAGCAAAAGTGTCTTTATCAGGCTAATTTCAAATATGATAAGAGCAAATGCTTATATGGTCTTAAACAGAGGCTGCTTTAGTCACAGAATGGGATGCCCCCCAAAAAAGATCCAGTAGTACTATGCCCAGCAAAAGTGTCTTTATCAGGCTAATTTCAAATATGATAAGAGCAAATGCTTATATGGTCTTAAACAGAGGCTGCTTTAGTCACAGAATGGGATGCCATGGCAGGGACAAGTAGTGCTATGCCCAGCAAAAGTGTCTTTATCAGGCTAATTTCAAATATGATAAGAGCAAATGCTTATATGGTCTTAAACAGAGGCTGCTTTAGTCACAGAATGGGATGCCATGGCAGGGACAAGTAGTGCTATGCCCAGCAAAAGTGTCTTTATCAGGCTAATTTCAAATATGATAAGAGCAAATGCTTATATGGTCTTAAACAGAGGCTGCTTTAGTCACAGAATGGGATGCCTCACAGCAGACTTAAGATCAGTTCAGTATATATGCACAGTTAGTTAGTATAAGCAGCCTGAAAACCCTAACAAAGCCTGGCTGTCAGGCTGGATGAAAAAAAAAAAAAAAATGACAGCCTCCGATTTTCCATTCCTTTCCCTGTTTTCCGCTGACTTTCTGTCTGTCTCCTGTCTGTCTCCTGCCTGTCTCCAGCCTGTCCCTGTCTGTCCCTGCCTGTCTAACTGTCTGTCTCTCCCTCAGCTACACAGCGTTCTGTCTCTCACGAATGCAATAGAGAAATGAGGCTGGAAAGCAAGATGGCCGGCCTTAAATACAGCTGTGACGTCACCGGGCTTGCTGGCTGCTGATAGGCTGCATGTGACTGTCCCAGCATACACTGCCCCAGCTTACATGTCTGGACATGTCCCGTCCGCCATCTTAGAATGCCTGTAATGTAAATGAATGGATGTTAAAGGAAAACTTCGAGCGATCGAATCGCGGGGAAATTCGGATTCGATCCGAATCGAATTTTTCCTGAAATTCGGATCGAATCCGGGTTCGTCCGGATCGATTCGCTCATCCCTACTGATAGAGAGTAATATATATATATATATATATATATATATATATATCGCAAATAATTGTAAGCGCCATACATACGCTAAATTTCAAGAGGGGGGGGTTGCATATGCACTGTGTATTAATGCAGTTGTTAAACCGGACCTTCACCCTAAATAAAAGCCTATCTTATATGTCTCCCCCACCCTGCCCACATTAAAAATCATCCTAACTGCATCTACTGCATTCTCTGAGCCCTTAAACATCCAAGATGGCGGCCCATGGAGTCTCAGACTGCCTGCACATAGGTGTCTTCTGACTGTGCCGCTCTGCATTCTGGGACCCCAGCTCTGCTCTGTCTGAGCAAGCACATCTATAACCCACCCCCTGCAGCATTGTGGGGGGATTATGTTCTGGGGGGCTCCAGCATTCTTGATGCCCCCCCCCCTCAAGCTTGTTCTTATTCTCTGAGGGACCGACACCCTTCAAAGGAAAATTGGGCGTTGGTCCGGTTTAATAGCTGTCTGGCCTATGACCAAATGTCATGAAGTTATCCAAAACACAAGAATAACAAGTGATAATGTAATTAGAATAAGTCCAACATTTGTACTGAAGCTTTTTTTTTTTTTATTCAGCACCAGTCTAGAATGTAAGAGATGTAATGTTTCCATGGAAACAAGAATGCTATGCCTGGATTGGCTGGTGGCAGATTTGTAAGAGGACCTACAACAGAGAAGTGAAGTCGATCAGCTTGCAGGCGATGTCAAGGTAACGTTATTGTACAAGACATGCTGCCTCCTTTGTACAAAATGCTAACAAAGCAATAAACAGAATGTGGGAGACTAAACTGAAGATAAATCTGAATGTGAGACACAAAAAGATGGAAACAATAAAAGATGGAGGGAGACTGGAGAGGATAGAGGAAGGGGCCATTGTCATGCTGAGGAATAAGCTCGGAACCAATAGGAGAAATGTTAATATTTATTACTCAGTAATGATGGCACCATCAACCCTGACCCAATCATGACTACTTATATTACCGGAGGGAATTTTCTGGTGACAGGCTTTAAGCAGCACTTGTGACAGGCTTGGCACTGCTGGGGTTATAAGAGGTGTACCCCCCCCCCCCCCGAGCCAACCAACCCTGTGCACCAGGCATAGGGGCTGGCAACTCAGGTCTGAGAAGCTGAACAGCTGGCCCCTGGCCCTGCTAGCTTGCCCCCCCTATTTCTTTTTTGACAGGTCTAGCGCTCTTCCAGGGGTGCAATACTGCTGGCCAATCCCCCAGTGCCCTGGTTGTCATATCAGCCCCCCCCCCTATCCTTTGAATTGTTATAGGGTTCCTTTGGACCCCTTACCAGTTCACAAAGAGTAAGTTTAATTCCTAACAAAGATGAATTTGACTTTCCCAAGTTTTTTTTCCGTGGCCCTGGGGCATCCCAAATAGGGATGCTCCACCGTGTGAAACCCCCCAGTTCAGCAACAAAAACCGTTCCATGCTCCAATGGCGCATGCAAAGGCTGCCACATCCCCCATATCCCCGACAGTTTGTGTGTTCCCATCCCAGCCTATCTGAATGGGCAGGAGTGCGCACAAGTCCAGGGATGCAGGGGATGTGGCAGAACGCTCTCGCCAATGTAAACAATCAGAGCCGTTTGCAGAAAGGAAATTGGACGAGAGCCCGTGCATGCATCTTTTAGATTCCAGGTTGGCTGCTGGTGGCTTTTGTTTCTCTTTAAAGTAAATAAATCATCACATTTAAAAAAATATTTTAATAGACTAAATTACCTGTACTTACCTCCAGGACTAAATTGATCACTGCTGCTGGAACTTGGATAACAGCTGGTGCAGGTCCATTGTCCATCTACCCTGGAATTCAGCTATCGGTAATGCCAGCCCACTGGGGGAAAACTTGTATACTACAGAGGCGGGGTCTCTGTGTAATCCCCCCCCCCCCCCCATGTGGTATTGTATGTCATTGAAGGGTAGGGATATGGAGTGGATATCCTGGTGAAAATTTTGTTTTACTTCTTATTTTACATATTTTTTTATGATTTGCTTCTAGTTACCATATTTTTGCCGTATAAGACGCACCTAGGATTTATAAAAAACATTCTAAACCAAATGTGCTAAAACACCGCAGTGTGGCATTTTCTCTTCCCATAGGCAATGTGGAATTCCCCCTCCCATTCCCCATAGGCAGTGTGGCATTTTCTCTTCTCATAGGCAATGTGGCATTCCCCCCATCCCATTCCCATAGGCAGTGTGGCATTCCCTTCTCCCATTCCCACAGGCAGTGTGGCATTCCCCCTCCCATTCCCACAGGCAGTGTGGCACTCTTCCCCCTTCAGTTCCCCATAGGCAGTGTGGCATTCCCTTCTCCCATTCCCATAGGCAGTGTGGGACCCCCCTCATCACATTCCCCATATGCACTGTGGCATCCTCCCATCCCATTCCCATATTCAGTGTGGCTGAATCCCCCCCCCCCCACACCGATGCTGGAGATAAGAAAAAAAAAAGATATACTTACAGCCTCGCCTGGAGCCTCGCACAGTGTCCACCAGGAGGCCAGTCGATGAAAGAGTGGTGGGCAGGGAAGGCAGGGTAACTGAACCCTGCCCGCTGTCCCAGCTCTGGATGCTACCCCAAACACCCAGTCCAGGCAGCCGGGACGTGGAGGCAGGCCATGTCTACAGGCTGCATGGACTGGGTGTGTGCGCGCACTGGCCCTAGAAGTAGCGGCGGTGCTGGCAGCGGCCAGAGTGGGGACAGCGGATGGGGTTCAGTTACTGAAATTTCCCCCCACTTTTGGGGAAAAACAGTGCTTCTTACAGGGCGAACAATACGGTATATCCTTTCCCTAGAGGAAATACACTGAAATGATAGGGGAATCTAAATTCCTGTTCTTTTAAATTCACTGAAGGAAAAGTCAACTTTGGACTTTCCTAAAGACCTCAGATCAAATATTAAATGTGCCAGAGGCCAGGAGACAACCTGTTTACTTGCCATCTGCTCCCGCATCGCACATTGCTCATTTGTTGCGTCACCTGCTCAGTGGGTGACCACGGTCTCAGTCCAGAGTGCTACTATTAAATACAATGGGCACATCCGTATATGGAGGTTCCTGATATGTGGCATGGAAGCAGGTGGCAGGTAGGCGGGTTGTCTCATGGCCTTTGGCGCATTTGATATGAGGTCTTTATAAAAAGTTCACCAAAGTGGACAGGTGGATCCCTTGTAAACGATATAATAATCGGGAGCAAGAGAATCCGCATGTACAGCATCCCTGGGCTGAGGCACGCTCCCGCTGCCATATACAGAGAATTTTTCTGAAGCATTAATATGCAAGGCAGACGTCTCTACTTGGATAAGCACAGACGCAGTAGGACCAAGAAAAGGTACGTTTGTATGGGCTATCTGGGGGGGATGCCCCCGGGGCAAGAAACAAAACTTGGGATAGCAAAAATCACAGGTTTTGTTCCGCTTTAAATAACATTCACAAGGTCTAATCTGAAATCCAAAACAACAAATGGGTATCTTCACTTTTGATCCAGTGCAACATGTCCCTCTGGGCTCATATACTCAAATGTTCTTATCAAAACATAGTCGCAAGCCAGTATGTAGAGAGACCCATGTTAGGCTTAATATAGGGGGGCTAAACAGACAAAAAAACCCTCTACTTAGGTAAAGGAAAAGAAGAGCTTTCCTAGAACGGAAAGTATTTGCACAGTACCCAGTCCAAGGACAGATAGCATTACCCATCTACCCTTGCAGTAGGCGGAGCTATGCAAATCATCTATTTACGTCTCTGTGCCATCCAAGGCCCTTAGAAACGCTAAGGGTGCAATGCCAAGGATTAGCTTTAAATTTTATACAGCCAAAGCTGTATGGGGCTTAGCAGTTCATAGGTTGGGAAGGGACTTGCAAGGACTAGTAAATTCCTGGGCTTAATTCTGGTGAACCACTTAAAAACAATAGGACTGCTGAAGTCTGGCCACAGTCCAGAATAGTAAAGTGGTGGCTCCTGCAGACAGTGGCAGACTCGGGCCAAAATTAGCCCAGGATCCCACTACTCCCCACAACCATGATGCCGGGCTATAGCATTGGGGACTGGGGTTCCTTGGCTTGTGGTTACAGTGGGGCTAGATATAGGGGACTGAAAAGTAGACTAAGGGGACAAGGATTGAATATGGGTGTTAAAAGCAGCAGCCCAACTGGCCCCAAAGCAGTGTGGCCCTCCGGGCATTCTTCTGGGTCCCACTATTGCCAGTCTCTCCTGCCTGCAGACATCACATTAAAGCAGAATAATATCTACCAGCAGCTGGCCTGGAATCTAAAAGATTCCAGGGCCAGCCACAGGATTTTCTTTGGGGCATTCCGAATTGGGATGTCCCACTATGTGAAACCCCCAGGAAACCCGGAAAAACTCTTCCTGCCACTCTCGTCCAATAAGAGCCACTTGCTGTGACAACGTCAATTAGCAGGAGGCCCTCATTGTTTACAATGGAGAGAGTGCACTGCCGCATCCCCTGCATCGTGTGCACGCTCCCACCCCAGCCATTAAGATAGGCTGGGACAGGAGCGCGTGCACAGCCAGGGATACAGGGGATGCAGCAGCACTCTTGGACGTGCGGGCTCTCATTGGACAAGAGCCCGCACATGAGCCTTGGGGGTTTCACACAGCTGGGCATCCCAAATCTGTAAAATCGGAAAGTAATATTCCCAGGATTTGTTCTGCTTTAAAGTGGACCAAAACCCATGCGCCAACGGCCCTGAAATCTATAAGATTCCACGGCCGCTGGATTCCCTCCCCCCTACAGTATAGGGATGCCCTGCTGTTTGAAACCCCCAAGGTCGCCCATAAACTCATCTTCTTTCCCGGTCCAACGGCACATGCGCAAGCTGCGGTCACATCCCTTTAGCAAGGCGCATGCCCGCGCCAGGTATTTGTGAATGGCCAGCCCAGACACGCTCCCTGTTAGATGGTAGCGGGGGATGCAGCTGCCAGCGTGCTTGGATCCGCTTGCCTTAGACGAGCTATTAGACGAAGGGGCAGGAGAGGATCCAAGCACGCTGATTGGACGAGAGGGCTGCGCATGCGCCATAGGCCCAGGGAAGGGTGAGCGAGATCCGGCGACCTGGGGGGGTTTCACATAGCAGGGCATCCCTGATCGGGGTGCCCCGGGGGCAAGGACCAAGACCCAGGAAGTGCGCATCTCTTCCACTGTACAGAGCCAATGCCTTGTGAGTCGAAGACCCACATCTTCAGAGCAGGTAAGTACTGAAATCTGGACCCGGAGTGGGGAGCATGGGATCAAAGGTAATACCGAAAATATTAAAATCTTTCTGTTAATTAAAAAGGAGGGTTGCAACACAAAACTCAACTGTAAGACTTGGTGTTGAGATGATTAAATATTATAAAGCCTTTGCTTTGTATACACTGAATAGATCAAGATGCAGCTTGTCATAGCGACAGTGATGGTGATAAAAGCAGCACCGATTTTTAGTTTGGGAAGTCTATATACATAGAACACTTAAAGCAAATTTGAGTTAAAAATATTTTAATGCTGACAGCACTGTATTGTAATTATTATTATACCTACCCGCTTCCAAGTCCACTCGAGTGATGATTCTAGTATTACTGGAGAATACTGAAGCTATTATCAGCCCCACTTTCTGGTAATGTTTTCTTTTTAGTTTACTAAACAGGGGGCTGGCTATTAACAATAAATCAGCATTAAAAATGCGCAGCAGAAGCTCTTGGCACTAAATTGAGTTGCCAGTATATTACTATAGTTTTCAGCAGTGGCGGACGGTACCAAAAATCAGCCGGGAATTTACAAGCACATTGCCGGCCCGAGACATCCCTGCTGCACCCCCCCATGTACTTCTTGGTTGGTTAATTGTAACTGTTTTTTTGCAGCAGTGGATATGGCCACTTTTAAATCAATGGCAATGAATCTTTAATATTATTAGGGCAAGGGTGGGCACAACCATGATGCTTGGGCTATAGAATTTGGAGCTGGGGTCACTGGCTTGTGGGTACAGAGGGGTGAGAGGGAGACTAAGGAGTCAGGGATTGGGTGTGGATGTTAGAACCAGCTGTCCAACTGGCCATATAGCAGTGCGGCCCACTGGGCATTCTCCCTAGTCACCCTACAGTATTAGGGGCTGTAGGTAGTGTGGAGATTAGCTCTGGTAGGCGACCGGGTGTCAGCAGTATAGAGGCGGAGGCAAACAGTTCAAAGTAAAGTCTGTGTTTATTTCACACAAAAATCCACAAAAGCATATGTCCATACAGGTTACATCACCTTTTCAGGAAACCGCAGCATAAATGATACAGTCAGGCAAACAGCTTTTAGTCCTTGAGCGAAGGTCCTGTTTTCAGTCAAATAGGCCTCAGGTCCGCATGAACAGCCTCCACAGGAGATTTCAGCCAGGCTCACAGAGTCTCACTCCCATGTGAGCTCTAGACAAAGGCCAGGGCACAGCTGATTCCCCAGGCTATTTAAACAGCCCGCAAAACCCGGACCTGGGTAGTGGGATGGAGTCCCACCCTGCTCTACTCCATCCCAGTAAAGCCGTCCCAGGTTAGCCTTTCGGCTATTCTAAAGCAACAGCAGCAAACTGCCACCAGCAGCTGATGCTGGAAATCAGACTACACGGCTTTAATGCACCAATGCCAGGTACATTGGTGCTACATACCTGCCGTCAATAACGGCCCCTTGCACCTTACCACATACCCCCCCCCCCCTTTGTTCAACCCTGAGGGGGTGGACACATGCCAAACAATGTGCTCGGGACAGGGCATCCGCGTTACCCAATAATCGTCCCACTCTGTGCTCTACTGTAAACTTGAAGTTTTGTAATGACAAGAACCATCGGGTGACCCTGGCATTCCTGTCCTTAGCCTGGCACATCCACTTGAGGGGAGAGTGGTCCGTAATCAGCCGGAACCTTCTCCCCAGCAAGTAGTAGCGAAGAGACTCCAGGGCCCATTTAATGGCCAAACACTCCCTCTCCACTATACTATACCGGGTCTCCGCGGGTGTTAATTTGCGACTCATGTAGACAACGGGGTGCTCCTCCCCGTTGACTTCCTGAGACAGTACAGCACCGAGACCTACCTCGGAGGCATCGGTCTGCACTATGAACTCCCTCTTAAAGTCGGGTGTCACCAACACCGGAGACCCACACAGGGCAGACTTCAAAGCGGAGAACGCTTTTTCGGCCTGTTCATTCCACTTCACCATGACAGACTTGCGTCCCTTTAACAGGTCTGTCAATGGTGCCGCTAGGGTGGCAAAATTGAGAATGAACCGCATATAATATCCCACCAACCCCAGAAATGACTTTACCTGGCGGGTGGTGTTAGGCCGGGGCCAGTTACGGATGGCTTCTAGTTTGTTCACCTGGGGCTTGACCACTCCTCGTCCAATCACATAGCCCAGGTATTTTGTTTCTTCTAGGCCTAAAGCACATTTTTTCGGGTTTGCCGTCAACCCAGCCTTCCTGAGGAAATCCACTACGGCCTGGACTTTGGGTAGGTGACTTTCCCAATCCGTGCTATGGATAATTATATCGTCCAGATATGCCGAAGCATACCGACGATGTGGCCTGAGGACAATATCCATTAACCTTTGGAACGTAGCGGGAGCGCCGTGTAACCCAAAGGGTAATACCTTGTATTGGAACAGTCCCTCTGGTGTAATAAAGGCTGTTTTCTCCTTGGCAGCCTCAGTCAAGGGCACCTGCCAGTACCCTTTTGTGAGGTCCAAAACCGAAAAGTACCTGGCTTGGCCTAGCTTCTCAATGAGTTCATCTACCCGGGGCATAGGGTAGGCATCAAACTTGGAAACTTCATTAAGTTTGCGGAAATCGTTACAGAACCGCAACGTACCATCGGGCTTGGGAATCAAGACTATGGGGCTGGCCCACTCACTCTTTGATTCTTCAGTCACGTCTAACCGGAGCATTTGCTGCACTTCCTCCGCGATAGCTTGTCGCCGGGACTCAGGTACCCGGTAAGGCCTCAACCGGACCTTGACCTGAGGTTCCGTGACAACATCATGTTGGATGACCGAAGTGCGCCCAGGGAGTTCTGAAAACACGTCCGTGTTTCTGCTAATAAACTCCCTGGCTTCCTGAGTCTGTTTAGAGGAGAGGTTGTCGCCAGTTTTCACCTCGACTACTGCTTCTCTAATAACAGACCGAGGAATGGGAAGCTCCACCCCCACCATACCTGGTCGGGGACTGTCACCCCCAGGGGTCTCCCTGTCTTTCCACAGTTTCAATAGGTTTACATGGTACACCTGCTCTGGCTTCCTCCGCCCAGGCTGATGTACCTTGTAAGTCACTTCCCCAACTTTTTCAATGACCTCATAGGGACCCTGCCACCTAGCTAGAAACTTACTGTCCACCGTGGGTACCAGAACCACAACTCTGTCACCTGGGTTAAAGTTCCGTACCCTGCTTTGGGCCCGCTGCGCTGCCTCCATGTGTTCTCTGACAAGCGGCAAGACGGTCTCTATCCGTTCCTGTAGGTGAGTAACGTACTCTACCACACTTTTGTGGGTTGTGGGTTGCTGTTCCCAGGCCTCCTTGGCTATATCCAACAGGCCCCGTGGATGTCGACCGTATAAGAGTTCGAAGGGCGAGAACCCCGTAGAGGCCTGGGGCACCTCTCGCACTGCGAACATCAGATAGGGCAGCAGCAAGTCCCAATTCTTCCCATCCTTGGCGACCACCCTTTTTAACATGGTCTTTAAAGTTTGATTAAACCGTTCTACTAGGCCGTCTGTTTGCGGGTGGTAAACGGATGTCCGCAACTGTTTCACCTGCAGCAGTTTACAGAGCTCTTTCATTACTTTCGACATAAACGGGGTACCTTGATCGGTCAGGACCTCTTTAGGCAGACCTACTCTGGAAAACATTTCCATAAGCTCCTTAGCAATGAGCTTGGCAGAGGTGTGACGCAGGGGCACTGCCTCAGGCTACCGCGTGGCATAGTCCAAGATCACCAGAATATGTTGGTGCCCTCTAGCGGATTTTGGCACTGGACCCACTAGATCCATGGCAATCCGCTCAAAGGGTACCTCAATAACTGGGAGAGGAACTAAGGGACCACGGTAATGAGGCTGAGGGCTGGTCATCTGACATGTTGGGCAGGACTCACAATATCTCTCCACCTCCTTGTACACACTGGGCCAGTAGAATCGTTGTAAAACGCGGTCCAGAGTTTTCTGCTGGCCTAGGTGTCCACCCAGAACATGTTGGTGGGCCAAATCCAACACCAACTTGCGATATGGATTGGGTACCACCAATTGTTCCACCACCTCTTCACGTACCTTGTTTACTCGGTACAACATTTCCTGGTGAACCACAAAGCGAGGAAACTGTAACTCCGCCCCTGGCTGTTGTGGTTCCCCTTCCACCTCAAGAACATTCTCCCAGGCCCGAGACAGTGTCGGGTCCTGGTGTTGAGCGGTACCAAAGTTAATTGTGGGGACATGGAGATCTGCCAACTCTGGACCTGTTGCCAACTCTTCCACATCTCCAACCATAACATTTAGTGGGGTTGACTCCCCCTCTTCCATTTTAGGGGCGGGCACCTCTTCCACGGTGCCTCCTGATTCCGGTTCCCAGGGTACCGGGGTCTCCCCTGAGTAGGGCCAGTCTATTGGGGACACACCCGCCTCGCGGGTTTCCGGAACTGCCAGCTTGGCCCACAGGGACCTGAACCCTGGAAAATCTCTCCCAATAATCAGTTCATACGGGAGTTTAGCGGCGACAGCGACTTCATGTTTCCAGCTGCCGGAGACGGTGGTGAGAGACACTTGTGCTGTGGTATAGTCTCTCAAGTCCCCATGAATGCACAAAACCCCGGTTTTCCGCCCAGTGTACTCATCGGGCAGTACTAAGGCGGGTCTTGCCAGGGTAACCATACTCCCCGAGTCCAAAAGGGCCACAGCCAGGGTGTCTCCCACCTTCACCTGACAGAGGTGACTTTGCCCCACAAGCTCAGGGACACCGGCAGCACACAGCCTCCTGGCATACATGGAAGGGCGGTAACCAAAGTTCACGTCCATGGGCTCCCCCTGGTGGGGACAATTGGCTCTGATATGTCCCGGCTCCTTACATCCCCAACACAACACTTGGGCAGGGACTTTGGGGGGTAGGTCCTGAGGGGGTTTAGGGGACGCCACTCGCCTGAGCTGGGGCGGGGACCTCCGGGGTTTCCCCGAATCCCTCCTTATGGAGCCGCCTTGCACGTTCCTGGTGGCCTCATATCGCTCCACTAGGTCCACCATCCCTAGTGCGTTGTCAGGGGATACCTGGCCAACCCAGTGCTAAAGAGGGTGCGGTAAAGCCCTCCAGAAAATGTCCGCCAACAAGCGGTCCAACATGGCAGTGGGGCTTAACAACTCCGGCTGCAGCCATTTTTGCAGCAGGTGCAGCAGTTTATAATACTGGGGTCGGGCGGGCTCTGCCGACTGGTAGCTCCACTGATGCACCCGCTGAGCCCGAACCCACACATTCACCCCCAGTCTGGCCAGTATCTCACCCTTCAAAGTCGGGTAGTCAGCGGCTTGGTCCTCTGGGAGATCAAACAACACCTGCTGGGGTCCAGACGCCAGAAATGGAGCGATGACATCAGCCCACTGGTCATGCGGCAACTTCTCCCTTGCAGCCACCTTTTCAAACACCGCCAGGTAAGTCTCAACGTCATCTGAAGGGGTCATTTTTGTGAGCGCCGAGTGGACAGCTTTCCGGGCATCAGGAATACTTTTGGGCGCACCTGCAGCTTGCTGCGCCATCATATGTTGCAAAAACAGCTGGTTGGTCTCCTGCTGCTGCTTGTTGGACTCCTGCTGCTGCAGATTCGCCTCCAAGAGCGCTTTTACGACCGCCTCCATTTTGTCTGCAGTCCCAGGTAGCAGCCTGGCAGGTTTAATATAGGACATGCACAAAACAAAAACTTTTTCATCGGTTGCTCCTAGCAACGGCCTCACTGCTGTGCCCGCATCCGACACCAAATGTGGAGATTAGCTCTGGTAGGCGACCGGGTGTCAGCAGTATAGAGGCGGAGGCAAACAGTTCAAAGTAAAGTCTGTGTTTATTTCACACAAAAATCCACAAAAGCATATGTCCATACAGGTTACATCACCTTTTCAGGAAACCGCAGCATAAATGATACAGTCAGGCAAACAGCTTTTAGTCCTTGAGCAAAGGTCCTGTTTACAGTCAAATAGGCCTCAGGTCCGCATGAACAGCCTCCACAGGAGATTTCAGCCAGGCTCACAGAGTCTCACTCCCATGTGAGCTCTAGACAAAGGCCAGGGCACAGCTGATTCCCCAGGCTATTTAAACAGCCCGCAAAACCCGGACCTGGGTAGTGGGATGGAGTCCCACCCTGCTCTACTCCATCCCAGTAAAGCCGTCCCAGGTTAGCCTTTCGGCTATTCTAAATCATCAGCAGCAAACTGCCACCAGCAGCTGATGCTGGAAAACAAGCTATACGGCTTTACTGCACCAATGCCAGGTACATTGGTGCTACATACCTGCCGTCAATAACGGCCCCTTGCACCTTACCACAGTAGGTTAACAAATGTGTTTTATGGAAGCAGTTTTCACTACCTGCAATCTGTTGTTATTGGAAACTGTACCTCAAGTCTGTACACCAAGATCTAAAAGAAGAGAGATGTAAGACCTGTACACAAAGAATGCTGCTGGGCATGTGTAAGTGTGAGTGAGTTCCCTCACCTCAGCAGTGGCAATGCCAGTAGTGTTCTGTATGTACAGGATATATGTGTCACATATCTCTTCTTGTAGATTTTGGTGTACAGATTTGGTATAGAGTTACCTATGCGCGCTCTCTTTTAGATTACTGGGCAGACAGGTGCACATACAGAGCAGGGGATGCTGCTCTGTTCAGCCTTTGAAAAATTGGTGGACCCAGGGCTTTCCAGAAAAGGTTAGAAAAGGTCATCCGGCCTCACACTGTACTTTTACTTCCACTTTAAACTGGCCCAACAGCCTTGCACAGTTGAAAAAACTCTCCAAAACTCACCCTATCTGCATGCATGTTACTGAAGCACTTACATTAGCTCCAGTCAAAGCTGAAACTCTGCCACATTGTTTTCGCCTGGACTTGGAGCACCCGGAAGGCTTCCTCCTTTCCCAACATTCTGGCCATGCTGCTACCTTATATGAGATATCCCACAATGCACAGCGGCAGGAAACCCAGTGGCACCCAGGGCCGGGGTCAGCAAGGTGGGCAAGGTGGGGCAGTTGCCAGGGGCCCCTGTCCTCCAGGGGTCCCACTGACAGGGTCGGCCTTTGGGGTGTGCGACGGCGCTTAACTGGCAACAGACTGGGAAGGCACCACCACAGCTGGTGCCCACATCGCCGGGCGGGGAAACAGTATGCAGCAAACAGGTTCCGCTGCTGTCTATGCTGTCCCCACCGGGGAGAGAGGAAGGGGCCTTCACACCACGTGACAGGCGACTGGGCGATCAAACAGCAGGCAGCAGACTGCAACAAGGAGACCAGGAGTGCGTGCCGGGAGGGAAAGCACTGTATAAGGTTTCTATTTTTTATCCTTAGGGGGCATCCAGATTTGGGATGTCCCTCAGTGATGTGACACGACTCTTCACCACAGAGGGGTCCACTGAGATCATGCCGCTCAAGGGCCCACATAAACCTGGAGCCGGCCCTGGGTGGGGGAGGTTGTCCATGCCAGGAGAGGGATGCATCTGAGTGGTCCAGTTTAAGACCCCCCTTCATCATTTTTAATGACTACTTCACCACTGAGTTTTGAGAGGCTCTTTGATTCAACACAAGTGTCAATAAGACCACTTTTTAAAAGTATGTCCCTCACCTGATGGGGGTTTTGCAATGACACAGTTTTTACAAGTTAGGTCCACTTTTTTTTTAGCAAGGTAGAATTTTTTCTTTACAATTGTTTGAATAAGAGCTCCCTGTGGAGTAATTACCACGATAATGCCTATGGTGGAAGCCTCCGCATATCTTAATTAATACACCATGGGGTTACTTACAAATTAATTACTGAGATGTCTCTATCTTAATTATTTGCACCGCACCTGTACAACTGCCCCATGCAAATTAACAAAAATGATTTGCACCTTATTTTGTTTTACATTGAAAAAGCTCTGCACACAGGTATTTATTACAGCAGGCCTATACCCTCCCTTACAACTCTGTGCCAGAGAGGCTCCTGGTTGGTTAACACTAAACTAACCTCACCTGAGTCCTGCATTAGTGAGACTCACCTTTTTCCATCCGATGGGAGACTGGTGTTGTGGTAGTTGCACCTCCTCTAATAGGCGACATGCTTCTTCCTGACCCCCACTGGAGCCAGGGGCGGCCTTAGGGGAAGTGTCGCCACCCCCCAGACATACACATAGCAAATGCAAAGCATGCAGCATGAAAAATAGAAAGAGAGAGAGGCAGGAAAACCAGAGGGAAGGCAGAAAACAAAAGACTGACGGTAATCTGGAAAAGAGATTGAGAGAAGGAAAAGGGAATGTAATATAACAGAAGGCGAAAAGAGAGAGGATAGAGGGAAAGTGGAAAAAAGGAGAAACGATAAAAAAACTGAATAACATAGAAAGTGAGATAACGAAGGGGATTAAAGGAATGTGACAAGTGAAAGATGACGAGAATGTGGAAATAAAAGCAAGATGGGGGAATGTGGGGGAGGGAAAAAGGGAATGGCAGAGATGGGAGGAATGTAGAAAAACAAAAGAGTGGAGGAGAAAGAGAGAAAAAGAAAATGGGTCAATTAGGGTTAAAAAAAATTAGGAATGCAGAGAAAGAATTAGAAAACGAAAGAAAGAAAATGAAAGAGAAAAAGAAAGAAAGAGGGAAATGGAAAGAAAGATAAAGAGAGGCAGAAAGAAAGGGAGAGAAAGAAAATAAAGAGAGAAAGAAAATAAAGAAACTGGAAAAGAGGAAGGAGGGAATGTAGAAAAAGGGGGAGATGTAAATAAGCTGAAAAGAGAGGCAAAAAGGAGGAAGGTGACAAGAGAAAGATGGAGGGATTGTGGAAATGACATAAAGAGAGGGGGTGAAAGACAGGAAATGGAGGAAACATGATATAATAGAGAAATTCAAGTAGAAGGAAAAGGGTAAAATAAAAGGATAAAGAAATGTGCAAAAAAGCAAGCAGAGAGAGATATTTGGAAAAGAGAGGCCTACTGCTCCAATTGAGAGCTCCTGCTCGAGTCCCCCTACGTTGAGATTGGGATGGTGCCCTGTGCAACCACACTCCTAACACACCCAAAAAGCTGGATGGCACTCTGCTAGGAAAGGAGTTCGAGGGGGTAGGTTAGCTAATGTTAGCCTAGTGTCCCTGCGAACCAGGACCTTCCCTGCCTTTTGCAACGGTGGGTGTAGGTGTGCTTTAAGTCTAACCTGGCTGGAAAAAACTTTATTACAATTGCAGTGCCCCAGAGATTCTTCACACATGCTGCTCCAGAGTCTTGTTAATTTATTTCTAGTAGAAAAATATTTTCAACCTCTGATGTTTTATTCTTCTAAATGGTAAAAATCTTCCCAACTGGAAGGCTGTGAGCAGGACTTCCTAGTTCCATCCTGTCTAGTTACTTCAGGTATAGGGCAAGAAGGAACATGCAACTCCCTGGTCAGTCACAAGATCACTTCCTTATCTCTAGGTCATGACTGCTCCTGGAGTCTACAGGGTTCAGCAAGTGAGCTGATGCAGCTCAGTCCAGCATGCACCGTGGAATCAAGAGTCTTTGAAACTTAAGGGCTGGGACACACAGGTTTGGTCCTCTTTGAGCCTGTTAACCCACCTCCACCTGGGAATCCAATTTTGAGGGCACCCCTAGAAAGCCCAAAAATTAGGCAAAATACTCACCATTTCATGCTCCCATGATGGCATCAGTGTATTTACTGCTCCAACAGCGACCAATAGGGTTTACTAAGATGGGAGGCAACAGACACACCCAACAAGCAAACCTCTCTGGCTGGCAGATCATATGGGAGGCACGAGGGGCACTGAAGTGTGGACATGGTAAGTGTACAGAACAGTTTTTCCTAGCAGACTTCCAGCTGATGGCCATCCCAATTCCATATGCTAATGGGTGGGGGGTTCTATTGCCCCCAAGCCCATGGTGGAGCCCCTCCACATAAACCCCTACAACCCTGGGTTTCACACCGGAACCACAACCCCTCTGTGAAATGTGGCCATGTGATTGGCTGTTGGCAGGTCTGTGGACCGTGCATCAACCGGCAGCCAGAAGAGTACGCTGCATTTTGCTGGGGGATCATGAATCAGGTGAGTGGTTGTGGGGGTCATGTGTAGGGAGGCTTCCACAATCTGAGTGCCCCCCCCCCCCAAGCCCTTCCCAGTGCGGTGTGACATCCATTTACTGGAAAGGTTCTGAAGGTTCACTTTACACCTTCTGTCAAGTTAACATTGATGTCTGTCCCCTCACATCCTGTGTAAATGACACATATGTCTCAGTTCAGGTACATTAAAAAAGGGCCTTACTTGCTAATACCCTCAGCATAGGAGCATCTTGATTTCGGATCCCCTGCTGCAAACCCTTGCTTGACAGATCTGGGGACCATGCAGAGATACTCACCACTTCTGTGTTCCATTGATGACAGCCAATCACATGACCGCCAAGTATACAGGACCTGAAAGGACATAGGTGCTCAGCACATTTCAGGGTGCCAGAAACACAGAAGCGGTGGGTCTAGCTGCCTGGTATCCAGGAAGGAGATGCACATTGGGGCTTCCCCCACAATCAGATACTTTACTTTCTCTTTTGTAGCTGTGGGTGGCGGAGTACTGGGAGTTTGGGAGGTGGTGCTAAGCCTGGTTTGGGGACTAGGAGTGAAATAACATACCTGAGTGCTGTGATAATTACACAGCAGTGGATGACATGTAACTCAAGCTGATAGCTCCATCCAGGGCCATGCTTCCCCTGTGAAGATTGAGGTGATTGGGTATTTTTTTTCACCTTAGTACAAATCAGGATTAGCACTGTAGGTGGAGGGCTTAAAGCAGAACAAAACCCACCAGCTGCCACCCTGGAATTTAAAAGATTCCGGGGCCAGCCACTGGGGCATTCCAAATCGAATGACATAGTCACAGCAGACGGCGAGAGGAAGAGGTTAGTGAATAGCAGCATTCTGATGGGGTTTCACACAGCCAGGCATCCCAATTCAGATACCACAGGAAATGGAACAAAGCCATGGAAAGTCAAATTCCTGGGTTTTGTTCTGCTTTAAATGGCAGGAGTTAATTTTAAGCTCATAGCTGAGGCATGGATGAAATGCTCTTTCAGGGTTGGGGAACCCATCTTTTTTAGGTTTGCTGTGACAGCTGTGAGCTAAAATTCTTGTTTTTAGCTATAGGGGCGATTGAAACAGGATGTAATGTCAGACCCATTGTAACTGCAGGCGGTTGCCCTCCTTATTTATCCATTTTGTGCTCACATTACATTAAATCACTTGTGTTGGCACTTTCATTGTTTGCCCAATGGTAAGCATATCTGTATTCAGTTAAAGGGACTGTTCAGGCAAAAGCAATTATAGGGCAATTATAGGTTTCTCAGCAAACCCAGCACAATCCAGCCAGCAAGCGTGCCCACTGTGGCTTGCATAGCTTGCTTATGGTGGGAGCCCAGAGGGACATGGGTGGCCGTGTTACCACATTTATTTGTGGTCATGGAGTAATGGAATTGAAAGCTAGGGCAAAGTTTGGAGCCCTGCTACATCATCTAAAGCACACTGCAGGTAATGGAGAACAGGCACATGGTACAGGCTTCACATGTGCGCCTTGCTACCTCATTATTGCCATTGACCGGACAGTTCCTTTGAGAATAACGATTTGCATTCTATTGCCTGACTGTAATGGGAAAAGGTTACTGTATGAGCAACACCAGGGCCCCAATAATGTGTGCACCAGGGCCCATTCACATTTCATCACACCTCTGGTCAGATCTTCTATATGGGCATAAAAATACGAGGATTTGTTCAAATTCAGCAAACTAATGGACTACTAGTTCATTACTCTTAGTACTAGTGGTGCAGGTTAAATTTCTTATGCATATGCGAGATGGGCGCAGCTGTCTAGAGCTACAACTCATTTTCCACGTTTCATAAACCAGGGAATTGAAACAAAAAAATAAGGGGTGTCATCAGGAATGAAAGGTGATGGCATGTATAAAACTCGGGACTTCTGTGCTACCGACATCCTTGGCTTTTCTAATCAAAATTCTGTACAGTCACTGCAGACAGGAAATGAAGCTAAATGTTCACAATTGAGGTCACATAACCCTGCCCCACCCTGTCAAACTAGAATAAATATTTTGAGTCGGATATTACTTGTGTCTTAAAAATAAAGTAATGTTCTTATAAGTCAACTTGATATCAATGATTCAGTGTGATCGTGATGTACATGTGATCATGTGATAACAAAGGGGGTTGGTATAGGTCGGAGATGTAGACAGACACATAGGCTAGAACACTGTCTCATCATCACTGGGCGCTGCCTCCAGCCTGCTCTACCCTCAGGCTTCCAGCAGCCGGCAGCTGGGTGGTGCTGAAAGGACAGCGCCTGGCTCGATCCGTCTGCTTCTTCTTCCTCACCTAGACCAACAAGGAGACCTAGACTGACCATTTTACATTCATAGCATCCTGCACATCAGGCAGAATAAAATCCTGAAGGGCTTAAGTCAGAATTCTTATCGGGATCACTATACATTCCCTGCATTAGAACCACTTTAGACTCTCAGCATCCCTTACATTAGTACAGTACAATCCCCCCTTATGCTTGCATCAGGGACATATATCGCTATCACACACACTGCATCAAGACCACCTTAGACTCTCAGCATCCCTGTAGCCCCTACACAATAGTATAGTCCTCCCCTATGCAACAATGCCACTATATAGCCATCACATCTGCACTTTACACTCCCAGCAACCCCAGGATCCTTTACACTAGTATAACCTCCCTAAATTCCTGCACCATGGCCGCTTTATATCCTGATCATCCCTTGAATCATTTACCCTTTTTACAGACTCTTGTTCTGGATCCTTTTACAGACCTTTTTCTGGATCTATTCACGGACCCTTTTTCTATACCGGAGGCCACTGTAAAGCTATTTAATCGGCAGCATCATGACCATTTTATACTGTCAGCATCCCCGGAATCCTCTACATTAGCATCCCACCTATTTCTGCATCAGGGCATCAGGACCACTTCAGGCTCTTAGCATTCCCTGAACCATATAAACTAGTATAGTCTTCCCCTATACCTGTATCAAGGCCACTGTACGGCCATCGCATCCACTGCACCAGGATCAATTTACACAGCATCCTCTGAAACCCTTCACTACAATAACCTCTCCCAATTTTTGGACCTGGACCACTTGACACTCTCAGCATCCTCGGAACCAATTCACTACTATAGCCTTTCTCTATTTCTGCATCAGGACCACTTTAGACTCTCAGCATCCTCTAAATCCCCCTCACTACTATAGCCTCTCCTTATTCCTGCATCAGGACCACTTTACACTGTCAGCATTCTCCGAACTCCTTAACTACTATAGCATCTCTCTTTTCCTGCATCAGAACCACTGTACACTCTATGCATCCCCTGAACTCAGACTATTATAGCCTCTCTCTATTCGCACATCAAGACCACTTTAGGCTCTCAGTATCCCCTGAACCCCTTCACTACTATAGCCTCCTGCTATTCCTGCATAAGGACCATTTTAGTTCAGTTTTTATGTTCAGCACCCCTCAAATCCCTATATGATTAGAGCCCCCACCCCCTCCCTATTCCTACATCAGGGCCACTACATGGCTATCATATGTGCTGCATCAGGACCACTTCAGACCTATAGAAATAAAGGCTACTATAGACTCACAGCACTTCCTGCACCAGGACCACCATATTCCCCATATCGCTCCAGCATCAGGACAACTATATACTCTCTTCATCCCCTTCATCGGGACCACTTCAGACTTATAGCAATAAAAGCTACTGTAGACTCACAGCACTTCCTGCACCAGGACCACCATATTCCCCATATCACTCCAGCATCAGGACAACTATATACTCTCTTCATCCCCTACATCGGGACCACTTCAGACTTATAGCAAAAAAAGCTACTATAGACTCACAGCACTTCCTGCACCAGGACCACCATATTCCCCATATCACTCCAGCATCAGGACAACTATATGCTCTCTTCATATGTGCTGCATCAGAACCACTTCATACCTATAGCAATAAAGGCTACTATAGACTCACAGCACTTCCCGCACCAGGACCATCATATTCCCCATATTACTCCAGCATCAGGACAACTATATGCTCTCTTCATCCCCTGCATGAGGGCCATGCTAGACTCACCACCTCCCCTGCATCATGACCTCCATAGCAGCATTGTAACTCTCCATGTGTCAGGTTCCTGGATCCTTTTATGTCTGATTAGGCAGCCATATAGATGCAGTAGGATGTCACCTCTTAGGAATACACCACAGTCTGTGTGATTGTCCCTTTCTGTACCTAAAGAGCAAGGGGAAGCCTTTCTTGTGCAACTTGCCGGCAATATCGCTGTGTGTGATCCATATAGAGGTTGGCATCACTTCCGGATGTGTCAGGCTTTCTGCTGCAGACCCCCTCCCGCCCACATCGCTCCTTCCCTCCCAGCTCTTCATTCTGCTAAGTTAAGGAGCAGGCTGTGCACTTGGCTGGAAGGAGCACCCAGGCAGAGCCTCAGGAGCACCCAGCGATGTGTCAGGGCTAGCTGCTTCTATTGTTCTCCTCTAACCTGCAGTGCCTTCTCCTCCCACTCCATCATTGCTCTAGCCTCGCTGCCTTCTTTTGTTTTCTCTCTCTCAGATTTTAATCTTTATTCCTAAGAAATAGCCAATCCAATCCTCAGGGCTCAGCATGGCAGACAAGAAGAAGCAGAATGATGGAGAGGAAGTCCCAGCCTTCTTCAAGAACATGGGTTCTGGAAGCCCAAAACCCAGGCAGAAATTCTGTGGGATGTTCTGCCCGGTGGAAGGATCCTTTGAGAACAAGACCATCAATTTTGGTTCTCTGTCTGCTGGGAAAGGTTCTGGGAAAGTCATTAGCCAGCAGAAGGATGTCACTCCCTCTGATGTGGGAAGGAAGCTTGAGATCCACTGTTCTTCAGGCAAGGAAGCCCTTCAATACCTCAATGACAAGGTGGGTGCAGTGCTAACCTAGTGGGTGGTGGGTGAGGATGGAGGAGTGTGATTCCTAGAGGATCAAACAGGCAGCATGGGTTGGGCATTAACCATTCTAGTAGCACATCCATTTTTTATTTATTGTACCTGAAGTTTTTTCTTTCATTATGTGCATACATGATATTACATGATGGCAATGTTCTTTGTTTCTATCTTCAAGCCAAGTCCATTTGTCATCTGGTGGTTCTGAAATATGATGTCTACATATATCAAGTTCCTTTAATGGCAAATACTATATACTACATATACCCTATCTATAAACTATATTGCCTGTCTCATCAAGCTACCTCCCATTTACACTGGCCCTGGTGTACATGAGGACCCCACCCTGGAAACCAGATGTAATGCAGCAATAAAGAGAATCATCAGTATAAGGTGGAAGTGTTCCCTGCCTAAAGCCTTGTTCTCTTTTCAGCTTGCATTGATAACTACTTACATTACACACATTAATACATACAGACATACATTATAACTACTTAAATGGTTAAAGTATGTGTTCATGTTGCAAGAATATGTTGATGAGTTGCTTTGTTACATTGTACTGCACAAACGCAAAACTTTTCTTACAGGTGTAGGTGTGTGTGTGTGTGTGTGTGTGTGTGTGTGTGTGTGTGTGTGTGTGTGTAGACCTAACTGGAGTGAGTTGAACCTGACTGTTATATGACCTTGCTTGTTGGCACTATTGATGGGGGGTTTGTTTTTATTGTAGTGTGAAAATGTCATGCTAATATATAATAAACTATAAAAAATAGTATAGTATACATCATTTTAAAAAAATCTTCTGTTACGTACTTTTTCCCTGAAAAACGAACCAAATCACCAGAGAATGATGGATGTCAGCATAAAGGAAAAGGCAGAGCAGCCTGATTGGAGGGGAAATCTCACAAAGCTTTCAAGTACAGTGCTGTGTGTGCAGACATACAAATCACAGGTCCTGACTCTTCACCAGTTAAATTTGGTGCCTGTAATTTCCGAAACACAAAGTCAGCAAATGACAGGCATACAACTGAAATGTATGACAGGACATGGCTTGACGTTTGCATGTCTAAAAGAGGAATAACACCTCAAAAAATGGCTTTTTTGGGTGTTGTTCCTCCCTGGTGGGGCATCCCAATTTGGGATGTCCTGCTATGTGTATCCCATGTGTAGCCAATCAGTGGTGCTCGCTCCTGTTCAGATTACCTTTGCCACAAAATTCAGAGCAGCACATGAAATCTAAATAGAACAAGCGCCACCGGCCTGGACTGGAACAGGCACGCCCACAGCTAAAAGTGTGTCGGGGATGCAGCTGTGGCACAGAGACAAGGCATGGGCATGTCAGAATGGTTAGTGATTTGGGCAATGCCCCATAAAAAGAAAGCAACCTCTCCATCCTTTTTAAAGAAGACCAATGCCCCATTGGCTCTGAAATCTATAAGATTCCAAGGCCGCTAGATTTCCTCCTCCGGGGGCATCCAAAATCGGGATGCCCCCCATGTCGCCCGTAAACTCATCTTCTTTCCAGGTCTAACGGAGCATGAGTGAGCTTTAGCAGAGTAGCAGGGAATGCACCCACCAGTGAGCTCGGATCCGCTCGTATCCGGCTAGGTCCTGGATGCAGGGATTGCCACACGCTGATTGGACATCAGGGCACAGACCAAAACCCAGGATAGTTAAAATCATGGGTTTTGGTCCACTTTAAGAAACAGCACTGTGCTTGAAAGCCTCCTCCTGTCAGGTTGCTCAGTCCTGTCAAATTCTCCTGACTGAGCTTTTTTCAGTCATCAAGTAGGGAAAAAGTACAGTTGGAAGGTCAATATTTTTTCTGTAGCCTACAGGCACAAAACATAAATGTATTTTATTGAGAGTCAATGTTTAAGTACAACACAAACTAGTAGAAATGTTTGAGGTGTAAAGAAAATAATGCGTTTCAGCTCCTCTGAGTTAATACTATGTAGGGCCACCTTTATCTGCAATTACAGCAACAGGTATATTGTCTCTGCCAGCTTTGCACATCTTCTTGGTAAAATAGCTCTATCTCAGTCTGATTGGATGGAGGACATTTGTGAACAGCAATTTTCAAGTCATACCACAGATTCTCAATAGGATTTAGGCCTGGACTTTGACTGGCCATTTCAATACCCAAGAAATGTGTCCTCCCTGGCAGAGCATCCCCATTAGGGATGCCCTACTGTATGAATCCACTAGGAAGAAGTAAGTGGATTGGGCAATGCAGGGAGTTTCACACAGTGGGGCATCCCAATTTGGAATGCCACATAAAAAGTTAGACCACCCCCCAAAGAGTCTTACAGATCAATGGGGGTGATTGTAGCTTTGGCTGTATGTTTAGGGTCATTGTCCTACTGGAAAGTAAACCTACGACCCAGTCTCATGTCTTTTGCAGTCTCTAACACGTTTTCCTACAGGGTTGTATTTAGCTCCATCCATCTTTCCATCAAGTTTGAGCAGCTTCCCAGTCCCTGCATTAGAAAAGCATCCCCACAGCATGTGTTTAGGGTGAGGTGCAGTGTTCATTTTTCTGTACACATCGCGTTTGGCATTTAGGCCAAAAAAGTTTAACATTGGTCTCATCTTACCAGACCAGCTTTTTATACATGCTTGCGCTAGTTGGCTAATAATGGCTAACTAGGGAAGGACACTAGAAAAATCCCTTTTTATCATTGTTTGAATGATCCCCTAGCTCCAGATAGTAATGCCTGGACCAGATTGCACGTGGCCTAAAAATGGAACTGAATGTAGACCTGTAGTCTAAAATACTTGCAGCGGACCCCTAAGAAGCTGCCAAACACACACATTAGGAGTCCCGATTTTAGATGTCCATCTCTCAAAAATCTCTGTAGGACTTTTGCACCTGACATGACGAGCTGTGGTGTCTTTGAGACTCCTGTGTCGGCTGATTCTCTTGTGGAATCTCAGTTTGGGATGCCCCACTGTGTAAAATTCCCCCATTTAGTTGGAAAAGCAAATCTTTTTGGTGATCGCACATTGCTTGTGTGGCTATTGCACACTCCTGCTCCAGTCCTATTTGAACAGCCGGAACGAGCACTCACAGACAGAGGGGAGTGGTTGTCAGGAGGCACCCTGGCAACTGTTTCCTTCTGAATAGATTGTCGAGTATTGAGATTAACAGAAATCTATTCTGATTGGCTGGAAGCCTATGCATGTACCATAGGATCATGGAGCGAGATAAGAGATTGGGCAACCCTTAGGGTTTCACACACATGGGCATCCCAAATCATGATGCCCTTGTTAAACAGACCAAAACACAGGCCGGGCACACAAAATGGGTTTTGGTCCACTTCAAAGTACAGGAAATAAGGGCAAATCATTTCAGGACGATCAATCAAACCCTCTCAGCCATTTTTCATTCTGGCAGTATTCTAACGATAGCTGTAGCAGAAATAGGGTGGGGGCAGGGAAGTAGGTCCCTGAGGAACGGCAACACTAATCAATGCAGTGCACTCCAGAATAATTTGCAGGAAATTGTTAATAGCAGGAAAGTGATGGTAAGTACTTTTAGTAGTAGCACTGATGAGCCCAACAGACCCCTATTCGGTTCAGTGGGCCTTTGAGTAACACCCTAACTGTCCTAGTAAAGTAGAAAAAACCTCTGAAATGTGCCTCCTTTAGCAGGGGCAGCTCCTGATACACAGTGCATGGTGTGGGGACCTGGCACAAAGGAGAAGGGGGCAATAAGGATCAACAGTCTGCTCAACCAAAATGAAAAGCTCCTTTTATTAAAACAGGGGGTTAAATGAGCCAAACTCTGCAGGTATGCAGGACACCCTGAATCGAAGCCATTAAGGTCTATGGGGAGAAATTCAGGATGTGTATCCTTGTCTCTGGAAAGCTAAATGCCACCAAATGGCATAGGAACACATAGCGGATATGGATATGGAAAACTATACTGTAATTAGATGTAATAAAACATAGAAATACTGGGAAAGATCTTCCCCGGCAAATTACTCCTAAGACAGGGTTAAAAATAAGAGCAATTCCACATAACACACATTTCAAACAATCAAAAAACAACTTAGGGCTTTATTCCTTGAGGGATAGCGCCAGGTAGTGCCTTGTAAACAACAGGTAGGGGCAGGTAGCGTCAGGTGAACGCCGGCCGCGGCACTCAATACCACATTTATAAAGGCGATTCTGGTGAGCGCCTCTTACAGCTTCTGCCGCTCTGGGCTACAGCGACACAATTTTGAGCGCCGGTGCTGTGTGAGGCTATTTTTTTTAAAAATATGGTTTGAGTCGCTCACACTGACCAGTCGCTACCGTTCGCTCCCATATAGCTCTGTACTGGTGTTATAGCGACTCACACATCGAATTCATCAATGCCGGTAATGTTACTACAGCGAATGAGGCGCTCTGTAATGGCGACTCATGACCGATCAGAGCGACCACTAGCGGACGCTCTTAGCGCCGCTGTACAGATGCTCATCTGCAGTTACCTGCCACTAGTAATGAATCAGCCTGCCCTTGGAGCTAAGTGGTGTTCAAAATACATCAACAAGTGCTAACTCATACAGCAGCTCAAAAAAAGAGCTGTCATAATAAAGTGCAACCATCAAAATCAAATGACGATCATATAGCAAAAAGCAAAAAAGTTCAAATAGTGTAAGAACAAACACTGAAGGAATACTTAGCAGCACTGAGGAGTAGTTAGTTGGCAGGGATGCCCCATACACCCTTTACTACACAAAAAGTGCAGGTAGGTAGGTAGGTGCGGCTTTAAGGACAGACCCAAATATAAGGCCCCAAGTCCTTATTTATTCAACATGCCTAAACAACACCATTAAGGAGGAGCAACCACCGGCATAGAATCCATAAGACTAGGGGTCTCCCTATTTGTGGGGAAGCACCCAAAATGCACTTCGATGAGAAATCATTAATGTATGCATGGGCTGCAGGCGCATCCCTGCATTTTGTCACTTTTTATTTTTGGTTTCCAAAAATATGGTGGTTTGGGGGTTAAAAAACTACTTTTAACACATCGCCGCCAGCGCTCTGGGGTTTAAACATGCATTTCACAGCGCGAGAATATTTTGAGCGTGAATTTTTGATGAATATAGTGGGAGCCGGGCGCTCTGACCAGTCGCTATCATGCGCACCCATACAACGCGGAACCTGTCAAATAGCGACTCGTCACCCCGTATTCAACATTACTGCACACCGACTCAGTCGCTATCAACAACCGAACAACGGCCAAGCACAGCGACTACTAGCGGGCGCAGTAAAAATACTGCTACAGTCGCTCAACTGTCGCTACCTGCCGCTATTAATGAATCGGCCTCTTAGACTCATCAGCAGCATGGGCCGGACCGCGTGATCAATTGGGTAGGGAGAACCCAGATTCCCGGAAGAGTCTGAGAAAAATGTCTAGCGTGTGTAGCAGAGCATGCAGGGACTCTCTGGCTGGGAAATGCCCCTTTAAATGAACACAGTTTTGTTTCTATTGATTGCAGGTTTTATTTCTGGTATAGAAAATCATCCGCTATATCAATTCTTGGACTTGATAAGTGCCTGTCATTCATTTTATTTGTACTGCATGCGTTGCAACTTTATATATTCACAAATCAATAAGATTACACTGTATGCCAAGGAAAGTATCTGAATAGGCCTGACTTGTCCTTGTCCCGGCTGAAAGTGCCAGATGAGCAGGGAATGCCAAGTAAAGCTCCAGCCAAGGATTTATTACTACTACCTATACATGTATATGAATCCAACTGAATAAATGATTGTAAATGTGATAAAAGCTGTCACCAGTTTAGAAAGGGCCCAAGAGCAGCATGGGTCCACTATATATTGTTATCCTGGTCTAGCTGCCTAAAATAAAAGCAGATCTATCTTTAGTTGTTTCCCAGTTGTATAAATATTACTCAGATGGGCAGCAGTGTTGTTTGTACGCCTTCATCCAAACCTGGTCTCTAAACTAGGCTCCAGGTTGATTTGGGCCATTGGATGAGAAAGGCTCAATGGGCTTTGCAGTGTGACATGTCACTTATATCGCTAGCTTCCTCCTCACCTACACCCTCTGCTGCTGCCAATCACTCTCCAATCTACTACCATCTCCACGACCACCTTCTCTGCTGCCACCAACTGTCCCCTGGTCCTTGCTACCTTCTCTGCTCACGAGCTGCCACTGACCATCCTTCAGTCTTAAACTGGACCTTCAGCGTGATTTAATGAAAAGCCCAAACTCTTAAAAAACGGTTCCCCAGCATCTAAAATTAATATATTTTACGTTTTTAGTCACTAACTTATTATTCTTTCCCCCACTGGCCTGCAACTCTGTTCAGGAATTTAGGATACGGGCGCCGCCATCTTGACTCAGAAGCATCACACTTACTGAGGAGAGGAGAGCGGGATAAAGTACAGGGGGTAGGGTTATAGCTGTGCTTTGCTCAGACAGAGCAGAGCTGGGGTCAGGTAAAGTTCAGCAGTCCCAGAATGCAGAGCAGCACAGTCAGGAGGCACTTCCTGTTTGCAGGCTGCCTGATAAGATGGCGGCTTCCATAAGCCGCCATCTTGGATGTTTAAAGGCTCATAACATGCAGTAGATGCAGGTAGGATGATTTTTAATGTGGCCAATCTGTATGTACAGGGTGTGGGAAACATATAAGATAGACTCTTATTCAGAGTGAAGGTCCGCTTTAATAACCTTCTCCTTCATGACTGATTTCCTACTGCAGCTGATTGCACTTCTGTCCTCCCCACCTTTTAAACTGTAGCTGATCATTCATTAAAGTGGACCAATCACCGCCTTTGCTGGCTGGCCCTGAAGTCTAAAAGTCTGTTTGGCCCACAATTGCATACTATTCCGCTGGTCCTTCACCTAAATTGTGGGCCATGGGCGCATCCCCAGCATCCATGCAGCTGGCATGTGCAATCCGCAGAGAAACCAGGGACGCGGCTTCCCCCACTCCCTATGCTGACGCAGTTTGATCCACACTTTATGCAGTGCATTAGTATGCACATCATAAAGTGCTTATTGGACATGATGCACCATGGGAATGGCGGAAAGATAAGTTAAGTGAGTAATCTGGAGGGGGTCACATAGTTGGGCATCCCAAATAGGATGCCCCAGGGACAAGGACCTATCACCTAGGTCCACCTCACCCCTTTCTTTTGCTCAGGAGCATCTGGTGGGCAGAGGTATACTGCAACATAAAGCACCCAGGGGTTAACCTAGCCTCTCTGCAAGCTATAAAAAGGACATACCACAGTGCTATGCCTGGCTCCTTCCTATGATGGGAGAGCCACCAACTACCAAAAAGGGGTAGTGGTGGGGACACTGCTGATGTGCAACCTATTATTGACTGTAAAACCAGGTTTATTTGCTGCATGGTCACATGGAGCTCACATGGCCTCATTGCAGGTACTCCCCTGAGAGGACATTGCTGTATTTGCACTCAACCTTAAAGTCATTGTCCAGGCACACTTGAAAGTATCCCTATTGTGTAGGGCTACACATGGCAATGTTCTCGTTTTTTCCTTTTAAAAATGAAGGCCCGTCTCACAGCAAGTCACTTACCTCCATGGCTGCATGCAGCCGTCATCCATCTTGCAGCACTTCCCTCACCTCCATGGCTGTTCCCAGCTGTCTCCCTTCCCCCCCATGCTTCCTCCTCACATGCTCAGGTGCGCTCACGTCTCCGTCCACTAGAGGGCGAGCGCACTGGCTTCCTGAGATTTAAAGGGCCTGTACAGCACTGATTGGTGTTGGTCATCCAATCCTGCATCCTCTTCCCCTATTTAAAGAGGCACTTCCTTCCTTCAGTGCCGGATCTTGGTCTCTCCATGCTTGTTGAAAGTGAGACATTCTTGGATTGCTCACCCGTGTACCGACCTCTGCCTGTCCCCGATTCTGAACCTTTGCTGCCTGCCCCGACCTCGGCTACTCACCTTTACTGCGAACCTGTGCTGCCAGCCCTGACCTCTGCCTGTACTAACTATGCCTTTTGCCTGCCACTTGTGTACCTCGCTGAACCTCAGCTGACTGTGGGACTGGGCCGCTGTTGGGGGGTAGCGACATGGGGGTCACTCGCCGCACAAGACCAACCTGCCTTGCGGTGGGCTCTGGTGAATACCGGTGGCCCCTTAGACTCCGCTCCCCTGACACGGTACCCGCCACGGTCCCACGGTTAAAGCGGATCCACACCTGAGTCCGCTCCACCCGGTCCGTGACAGTAAGATCTGGCCATGGATCCCGCTGAGGTGCCGCTGCTGGATGCCACTGAATTGCCTGCTATTGTGGCTATGCAGTCCCGCCAAATTAATCAGCTCTCGGCTATGATGCAGGAGTTACTATCGATTCAGCAACAGCAAGTGCCACCACCGGCCCCAGCTTTGCCGCCACAGACTCCTGTAGCATCTACAGCTAGAATCCGTCTCTCCTTGCCGGCTAAATATGCCGGGGATGCCAAGTTATGCCGAGGCTTCCTTGCCCAGTGCTCTCTACATTTAGAGTTGTTGGTGGATCAATTCCCCACTGAACAAGCTAAAGTGGCCTTTGTCATTAGTTTGCTTTCTGGAAAGGCCTTGGCCTGGGCCACTCCTTTGTGGGATCGTAACGACCCTGTCACTTCTAGTATTCACACCTTTGTTTCAGAATTTCGCCAGGTCTTTGAGGAGCCTGCCCGGGTTTCATCTGCTGAATCGGCTCTATTGAACTTGGTCCAGGGTGAATTGTCCGTTGGTGAATACGCCATCCGGTTCCGTACCTTAGCATCCGAACTGTCTTGGAATAATGAGGCCTTGTGTGCCTGCTTCAAGAAAGGACTTTCTAGTAAAATTAAAGATGCTCTAGCTGCACGTGACTTGCCTTCGTCTCCCACTGATCTTATCCATCTGGCCACACGCATTGATGTGCGTTTTATTGAAAGGCGTGAGGAATTCCGCCAAGAAAGAGATAATCAGCGCCCTAGGAGGGCATCCCGTCTGGCCTCTGTGTTTCAACACCCTTTGTCCGCGCATGTACCTCCCAGTGAGGAGGCCATGCAGGTCGACCGATCCCTCCTGACCCAGTTGGAGAGAACTCGTAGAAGGAACGAGAATCTTTGTTTGTACTGTGCTGGCTCTGAGCATTTTTTGAAAGACTGTCCTATTCGCCCTCCTCGTCAGGGAAACGGGTGCACCTAGTGGATGTGGGAGAGGCGTCCCTGGGTGTATGTACTTCCTCTCCACGTCTCACGGTTTCTGTGCAACTTACCATCGCACCTACCACCTCTTTGAATTTGCCTTTTTGGATTCGGGCTCTGCAGGAAACTTTATAGAGGCCTCCTTGATAAATAAATATAATATCTCTGTGAACCGCCTCGCAAAGCCCTTATTTATCGCCTCAGTCAATGGTGACAGGCTGGACTGTACCGTGCGTTATCGCACCATTCCCCTTCTTATAAAGGTTGGACTTTTCCATCAAGAGAGTATTGAGTTCTACGTCCTCCCTAATTGTACGTCTCAGATTCTTCTCGGCTTACCTTGGCTTCGACGTCATGATCCCACGCTTGATTGGAACACCGGCGACATCAAGACTTGGGGTGCGGCATGCTTTAAGGAGGTGTTTGAGGTCCGTTCCAGTTCGACCTATTCCTGCTTCAGCCCCATTACTTGGCCTGCCTGAGGTCTACCGGTCCTTTTCCGACAGGCTATGTCGGAGTATATTCAAGAAAATCTGCAAAGAGAGTTTATACGGAAGTCTTCCTCTCCAGCAGGCGCGGGTTTCTTCTTCGTGGCAAAAAAAGATGGCTCTCTGCGCCCCTGTATTGATTACCGTGGCCTCAATAAGATTACCATCAAAAATCGTTACCCTTTGCCTTTGATTGCTGAATTATTTGACCGTCTGCGTGGGGCCAAGGTTTTCACCAAACTTGATCTGCGAGGGGCCTATAATTTGATACGTATACGTGAGGGCGATGAATGGAAGACAGCCTTCAATACCCGCGATGGCCACTTCGAGTATTTAGTAATGCCCTTTGGTCTTTGCAATGCACCCGCTGTATTCCAGGAATACGTAAATGACATTTTTCTGGACTTGCTTTACTCCTGTGTAGTTGTATATTTGGATGATATACTCATCTTTTCATCTAATCTGGAAGAACATCACCGTCACATCCGGCAAGTTCTGTCTCGCCTCCGTCAACACCACCTTTACGCCAAGTTGGAGAAGTGTCTTTTTGATCAAACCACCTTACCCTTTCTTGGATATATTGTCTCTGCTCGTGGTCTCCAGATGGACCCCAGCAAATTGAAAGCAGTTTTGGACTGGCCACGTCCTATTGGCCTACGGGCTATTCCACGCTTCCTGGGCTTCGCCAATTACTATCGACAGTTTATTCCCCACTTTTCTACTGTAGTGGCGCCCATTGTGGCTCTCAGGAAGAAGAACGCCAATTAAGTCTTGGCCTCCTCAGGCGGAAGAGGCCTTCATTGCCTTAAAAAAAGCCTTCTCCTCTGCTCCGGTGCTGTCTAGGCCAGATCCATCTAGGCCTTTTGGCCTTGAAGTAGATGCCTCCTCCATTGGAGCCGGAGCTGTGCTCACTCAAAAATCTTCTACTGGCAGAATTCTCACCTGCGGGTTCTTTTCGAAGACCTTTTCTCCGGCTGAAATAAATTACTCCATTGGAGATCGGGAATTACTCGCCATCAAGTTGGCATTGGAGGAGTGGAGACATCTCTTAGAAGGTTCCGCACATCAGGTGTCCATCTATACAGACCATAAAAATCTGTCTTTTTTAGAAACTGCCCAGCGACTGAACCCACAACAAGCTCGTTGGTCGTTGTTTTTCGCCCGTTTCAACTTTCAAATCCACTTCCGGCCAGCCGCCAAGAACATCAGGGCGGACGCCCTTTCTCGCTCCTCAGACATCTCTGGTGTTGAATCCACTCCACAACATATTATCTCGCCTGAATGCCTTGTCCACTCCGCACCCGCTGCCTTTGTACAGGCACCGCCGGGAAAGACTTTCGTGCCAGCTCGCCAACGTCGCAAAATATTAAGATGGGGCCATTCTTCACATGTAGCCGGCCATGCCGGCGTCAGAAAAGCCTGTGCTATAATTTCTAGATACTATTGGTGGCCTTCCTTAGAAAAGGATGTGACGGAATTCATTCAGGCCTGTACCATCTGTGCACGTGACAAGACTCCTCGCCAAAGACCTGCTGGCCTACTCCTCCCTCTGCCTATTCCAGATACCCCATGGACACACATTGCTATGAACTTTATTACTGACCTCCCTTCTTCGCATAGCAATACTGTTATTTGGGTGGTTGTGGATAGGTTTTCTAAGATGGCGCACTTTATTCCTTTGCCTGGCCTCCCGTCGGCTCCTCAGTTGGTGAAATACTTCCTGATGCATATCTTTCGGCTTCATGGGCTTCCTACACACATTGTGTCTGACAGAGGTGTGCAGTTTGTTTCCAAGTTCTTGAGAGCCCTTTGTAAACAAATGAAAATTAAACTGGACTTTTCCTCTGCTTATCACCCCCAGTCAAACGGCCAGGTGGAAAGAGTTAATCAGATTCTTGGGCATTATCTTCGCCATTTTGTTTCTGCCCGTCAAGACGATTGGGTCGATCTTTTGCCCTGGGCGGAATTCTCGTATAATTTCAAGGATTCTGAGTCTACGCCCTTGTCCACGTCCTCTGGAGTACCCGCCGTGGATGACATCACACAGGATTTCTCTACCATCTGGCAAGAGACCCAACGTGCCCTTTGTCAAGCTTCCGCCTGTATGAAAATTAGCGCTGATAAGAGGAGAAGAGCTCCGCCTGTCTATTCTCCAGGAGATAAGGTGTGGCTGTCGGCGAAATATATCCGCTTCAAAATTCCTAGCTACAAATTGGGCCCCCGTTACCTGGATCCTTATAAGATCAAACAACAGATCAATCCAGTTTGTTATAAGCTACACCTACCAACATCACTGCGAATTCCCAATTCTTTCCACGTTTCCCTGTTGAAGCCAGTTATTGTCAATCGATTCTCTCCTAAAACCTTGGTGCCTGCCCCAATCTCTGGTACGGAGGATGCCTTTACGGTGAAAGAGATCCTGGCCTCTAAGATCTCCAGGGGTAAAAGATATTTTTTAGTCGACTGGGAAGGCTGTGGACCTGAAGAAAGATCTTGGGAGCCCGAAGAGAATATTCTAGACCGTAGTCTCATCTCGGACTTTCTGGGTCCCAAGAAGAGGGGGAGACCCAAGGGGGGGTACTGTTAGGGCGAGCACTGCACGCCCGTCTCACAGCAAGTCACTTACCTCCATGGCTGCATGCAGCCGTCATCCATCTTGCAGCACTTCCCTCATGGCTGCATCCAGCTGCCGCCCTTCCCCCCATGCTTCCTCCTCACATGCTCAGGTGCGCGCACGTCTCCATCCACTAGAGGGCGAGCGCACTGGCTTCCTGAGATTTAAAGGGCCTGTACAGCACTGATTGGTGTTGGTCATCCAATCCTGCATCCTCTTCCCCTATTTAAAGAGGCACTTCCTTCCTTCAGTGCCGGATCTTGGTCTCTCCATGCTTGTTGAAAGTCAGACATTCTTGGATTGCTCACCCATGTACCGACCTCTGCCTGTCCCCGACTCTGAACCTTTGCTGCCTGCCCCGACCTCGGCTACTCACCTTGTGACAGACGCTCTGTCTTTTGGATGTCATCACTATTCAGTTGCCCACCGGGTCATTCACTGGCCTTTTCTTAATTAGGTCATTGTATTTTGATACTGTTACAGGCAATGTCATTGTAGTTTGGATTGTATTATAAACTGCCATTGTGTTAATTGATTACGTCACAGACAATGGCATTGTTCTGATTGAGTGTATTACAGACGCCCATTGTTTTGCTGATTGCGTCACCGGCAGAGTTGAGGGATTGTGTGCCCTGCTCCCATTGGTCTGTGTATTTGTCATGAGGTCCACGGGGGAGGTCCCATTGCATGGAGACTTGTGTATATAAGGCCTAGAGTGGCACTAATAAAAACACTTCACCTTCACCCTCAATACTGAGTTCTGTCTCTTATTGGGGGAAACGCTATATTACAATTCACTAGCCCTTGTAAGGGCTGTTCCTGTTTCCTCACGGACGACTCTGGAATTCCAGCAGCACCTCTTACGATTGGGAAAAGGACGTCTCGGGCGGTGAAGCCCTCCGGCGATAAGGGTTATCGCTACAATTGGTGGCAAGCGGTCGGATGGTCCTTTTCTACCCAGAGAGAGTGCTACCCTGATGGAGAGTCAGTAGGACAAGTTGAAAAGGCTGACCCTGAAGGATCTACTCGAGAGCCGGGAAAGGTCAGCTAGCAACCGCCCACGTCGGGAACTGATAGCCGAGCTGATCGAAATGGATCGTGCAGCAGTGAGGACCGAAACCAATATAGAGATCGATGAAGACGCTGCTCTTGTTCAAGAGGTTCGGAACAGATTGTCGGTCTATGGCCCGAATCCATCACAGGAACTGATCGACCGAGTCTTCGCCGCAGCGGAGGCAGAGGCCAGTAAGCGAAGGGAAGATCGGCGACTTTCAACCCAGCAGCCTCTCAGCCTCAGTTACACTGGGGGGAGAAAGATTCCATTTGCAGCATTTAAGTCCTTCCAGGAAAGTGACGACGAGATTGACGGATTTTTGGCCGATTTTGAACGCCAGTGCGCTTTACACCGGGTACCCACAGAGGAATGGGTCACCATATTATCAGGGAAACTATCTGGGAAAGCTTCCGATGCTTTCCGGGCCATCCCTGATGCGGACTTACCACACTACCATCTGGTAAAGGAGGCTTTGTTAGCCCGGTACGCTGTCACCCCGGAAGCCTACAGGCGGCGATTTCGGGAATCCCAAAAGAAGGGAGGGGATTCTTTCACGGAGTGGGCATGTCGCCTCCATCGTACAGCATCACACTGGGTCACTGGATGCAAAGCCACGACCGCTGAGGATGTACTACAGTTGTTTTTACTAGAACATTTTCTCAATACCCTGCAACCAGAGCTAAGAAAGTGGGTACGTGACCGGAGGCCTCTAACGCTACCTGAGGCTGCTCGTCTAGCCGACGAGTACACTGATGCTCGTCTAGCCGACGAGTACACTGATGCTCGCCGGACAGAACAGTCCGCTCCAAAACCACAACCTCCCATCAAATTTCAAGCACCTGTGGCTTCAGCGCCAACTCGTGACTCTGGGCCACATAGGCCAGCGCAGCAACCGAACCTCTCCACAGTTCAGTGCCATCGTTGCAAACAATGGGGACATTATCGCAGTGATTGCGCCCTAGAGCCTCCCCGAAACACGTGGGGGCAAAAGCAACCTTCCACCTCCCGTACTCCTGTGGCACACTGTTTGGAAGCTGAGAGCAGTTCGGAAGAGTATCTGGGGGTACTGTATGAAGCTGATCCCGTACAAGCGGCCATCCAAGACAACCGACAGCACCATTGCCAGGAGGTACGAGTCAATGGGCGCACCGCGCAAGGATTACGCGACACCGGAGCCACACTTACCTTGCTCCAACCTCATTTGGTCAAGAACAAAGACCGCACTGGACACACCATTGCAGTAAGGGTGGCGGGAGGAGCTGTGTTTCGACTCCCCACCGCCCGAGTACATCTTGACTGGGGCGTTGGATCCGGCAGGGTACAGGTGGGACTTATGGACAACTTACCAGCAGAAGTACTATTGGGAAATGATCTAGGACCAATGACTTCTGCCTACGCTACCTCTGGGCCAGCCAGCGTCAACCCTGTTACAACCCGGTCTCCAGCCCGAGCTACCGACTCCAGCCCACTGGTCGGGGAGACCCAGGGGTTTCGCCTGCATCACGTCATGTCTGTTACACAAAGTCAAGAAGAGGATCAGCCATCAGGTTACGTCCTTCCAGAAGGGAAACTTATGCCAAACACTATTTTTGTTGGGTGCATTGGCCGTCGGATTAATCAGCCTGAAATTAAGGATGTTTTTTCAAAGTATGGCGCTGTAAAGAATGTCAAAATTATTAGGGATGCCTCTGGCATTTCTAAGGGTTATGGTTTTGTCTACTTTTACGATGATGTAGATGTGCAGAAAATTGTGGATTCTCCGATCAGCTTCCATGGAAAGAGATTGAAACTTGGGCCAGCTATAAGAAAGCAGAGCACCTGTGCACACATCCAACCAAGGACTTTGGTGCTGAACCCACCAACGCCACAATATCCCAATGTTTGGACCCCACCCATGACCGATTCATATATACAGCCCACGTCAATGTTTAGTCCGGTTACTCACTATTTGCAGACTTGTCCTTACACAGAACTCTGCCTATAACAAGAGTCCGGACAGCCCCACGTTAACCCGAACAGGGTCAATCCGGGTCTGCCGGGTGTTCCACAAAAAGGGGGCATTGTGACAGACGCTCTGTCTTTTGGATGTCATCACTATTCAGTTGCCCACCGGGTCATTCACTGGCCTTTTCTTAATTAGGTCATTGTATTTTGATACTGTTACAGGCAATGTCATTGTAGTTTGGATTGTATTATAAACTGCCATTGTGTTAATTGATTACGTCACAGACAATGGCATTGTTCTGATTGAGTGTATTACAGACGCCTATTGTTTTGCTGATTGCGTCACCGGCAGAGTTGAGGGATTGTGTGCCCTGCTCCCATTGGTCTGTGTATTTGTCATGAGGTCCACGGGGGAGGTCCCATTGCATGGAGACTTGTGTATATAAGGCCTAGAGTGGCACTAATAAAAACACTTCACCTTCACCCTCAATACTGAGTTCTGTCTCTTACTGGGGGAAACGCTATATTACAATTCACTAGCCCTTGTAAGGGCTGTTCCTGTTTCCTCACGGACGACTCTGGAATTCCAGCAGCACCTCTTACGATTGGGAAAAGGACGTCTCGGGCGGTGAAGCCCTCCGGCGATAAGGGTTATCGCTACACACCTTTACTGCGAACCTGTGCTGCCAGCCCTGACCTCTGCCTGTACTTACTACGCCATTTGGCCTGCCACTTGTGTACCTCGCTGACTGTGGGACTGGGCCGCTGTTGGGGGGTAGCGACCTGGGGGTCAATCGCCGCACAAGACCAACCTGCCTTGCGGTGGGCTCCGGTGAATACCGGTGGCCCCTTAGACTCCGCTCCCCTGACACGGTACCCGCCATCGGTCCCACAGTTAAAGCGGATCCACACCTGAGTCCGCTCCACCCGGTCCGTGACAAAGCCCATCACAAATTCCTGTTTGCAGGTGGCCTGCAAGCCCATGAGCGCTCATCTTGTTTTTAAAATTTATCCCAGTAAGCGTTAGAAAAAAATTATTTTTCATGTGCAGCAATATAAATTGCCCTGGGGAGGGATGCATATCAGCACTGTTTGTTGTGTTGGTTTGATTTAATTTATTTTTCACTGTTGGTCCGCTTTAAGTCCTTTAGAAGTTTAGGTACATGTGAATACTTGTGTACCTTGAGTACCACCAGAGTGGAGCTTGAGTACCACTGTTTGGGAAGTCCTGTTCTAGATAGCCCTGGGCCACTGGGTGGGCCAAGGCATGTGATAACTTATCACTTACATATCAATAAATAACCAGTCCTTCAAGACTGCAATCTTTACTATATAATGAGCTATGCTTGTTACTATTGTAGGGTGAAAATACAGGACACTCTTGGTGCTGTCAAAATCTACCCAATCTACCCCAGATGGGATGAATATATCATTAGTACAACATACGTTTCAGTGATGCTTACT
Source organism: Gastrophryne carolinensis (assembly GCA_027917425.1). Lineage (NCBI taxonomy): Eukaryota > Metazoa > Chordata > Amphibia > Anura > Microhylidae > Gastrophryne > Gastrophryne carolinensis. Next base: position 382,283,585 of record CM051238.1, read on the forward strand.
CAGACATTGACAGCTTTGGATATTGTCAATACTAATCACCCATAATGGTAGCAGCATACACATGTACTGCACTGTCAGCTTTAGGTAAATTACTCTACTTATCCAACACATGGCCTCCCCAGAGTATTTATAGCTAGGCATTCTGGGCAATAGAACTAAGATGTCTGACTTAATCCCATTAGAGTTTTCTCTAAAAACATTAATGAGAGGGCAGTGAAAGCCTTTGGAAGTTCACATTAGTATGGGAGCTTCTTAATTATAGATGTATAACATATTACATTACTTACTATATATCAGATCTATTACCTTATGTTAAATCAGTCATGTAATGAAAGGTCAGCGAAGGCCATAATAGGGAGAGTAATCGTGCAGGCATTGGTACTCTAGCTAGTCCTAAATCTTGCATGAGTTTAGGTAACCTACATAGTAACATAGGGATCGCATGCTAAAAACAAACAGGCTGATTCATCACTAACGCCAGGTAGCGACAGATGAGCGTCTGTAGCAGGCATTTTCAGGGCGCCCACTAGTAGTCACTGTGCTCGGCCATGGGTCGCTAGTTCTTAGCAACTCAGTCGCTGTGCAGCAATGATGAATACATTGTGAGGAGTCGCTATTTGACCAGTACAGCGCTATATGGGAGAGCATGTTAGCGACTGGTCAGTGCGACCCACTCACAACATATTAATTAAAAAACAGCCTCACAAAACTCCGGCGCTGAAAAATGCTTCTCTAAAGCCCAGAGTGCAGGAGGCTGTGTGTTTAAAGTCTGTTTTTAGCATGTATGCACTAGTAACAAAACAAAAACATATGGAATTACATTGTAACAACATTGTAAAACAAACACTTTAATGCCAGACCTGTAATGTCATTTCTGCAGAAATATATAAAACATGAAAAATGTTTGAAAAAACTGCATTTTCAATGCCATAAGAGGTCACAACATTATTTGAGATTTAAAAAAAAAAAAAAACCCAGTTAACAGAGAAGAAAAGGATTGTCCATAGAAATGTATGGGAGAGCGACAGGTAGCGAGAGGTAAGACGTGGCGCTGTGCAAGGCTGAATGCCGGCGCTGTTCGCTGAGGCTGGGATAATGATGAATCAGACGCTACATGGCGCTATCCCAGTCGCTAAACAGATTCTGCTTGATAAATGTGTAATTGCGTGCCGTGTCCGGAGTTCACTTGTCGCTACCTCTCATTAACAAGGCGCTACCTGACGCTATCCCTTCATAAATAAGGCCCAAAGTAACTTTTAGTGCCTGGTTAATGAGAGGTAGCGACAGGTAGCGACTGGTGAACGCCGGACACGGCACGCAATTACACATTCATCAAGCATCTGTTTAGCGACTGGGATAACGCCATGTAGCATCCGATGATTCATCATTTTCACAGCCTCAGCGAACAGCGCCGGCGTTCAGCCTTGCACAGCGCCAGGTATGACCTCTCACTACCTGTCGCTCCCCCATACATTTCAATGGAAAAAAAAAAAACTCTTCTGGCATTGAAATAGCAGTTTTTTCACAAATTTTTCATTTTTTATATATTTCCTCAGAAATGACATTACAGGTCTGCCATTAAAGTGTTCATGTTACAATGTTGTTACAATGTAATTCCATATGTTTTCGCTTTGTTACTAGTGGATACATGCTGAAAAACACACTTTAAACACACCGCCTCCTGCGCTCTGGGCTTCAGAGAAGCATTTTTCTGCGCCAGAGTTGTGCGAGGAGCTTTTTTTCCTGAATTGTTGAGTCGGTCGCTATGACCAGTCGCTAACATACGCTCCCATACAGCGCTGTACTGGTCAAAGAGCAACTCCTCACAATGTATTTAACATTACTGCACAGCGACTGAGTCGCTATAAACTAGCGACTCACAGCCGAGCACTGCGACTTCTAGCGGGCGCTCTGAAAATGCCTGCTACAGACGCTCATCTGTCGCTACCTGGCGTTAGTGATGAATCAGCCTGCCCGAGTGATTCAGCAAAGTTGACGGGCAGGCTGATTCATCACTAACGCCAGGTAGCAACAGATGGGCGTCTGTAGCAGGCATTTTCAAAGCACCCGCAAATAAATTTGTCCAGTTGAATAGGATCGAAAATGCGAGCGAAAAAAATTATGTTTCCTTACCAAAATTCCTCGAATTATTTTTCAGCTGAAAATCAAAAATCTCTAAAAGCGTCTCTGGTGCAGAGAAGCCTTTCCCAAATAGTACATTTGTTTTCCATTTCACACAGCTTCAGAATGATCAGGAGATGTCCCCATGTAAAACTGTATATCATTGTGAATTTGTGACAATTGTTTTGTAATGCCCTCATGCAACTAGTCACTTTGGCCCTTATTTATCACGGGCTAGCGCCAGGTAGTGTCTGACGTGCGCCAGGTAGCGGCAGCTAACGATGACTACCGACTCAAGTACGCCCGGCGGCGGTCACAATGACGCATTTATCAAGCAAAATGAGGCTAGCGCCGGCGAGAGCGACGGCTAGCGCGGCATTCATCATGAAGCCGCCTGGACCGAACAGCGCCGCTGCAAATTCCTTTACAGCGCCAGGTATGAGCTGTCGCTCCCTGGCGATGTCCAATGCATTTCAATGGAGCAATCTATAATTATTCCTAATTAATTGGTATTAATTTTTTTTTTTTTTTTAATGTCAAAAATTCGGAGACCACTTCTGCAATGTTAGGATTTATTTTTAATTAAAAAAAAAAATTAATTTGTGCAGAATTGATCTAACAGGTCTGATATTAATGTATTCATATTACAAAATGATTATAAAAACATGTATAATGTTACATTCAAAAAATATGGTTGTTTAGGGGTTAAAAACTAGTTAATACCCATCGCCGCCAGCGCTCTGGGGTTTAAACAAGGAATGGACAGCGACAGCACATTCGGAGCGTCATTTTTTAATGAATATGAAGCTAGCCGTTCGCTCTGGACATTCGTTGTCAGGCGCTCACATACAACGCTGAACCTGTGAAACAGCGACCCCCCAGCCCGTATTCAACATTACCGCACACCGACTGAGTCGCTGTCATCAAGCTAACGCCGGCCAAGCACAGCGAATACTGGCTGGCGCTGAAAAAATCACGCTACAGTCGCTCATCTGGCGCTACCTGGCGCTATTAATGAATCGGCCTCGGAGTTATGTAATGTAATCATAATTCAAACATGTAATGCTAGATATATATTTAGTAATAGATCAAGGCAACTGGACGTGGTGTTTTCTTTTGCTTCACATGTTTTGTTATTCATCCCACTATTAGGAAAGGCAGCTGGATAACTTGTGAAATGTGCAGTGTATGCAAGTAAATAAAAAAAGCTATTGAAGTTGCCTAGATTTACTCCTACAGACCTACAGATATGCAGGAATTTATTTCTTGTTTTTTTTAGTGTTTCAATTCAAATTAAAACAAATAATGGCCCATTTTTCACAAGCCCCTTTAGCCTTTGACCCAGGTTTGGTGCTTTGCCTGGGGTGTCAGCATTAATTCTTTAAATTAGAACATTTATAAAAATATAAACATTATTTCCTGCATGTCTTTTACACTGATCAAAAAACATGCTGGCAATTGCTGACTTGGCTTTTTTAGGTAAAACAAAACATAAAGCGAATGCTTTGTGATTCTTTGCTGAATCACAAGAATTTGAAAAAGCTAAAACTGTAGTTTTTTTTCTCAAAAAATACTAATCTCTTGTTACAGACTTGGAGGCTGATTCACTACTAATGCCAGGTATCGGCAGATGAGCATCTGTATAGCGGCACTTAGAGTGGGTATCGGGCGCTGTAACAGAGCGCCTCAGTCGCTGTATTTACCTGGTCCGCATTGATGAATGTGATGTATGTTGGGTGCAGTAACAACAGTATAACGCTGTAGGGAGTGAAAGGTAGCCCCAGCTCAGTGTGACCGACTCTCGGCGCTCCACACCATACTTATTAAAAAAGGACACACACACAGCGTCGGCGCTCTAAATCTGGTCGCTATAGCATAGAGCGCCAGACTCTTTGTGATTAAAGTCGGTTTTTGAACATTTATACACCTGTAACAAAGTGAAAACACATGGAATCACATTGTTTTAACACTGTGACATTAACACTTTAGTGCCAGACCTGTAATGACAATTCTGCATAAAAATATAAAAAGTAAAAAAAAGTTTGTAAAAATGTTTGTTTGCAGCCAGGAGAGGTCACACAATGATTTCACCCAAAAAATGTATGAGAAAGCGACACTAAGCGAAATGTAATACATGGCGCCCTGGAAGCTAGAGCGCCGGTGCTATACGCTGAGCGCTACATGGCGCTGTTAGAGGCACTTCCAGGCGCTGTTAGAGGTGCTTCGCTTTCATAAATGTGGTTTTGCCTACCTGGCGCTATACCTTAAATAACCCTCTTTGTTGAATCAAGGACAGGCAGGCTGATTCATCATTAGTGGCAGGTAGCGACAGATGAGCGTCTGTAGCAGGCATTTTCAGAGCGCCCGCTAGTAGTCACTGTGCTCGGCCGTGGGTCGCTACTTTATAGCGACTCAGTCACTGTTCAGTAATGTTGAATACATTGTGAGGAGTCGCTATTTGACCAGTACAGCGCTGTATGGGAGCGCATGTTAGCGACTGGTCATAGCGACCAACTCACACCATATTCAGCAAAAAACCAGCCTCACAAATCTCTGGCGCTGAAAAATGCTTGTTTGAAGCCCAGAGCGCATGAGGCGGTGTGTTTAAAGTGTGTTTTCAAGCATCTATCAACTAGTAACAAAGTTGAAAACATATGGAATTACATTGTAACAACATTGTAACATGAACACTTTAATGCCAGACCTGTAATGTCATTTCTGAGGAAATATATAAAAAATGTAAAAAATTATGAAAAAACAGCTATTTAAAAAAAAACCCCGTTTAAAGAGAAGAAAAGGTTCATCCATTGAAATGTATGGGAGAGCGACAGGTAGCGAGAGGTCATACCTGGCGCTGTGCAAGGCTGAACGCCGGCGCTGTTCACTGAGGCTGTGAAAATGATGAATCAGACGCTACATGGCGCTATCCCAGTCGCTAAACAGATTCTGCTTGATAAATGTGGAATTGCGTGCCGTGTCCGGCGTTCACCAGTCGCTACCTCTCATTAACCAGGCGCTACCTGACGCTATCCCTTCTAAAATAAGGGCCTTAGTGTGTAATCATGGCATAAATTGCTCCTGTCCATGTGCATAACCTTACATTTATCTGTATTAAACTTAATTTGCCATTTTTCCGTCAAGACTTCCTAATGGTCTAAATCTGCTTATAGCTGCATGCTGTCCTCTTTTGTGGTAATTTATTTACACAGCTTAGAACCACCTGCAAAGATTATATTTTACTGCTTAATCCAATTCTCTCTATATATATATATATATATATATTAAAGAGATTGGTGACCCAATATGAATAAGTACCACTGATAACCACCCTCTGTTTCCTAATATTGTTTCCCAAGCATTCTCATTGTTTGTATCAGTCTTTTATGTGGCACAGTATAAAATTCGCTATGAAGCCACTGTACAATTACTCCCCCAATGCTAATATTGTCTTGGTTTTTTAAAGTATTTTGATTGTTTTTTTTTAGAATAATTTTATATTGTCTATGCTCACATAGGCAATATAAGCTTATTTAGCCAATTTATTTTGATTATTGTGTGTGTTTGATGTGAAATGAAGTTCCGACAACAAATGTAATTTTCAATATCAACATTTTTATTTATATTTAAATAAAAAGGCCAACATGGCCAAAAGTGAAAGCCGCAAAGTGGCAAACCCCATACCCCTTGCGCATGTGGCAGCACTACAAGATGCACATTAGCAGTGCAGCATCATGCTTTAAAAAATATTAATCCTATTTGGGCCTACTGTAATTTGCAATGAACTGGAATTGTGTGACAGAAGTGCATGAAAAATCAGGCACAATATAATGCTGTGTAGCATAAAATGTGTATGTCTTTTTAAACTTCATTAAATACACCATGTGAATCAGATTAAAAATCACCATGGAACATACAAACACCAATAATAAATGCACTCACTAGGGGATGAGCTGCTGCTGGTATCCCAGGGAGGGCTCTGAGGTGGAGGCATGGAGCCTCTACTCCTCACAATAGGCCCAGCAGATCCCAAACCCGATGGACCACCCTCCTCCCTCTCACTCTTTGATCCTTGAGGGAGTGTGGGCGAGTCCCTCACCTCCTCCCCACTGGGACTCCCCACTTGAGAGTGGCCACAAGGGGTTTGAGACTCAGCTGAGTCCGACTGTGAGGAGCTGAGGCTCCATACTGCCCTCACCCCAGCAGCACGCTCCACTGGGGCGTCATCCCTTTCCTCAAGATGGGAACGATGAGAGGGACCCTTCCCGTGTTTCCCCAGGGGAGGACGCTTATCTGTGGAGAGGAAACAAAAGGAAAAAAAGGACACATCACACAAAAGTACCTTACTCACCCTATATTATATTAATTACAAGCATATAGTGATGTGACACTTACCTGAGGTGTAGGCATCATAGAGCCTGTAAACGCCCTCATAGTCCCGGCGCTTGAGATCCGACCACTTCTGGATAATCGACCTTTCAGATAAATCCGTCTTAAAGCGCCGGGACACTGTGGCTTGCACCTCCAAGAATCGGAGGAATAGCTGGGGAGAGGTCTGGCTGGGCGTCTAGGCCGCATTGTGGATCCTCGGAGGTGGAAAACCGGAAGTTGCAAAAATTCTGTGACTCCTTACATTAAAAATAAGCTAACACACGCCAATGATACCGCTATGATACGCAAAGTTTACAAAGCGTACGCATACCAATGTTCGCCGCTAGAGACACACACGCCAAATCAATATTTAACAACTGTGGAGCGCAGCATGCAGCGAACAACAGTGACTGCTCAGTGCGACCGAAACTCTGCAAACACTAACGTATTCAACAAATAATCACTGCGACCGAACGCAGTTGGTCTAGATTGTGTGGATGGAGGACATAGCACCAGTCGTTGTGTGATTACAATGATTTTTACAAGCCAAAAATAACATTAGGCAAACGCAATACACTGGAATGACATTGTTGAAGGACTTTAATGTCAGACACTAAAATGGTTTGTAATAAAAAAAAAAACAAAAACTGAAAAACATACATAGAATACAGGAATAATGTATTAAACACTTGTAAGATTTTAAAAAAATAAATAAATAAAAAAGGGTCTGAGAAATGGGATTTGAGGCTCTTCTATTGAAATGTATGGGAGAGCAGCAGGTAGCAAGAGGTAATAGGTGGCGCTGTGAAACTGTGAATGCCGGCACTGTACGCTGAGGCTGGGATTATGATGAATCTAACGCTACATGGTGTTATCCCAGTCGCTAAACAGGATCGGCTTCATAAATGTGTAATTGCGTGCTGGAGCCGGCGTTCTCTTGCCGATACCTCTCGCTACCTGTCGCTATCCCTTCATGAATAAGGCCCTCTTTTTCCCATAAAAGCTGACCAAGTTTGTCTAGGAGGACCGATTCCTCATAAATCCATGCTAATACGGAGTAATTAGGTCATTTTCACTGAGATACTCCAGGATAGCAACTCTTAGAAAACCTTCTAACAGCTTGCCCACCAAGCTTACCAGTTTGTAGTTCCCAGGTTCCTGTTTAGACCTCTTTCAAAATATTAGCACCACATTTGCTATGCACCAATGGAACAGTCCCCAAATTTAAAAGTCTTTAAATATTAAAAATAATGGTTTGTCTGTTACTGTATCTGATTCCCTAATACAGGAGGATGTATGCCATCTGGTCCTGGGGATTTGTTTATTTGAATCTGTTTAACCCTGTGCCAGCCTACCTATTGACCAATTTTTACCATGTCGTGCTATATGATTTATGCAGGAATTTCTAGTGATTTAAAGGTAAATTATATATCTTTTTTTTAGGGGGGGGTGGGGGCTTTAACATGAAATGTCTTGTTTATAATTGTATCAGTGCTTTCTTAATATTTTTGGCTAAAAATTTTTTAAAAAATAATTTTTTAAATATTGTTGCATTTTTTATTTAATAGAAAACCACAATGGTCCCATATATGTAGCAGTAGACATCCATTTCTGCCCCGGAGACGCTGCAAAGATAAAATACAATTACTATGCACACTATCAAGGGTTAAGTCCTTCCTGCCCTGTGAACTAGTATAGAGGTCTCAAGTACCCTTTAGCAAAAAAGAAAGTTAACCCTCTGCACACTCATACGATTGAAAAACCTAGCTAACACTTGTTAAGAACATGGACTGTTAGTTAACATAGATTGCAATGAATGTAAAAGCGAGGTAGCCACATCAAGGCCGTCCACTTTGTACCCCGTCCCTAACATTACTAAGTTTAAAGGTTTGTGCAGACATTGCTACTTCTTTACTTGTGTGTGCACAAGCAATGCAATACATGAATCGGCCTGTCTAAAGACATTGCAATAACTTAACTTGCTTGCACACACACAATGAAAAATGCCTGCACAGTGTTACAGTTCAAAAAGAGGGTTTAGGTAGAGGCCAATTGGACTCCCTGTTACATTGGGAGAGCTACAATCCAGCAGATCTGGCCACTGACCTGCAAATGCAACAGCAAAAAAGGAAGGTAGGATGTGCTCATCCAGTCAATATATAGCAGTCAAGAGGTGCTAGAGAGGTGTGACCACACACACTAAGCAAAAAAGAAAGTTAACCCTCTGCACACTCATACTATTGAAAAACCTAGCTAACACTTGTTAAGAACATGGACTGTTAGTTAACATAGATTGCAATGAATGTAAAAGCGAGGTAGCCACATCACTTTTTTTTTTTAGCTATCTTTTTTTTATCTATCTATCTATCTATCTATCTATCTATCTATCTATCAATCTATCGATAAATTACATGGGACTGATTATAGCTAGATATAGGATACATACCTCCCAACTGTCCCTCATTTATTCTTATTTGTCCCTCTTTGAGGTGTAACATATAGATGAAACAAATTATTCTGTTGCCTATTCAAAGTGTTTATATTGTAAATGTTACAACTATCTCCTATCCATCCCTCAATGAGGGGGCGTGGCTTCATGTAAAAATGGTTCCTCTATCCCACCCTGAAGAGTTAGAAGATATGGTGGAATTATATAGATAAATGGCTATATTAGATAGAATAGAGGGATACAGACATGGATAAATAAAATGGAGAGATTGACAGAATAGAGTAGTAGATAGATCGAATAAAGGGATACATAATCTATTGATAGATACATAAATAGAATGAAGAGTTTGATGTATACATAGACTAGAGCAGTGGTTCCTAAACTTTTTACACCAAGTACCCCCTAATTACAAGAAAGTCTAAACGTGTACCCCCAAGGCGTAGGTCACAGGCCTTGGGGGTAATAATGTTATACTATTAAAATAGACACGTTTATTTCTGATTACAGTAAGAAGATCAAGGTTGTACAAGGTTCACTTTTAAGTAGGGCCCCCAGACACAACTTTGCATGGGGCCCCAGAAATGAAAAGCCCATCCCTGTCTGTGTGGCATAATATTCCCCAGACAATCATTAAAGGGCTACTTCAGGCAAAGGTAATAGTTTAAGACAGTGCCACATGTATCCTGACACAATGGTGTAACAGTTTTCCATTTTTAATTTGAAGAAAAAATGGCCAAGATATCAAGGTTTACAGGCTCAGCCTATGACAGCCCTTACATCCCATCCCCCAATCACCTCAGCACAGCTGGTCCCCTCCCTCTGCCTCCTCCAGCTTCACAGCCTCTGAAGATGATCGCCAGCTCCTCTGGGCATCCTCAGCTACGTGTAGGAAGAATTCGTGAAGGAGTCCTTTGCTGGCCATTGCTGCGTTGCCAGTCACTTGCTTGCTGCCATGCTGGTCCCAGCTGCTCAGCACCCCTTCCTTGGAGAGTGCATTTGTTGGTTGTCCACTGCCCTTCCTGCAGAATGCACAGTCGTCTCTCGCCCTCCCCGGGAGCTGTCTGACTCACACCACCCATCACCGCCACCAGCTGTGGGAAGACCAGCTCCGGGGCACCCGGCCATTGGCTGCAGCTCAAGTGGCTGCCTCCCTAGTGCTCCCACAGCTGCTGCCCCACTGCATGCAAATGCGCATCTAGGGGTGCGTGCATGTGCATCTGGGGGTGCTGGTCTATGTATCCAATGTAGCAACAGGGAGAGAGGGAAGAAGCACAGCGAGGGCATAGAGGATGCTTGTGTTTTAAGCAGGATTTCAGGCAGACCTAGCACGTTAAAGAGGGGCTTTGGACCTCTAACATACTAGGTCCTAATAGCCCAATAGTGCAATGCAGCATAGCTTTTGGATGATGGCATGCCAAGATATGTAAGGGCTTGCATTTCTGCATGTGGTGTTCATACTTAATTCTGAATAAATTGAGATTGCATTTAAAGACTTTCCTACTTGTTGAGGATTACATAGCTAAGACATTTAGAGCTGGCCTAATATTTCAGGGGTGGTACCCTCTAGGTGTTCTCCATGGTGCCATGGAGTAGAAATACTCCATCACAATGCAAGCGGGAACATAATCCTGGCCACTGAAATAGTTGCACACTTTCACGTGATCCTCCACCGCCAGTTGTCCTGTTGCCTCTACCTTTACCACTTCTGCAACTACTGTAGCCGCCTTGTCCCGCTGCCCTCAACCATGCCAGGGTGTCCTACTGCTGCCACTGCCAGGATCTGCAGCTGCCATGCCTTCCTGGGCCTCTTTCTTTGATGGGGAACAGGAAACAACAGATGATGGATGGTAGCCTATAGGGCTTTCACCAGCCTAGGCACAGATCAGTACACCACTATGCAGTCTGAAAGAGCCTTAGGCTTAGTTCACTCCTACCCATGATGCTAGGCGCAAATGTTTTGTGAGGGATTTGGGAAACGACTGACAAGGGAGTTCCTAGGGAGAGGGAATCCAGCAAAAGGCCCCTGATGACTTTAGGTCCACTTGGGGATAAAAAACTGCAGCAGTTTCAAGCTCAACAAAAGTCTTTATTTACTGGCACAGTTATTTACAGGCTTCCTGGCACTCAGTGTCTTTTTCCAGTTACTACCAGCTTGGTTTGGATGCACCTAGTTACATCTCTGTGTTCTTCCTTCAAGGCACCCAAAGAACACACATTACAGGACTTTTCAACGTCCCTCCCAGAAAAAATACTCCGGCTTGACACAATGTTCTCCGGTCAAGGCACCCAGGCTCAACACTGCTTTTCTGTTAGTCCCTTTCAAAGGGAGTACTATTTTGGCCAACCAATGGGTCCAGTTGTATGTATCGATGTATTTTGACGGACGGGCACCTGGCCGGTATTTCTTATTTAATGTACAGGCCACTAGCCTGGAGGTGCTGGTATTTGTTTTTTATTGGCAATTTTGGGTATAATTTTCCTATCCTCAATTACCAGTAAAAAAACAAGTGGCAGCTGAAGGCTTGTGCACTCTCGTGAATTGAGGGACGTGTCCGGACTCAAGCATTGGCGCAGATTGTGTGGAACGCAACTGTGCATGCGGAAAAGGATCTCTCAGACGCAGGGGCGATTACCTGCAGGGGCTCTGGCCTGGCTTTGGTGATCGGTACAATTCCCAAACCTGTTCCCCAGAGTTCTGCTTTAATTAGTTGGAACCTGCTTCAGGAATGACATCAGATTTCTGGGTACAGAATGGCTCAGATATGGGCAGCTAAAACACTGGTTGTCCCAGCTCCTCAGACTTGCTCTGTCATCTACTAATACCCTTTCCCCCTCCAAACACATCTGTCTCTGCTCCCCATCAGGCCCAAGGCTCAGAGGTACAACACAAAACATTCCTATGTGCAAAAATGGGAGAGCGACCTTGGAAACTCTAGATCAGAGGAAGACTGGATTAAAATTTGGAAACCTGTAGCCAAATGCTCCATTAACATAACCAAACTTGAGACAGCATATTAAGTCTCTTGTCCGATCTAGGATTTCTGAGGCCCTCCCATCATACTCGGATAGGTGCTTCAGAGGCGATAGTACAGAGGGAACGAGGCTCCACATTTGGTAGTCCTGTCCGTGGGTGATCCATTTCTGGTCCCGGGTGATGGGCCTGTTCTTCACATTGTTGGAATACAACCTAGCTAGGGACCCTTGGACGTCCCTCTTGTTTCCCTCTAATAGTCAGCGAAAACCTGCTATCTTTATTATACTAGCAGCTCAACAATCAATAGCAACCATGCTCAGTAGGTTTCGAGTTTTCCTTAACCTTTTTGTCGAAATACATTCTGCTAATTAATGCGGGTCCCGGTCAAGCAACATTCAATTAGATTGTTATTATCATTCCTACATAGTATTGGTACAGTAAGACAGATCTGTGATCATCTTGTTACTAGTACTACCTTGATGTTTATTGCTGCTGCTGTGACAATCGAACAGAATGTATATATGACTGCATTTGTGTTCTATCTGAAATTTGAATGAAACTACTGAAACAGAAAAATTGGCAAACTTTGGAGCCCTGTTATGGCTTCTACACTGCACAGGAAATGGAGGAGAGGTACATGCATCATGGGCCAGGCATCAGGTGAGCTGCTTGTTGGCTAATTATTGCCTTTGGGTTACGAGTCCCTATACATTGTGAGAGCTTAACAAATATGAGTGACAAATCATTAGGTTTGTTTTCAGTAATAACAACATTAGTACAATTATTTAATTAAGCAGTCATAATTTAAATGGAAAACTCCCTTTTTGTCTGTGTTTAGTGTTCTGCCTTATTGTTTTTCTCTTTTGGGATGTAAAATAAACATGTGTTAGGATTGTGCCCCCAGCCCTGTGATTTACTTCTCAGCATGCTGTTTCCATTTTTCTTTTATTCCAGTGTGTCTGTCTTCGTAAAGTAGGAGTGGATTTATTGCCTTTTAGTAAACCTCTTAGTATACATTCTGACTACAAATCCCAGAAGCCTTCCAGTGTAACAAGTGAGCTCATCAGCAGTTTTGGCTAAACATAGCAGCAGTCATTACCTCCCCAGCTAAGAACACTGCCAGTGACCTTTTCGCTACTGAAACACAAGACTGCGTTCGCCCTATCTGAAGAAGTTGAATGAATGCAGATTGGGTTAAATGTGTCATCTCTGCCTCAGACAGATGATTAGTAAGTCAGAATGAGGAAGCTTTTGATCTGTACCTCAGAACACCCCTTTAATGTACATTACTAAGGTTGCTAGGGGGAACTATTTTCTTTTAAAACATGGATTTTCCCCAAAAAATTGAGAAGAAAAAAAATTATAGATTGCACTTTAAGAACATCTTATTGGCACATGCTAATTAAAATGTGTCCCTCTAAAAAAATGGTGAGCTTATCTTAGACTCCTATTGGCCTGGGCTAGCATTGTGTTGCACTGAATGAGCTGCATGCAGTGATTTGAAGTGCAACACAGAGCATAAAGCTGAAAACAATAGGCACTGTTTTCACAGTTTTCCCTGCATTGTGACTACACTGAGCAATGCAAAGACAGAGTCTTACATAAATTTACGCTTAAAGAGCAAAAGATAGAAGGAAGGAATGAAGAAAACAGAGAGAGAGAAAGAGCAAACATGGAAGAGCGAGAGAGAGAGAAATAGAAGGGAAGCAGGAGAAGGAGAAGGTGAGAGAAAGAGGTAAAAATGGGAGAAGATAGAATAGGTGAGAAGGTGAAACGAATGTAGACAATAGATGACATAGAATAGAATGAGGAAAACTGAGGTTTAGGGAAGGTGTAAAAGAGGGGGAATGGATTTGGAATAAAGATGTGCTGGGGATACTATGCAACAGACTTAGCATGTGATCTGCATCTAAATTGCTGGGTTATTGCAGTTTACATTTATGACAGTAAATGGCGCTGTTACGTTTATCTATGTGTAGTCTCTGTTGTACATTCTCTGCTGCATGTTGTGTTTCCTGTACATTGAGGTGATCTTTATGACTTTTTTTTCCTCTCTATGTTATCCACCATGTAAGATGACCTTTTCTTACTGCGCTCATGTTCCAGTAAAGCCAGCTCCTGTTACATCACAAAATGATTTGACTCCACTGCACCCAGCACTCTGCAAAATGATACGGTCCCAGTGACTGAATGAAGCTCCAGAGACCGGATAAACCCCAGACGTAACCCAGATAGAGCAAAGCCATGAATGGGAAATAGTGTGGCTGATGCAGAGATCTTCAATCAGTTTATTCACATTTGCAGTGAGAATACAGTGAAAGGCATACATGGTGTACTGAAATGACAGCATGAGAGATCAAGTTGTTTCTGCTGAGGAAACTTTACAAAATTATACTTGGCAGAGAGCAGGACGAGCAGGAGCTTATATATGCCATGCTGGAAGTGATCGCTCATTTGGTGAGAATATAATAGACTGTCATGCCACAACCACGTTTTTGTGCAGCTACACATACACTGCACTGATCAATGCGCTGGAGACAAGGCCTGAGACAGATCTGACACTAGCATTTGAAAAGCCCTGGCTCATAGATGAGTATCAGCGAATAAAGGAGCTTGCGCATGACTCCACAGAAACCAACACCAGGGCTGCTCTAAAAGGAAACCAGGGTGTGCTTTAGATGCCACAAACAGGGACACATAAAGAGAGACTGTACTATATGGGACAGTGTCCCTCTTATACCCTGTTATATAAACAGAAGGTTAAAGCCACAGTTTCTGATCCATGTGAAGGGAACAGGAATGCTGCATTTAAAGTGACAGGCAACCATACATTTCAAGGCTGGTGCATTGACTCAGGAGCAGCCAGTCACATAACAAGTGATAGAAGTTTTTTCACAGAACTTGATCTGAATAATATAGAGACTATTTACCTTGCAGTACCTTTACCTTGTAAGTAAAAAAAAAATATGCAGAGGGGCATGAAACCCTTGTCTTCCCCAATGATGTGGGACACAATTTAGCCATAAAAGTAAAAAGATGTGTTTTATGTTCCTGATCTAGAAGGAGGACTCTTATCTGCCAAGTGTCTGACAGCCAAAGGACTTGCTGTAAAATTCCAAGATGACAAGTGTTCTGTCCTGGATTGCAAGCAGACGATAGCAAGTGCCAAGCTGGATGATCATCTGTATCACCTCAACACAATGAGGGAAAAGGTGACTATGCACACACAAGAGTGAAGTTCTTGACAAATTCCAGGACTATGTAGACAAGTAACACATTTGAGAGGAAACCTGTCATAATTTTGAGTGATAATGGAGGTGAATTCACAAGACACAAAGTACAAGAGTGCCTAAAGGAGAATGGAATATAGCATCAAAAGTAGCTGAAAAAAGAACTGAACTCAGACTGAAATGATCAGATTTATGGTGACAGATTTTGTACTACCACAAAAATACCGGGGAGAGGCAGAAAATTATTTGCAGAACACCTAAACACCTAAGAGTTTTTGTATGCACATTCTACAGTAAAAATGCACCAAACTTCAAAACAGGGCATTTGAAAGAATCATTGTTGGATACAGTGGCAATGCTAAGGGGTACAGAATCCTAAATCTTGAAACAGACCAGGTTACTATTAGCAAGAGCATAACTTTTGTTGAAGATCTAAGAGACAACAGTGATGACAACAGAGGAAGTAAGAACAGAAGAGAATACTGATACTGATCAGCCATCATCGTAACATCTGAACAAACAGTGGAAGTGATCGAACAACCTACCAATACACAAGCTCAGACACGGAACCAAGACGCTTAACAAGAGAGAAAGTGAAGGTAAACCACCTGTATGTCTCTCATACAAGGCAAGCACTGCCACTCTTAATGACCCTGCAACTTGGGAAGACATATCTCAGCTTTCAAAAGGGGAAGCCAGTAAATCAATAAAGGCTGCAAGGGAAAAGATAAAATCCATGCATGATACCAAAACATGGTCACTTACAGAACTACAACCTGGAAGGAAAGCCATAGGTTGTAAATGGACATTTCAAGTGAAGCACAATGCGGATGGCACAGTGGAGTGATACAAAGCCAGGCTCATAGCCAAGGGATATTCTTAAAAATATGAAGAGAACTATGATGAGACTTTTGCTCCAGCAGTCAAACATGCTACAATAAGGACTTTGCTTATAGTAGTCGCCACAAGGAAAATGCAAGAGAAACACTTTGATGTGACAGCACTTCTACATGGTGAGTTAACAGATCTACATGGAACAACCATCAGGACTCAAAAATGAACAAAGACCAGACCTAGTATGCAAGCTTCAGAGGAGTATATATGGTCTAAAGCAGGGGTACTCAACTGCTTGCAGCAAAGGTCTGATTACCGGGTTCTATTGTCGGATGAAGGTCCGAGCTGAACACCAACAGTAAAGCACCCTACTCCCCAGATCTGAATGGCTGGGCAGGAACATGCACAAGAGCACATGCGCCATTGGAGCGGGGAAAGGTGAGTGTTTATTGGCACCCTGGGGGGTTCACACAGTGGGGCGTCCTGCTTCAGGATGCCCTGGAGAAAATTCAGCTGCCAGCTGGTGGGTTTTGTTTTACTCTAAATTTTCCGCTGGTGGTCACACGGTCTGGATTCCTCTTCTAGGATTCCACCCGCCGAAGGAAACCTGGACCCTATGACCACTTCTGGCAAATCGCAGGGCTCAGTTTCAACGGGAGAATGAGGAGAAGTAAAAAATAACTAGGCTTGTCCAGGTGGCATCAGCAAGCTGGATTTGGTCCTCTTTAAATCCCCCTTCCAGCACCAGTTATTAATAAATGTGGTCGAGGAAACATGGTGTGGAAGAGGTGACTCAGTGAGTATTGATGACCCTCAGGACCCAGGCGGCATGGCAGTGATGCACAGTGGGGCATCCCAAATAGGGATGGCTCCATGCTTTTACAGCATGAAGACCTCCAGTGAGTTTTGACTGGAGATTCTCTCTTTCTTAAGCCCCCAAGACCAACACTGGTTAAAAACAACCCTAGCAACACTCCCACCCCAGACCATTGCCTTGTAAACACTTGGAATGCAGGAGCCGCATCCATTGCTGATATGGCCGTGCCTTGACTTGAAGATGACTCTACCTGGGCCCCTCCACTGTCTGTGCCGGTCTGGTCGACACTTTGCTCATGGGCCGGCACCGACAATCAGGCATGACTTGCCCAACGTCATTCACAAACACTTCCAGGTCCCTGCCAAATAGA
The DNA here is from genome assembly GCA_027917425.1 of Gastrophryne carolinensis. NCBI lineage: Eukaryota > Metazoa > Chordata > Amphibia > Anura > Microhylidae > Gastrophryne > Gastrophryne carolinensis. The sequence continues at coordinate 382,300,748 of CM051238.1, forward strand.
GCATCCTGGCTGCTATCCATCACAGGCACCCCCGGGCCATGAACAAAAAGTCTCAGGCCCTAAATCATGCCTGCTCCCACCCCCCCCCACATCAACAAGCGTGGCCTGCCGGTAGGGCTGCAGCCAATCAGAGACACTACCGCCTCTACACCAAAAACCGAGGCCCCTTCTGGACCACAGCAGAAACGCAGCTCTGCTGCCAACCTCAGGCACTTTGGTGTCCCCCTCCAACAAGCAGGCTGTGTCAGCAGGAACGCGAAGGCTGAGCCACGCTGCAGCTGTGGCATCTCCTTTGAGGTCTGGACAACTGGCGGCCATGGTCTGGACATGGACCGTGGTCCGCCAGTTGAGTACACCTGGTCTAAAGTAAGTCGGCAGAGCATGCAATATGAAAATAAATGAAGTGCTTGAGGACTTTCAGAAGAGTAAAGCAGACCCCTGCTTATACACAAAGAAACTGAATGACGGATCTATGCGCTCATTTATGTGGACAATATCCTGATTGTTGTTGTTTTGAGCAAGAAGGAGAGGAAGCAGAAATACTACAGAAATACTACAAACCCTAAGTCAGCACATTGAGACCGAGGATCTTCAAGAGCAGGGACTACTTTACTGACTGACTGAGGATATGACAGCAGATATCTTTACCAAACCCCTGACCGCTAAAGACACTTGAGGCTTACAAAAAAGATGGGTTTAACAAACTAAGCCTCAGCTGTTGAGAAGGGGTGTTGAAAAATACTGTGCAACAACCATAGTTTAGTATGTGATCTGCATGTGTTAATGCAGTTTACATTTATACCAGTAGATGGTGCTGTTACATATATCTACATGTAGTCTCTGTTGTACATTATCTGCTGCATGTTGTGTTTCCTGTATATCTCTATGACTTCTTTTTCATGTCTATGTTATCCATTAATTGGAAGTATCAGGCGCACACCAATTAAGCTTAAAAAAATGTTTAACTTTTTCGCTCTGCTATTAAAGCCCATATTTTCCCTTAGAGGATCACCCCACTTATACTATCTCACGATAGTATGCGTTATCTGCCTATTCTGCTTTGTATTGAAATTGTGAGCTCACATGCTTATGGGGCTTTTTGCCCACAACATTGATGATCAGCCCCTATATAGGTTGACTTCTGTACATGGCGATATCTGAAACTTTATTGTTAGCTGTGATGCAATGGTATCCTGGACAAAGTACTATCAGCTCCAGCATACGACATATCATGTTGTAATCTGTTTGCCTTCTGAATTTAAATGTTTACATAACAAAGATACTTTGTATCCGATTCTGTAGCTATATTACCTATTCTCAGAATGTTAGTGAGCCTACACTGTGGATAGTTTTATACATGGATCTTAGAGCAGCTGCCTAAGAGTCAGCTCACAACAGTAAGATTGCCTGTACTAAACCTTTCTATATGTTTGTAGTCTGAGTGTGCAAACATCCTCTGTAAATATTTGAGATGATGTATTACTAATTTCTGCTTGTATTGATAAAATATTATTTATATAATATTATATTATTATATAATATTATAAGAATTATCCTATTGGGCAGCACCCTATATTTAAATTAGCATTTGTGTTGTACTAAAAATATGGTGAAAGTGTGCCACTAATTACTTACCTATGTTATCCACCATGTAAGGTGCACTTACTGCACTCACGTTCCAGTGAAGCCAGTTCCTGTTACACCACAAAATGCCTATCTGGATTTGACTCCGCTGCACCCAGCAATCACACTCTGCAACAGGATGAACGAGCAAATGAGGAATAGAAAATGTGGATGAATTGTAGACATGGAATGCAAGAAAAAGAAGAGAAAAGAAAATGCTGTAAATAGAGATGGAGCAAATGTGGAAAGGAAACGGAAAGATTGGCAGCTGTGGAGCTTTCTCTCTGAAGGTGTGTCTACATGGTGTGCTTTTACAGCCAGCTGGTCATATAAAGGGAATACACCTGTATATTTGTAAATGGATCAATATGTGAAAGAAGCTATTGTCAAATGGGGAAAACTAAAGGAAAGGTACATACTTCAACATTTGTTTTGAGATGGTGGTTAGAACAAGGGCTGGCTCCAGGCTTATGTGGGCCCCCTGGGCGAGTCTCAGTGGTCCCCGATGCAGCCTGGTACCCTTTATTTCTGCTGCCACTGATGGATCCTCCTCTGTCACTAATTGCCCCCCTGTCCCCGGTGCCTTCTCCACTGCCTTCTCCATCAATTGTCCTCTAGTTCACTGTTCCTCAACCTGCAGCACATGTTCCCCAGGGGGTACGCAGCGATGTTCTGGGATGCACCAACAGGGAGGTGGTTCTGGCATATTATTTTAATGGTAAAACATTATCCTTTCTTGCTTTACTTTGGGAACATCAATAATTGATCCCCTCCTTGGTGGTACTTAGTTATAACTTTTGTTGCTAGGGGGTACTTGGCATAAAAAGACCGCTGCTCTAGTCCTCGCTTCATTCTTTGCTGCTGCTGATCATCCTTGTTGCCTTCTACAATGCCTCCCCCTAGTCCTTGCTGCCTTCTCTGCAGCCACTTTTTCCATCACTGTCGATCATCATCTGATACTCTTCACTCCACTGCTTCTAAAGGGTCCACTGATGCTGATCATCCTTTGGTCCTCACCACCATCCAAGCTTTTACCAATCACCCTTTTATTTTTCTCCATTTTCCCCATTGCTGCTGATCATCTTTTGGCCCTAAGATTAACCCTGAACAAGAACTCACATGGGCCCACCCCATCCACATGGGGCCCACCCAAGAACCATTCTGCAGCCAGCCACTCATTAGGCTTCAAATTATCAAATTGTAGATAAGAAGGCATCAGTAGGCACAGAACAAAAAAATACTTACCCTTGTTTACCTCCCATATAAATGATAGCTCGTGGACTACAGTGTAACATATTACCTGTTCTGTAGATCTCAGCCCTGGTCATTAGGCAGGAGCCCCTCAGCTAGTCTGACCAAAAGAGCCAAGGCTGGAGCACCCCTGTTGTTGTCGCCACAAGGTGGAAGTGAACTCCACACACTGTGTGCAGGGGACATGCCAGACAAGGTCTAAGAATGCCTCCTCTGTCCCAGAACTTGCAGCAAAGTGCATAGCAAAAGACTGAACCCAGAGCTACAGATTTAATAGGTTTCGTGGTTGACTCCCCATGTGCTAAGCCTAATTTAGGCAAAAACACACACATAAAAAACTCACTTCAGATCCTCGCTAACCTCTATCTTGGGGCGAGCCCGCGCTGCCCATTCACAAATGCTTGGCACAGGCATGCGTCAAGCTAAAGGTATAGCGTAGTGCGGCCACGGCCTGCATGTGCACCATTGGATTGGGGATCAGGTAGATTTTAATGGGGATTCAGAGTTTCACACAGCGGGGCATCCCCAATAGGGAATCAGGTGGCCCTGGAGTCTTAAGAAAGTAGAAAGAGAGCCTTGTTCATAGAGGATAAGAGTATCTCTTGAAAATTGTCATGAAGAATATCTGTTGCCAGAGCTACAATAATTAGCTGTCAAACTGAACATCAATTTTATGATTTTCCCACCAGTTCTTTCTGCACCCCAGGAGGCACACATTTGCCACTGTCAAGTATTTCCCCACCCAATCCCACTGATACTTTATATATCCAAGCTGAGCAATCCTCTGCCTTTAGGGACACAAGCATGCAGTCTGTCACATGTGACTGACATGAGATCCCAGAACTAGGCAAGTATGTAACCCGGCCCCATGCTTTGTCTAGCAATTTACTGTATTCTGCGTGGCATCTCAAAGGGGATCTGTATGTCCCCTAGCAGAGCTGGCCTTTGGGGTTTGCAGGCTGTGCAGTGCTTCCATCCTTGTTTCAGGGGCCCAGAAACAGCTGCACACAAGTAGTTTGTATGTAATGCGAGTGTGCAGCCATTACATGGTTTACTTGGTACTCGCTGGTCGGGTGGATGTCATTTAGGATCTGGGGGTTGTTAGATTGCCTGGGGGATTGCGCTGTGGGATTGGTAGAAAGGAGAGTTTTTCAGGCAATCCTGGGTGTTTCACACATGGGGGCATCCCAAATGAGTATGCCCCAGAATGAGGGAAGCGTCTTCTAGACTCAATGCTGGTGGTTGCTCCTCTTTAAAGGGACTGTCCAAGATAAGTATAAAAACACATCATTGCTTGCCTGCCATGCAAAAGATCCATCTTGGTGAGCCTCAGTTGTTGTTACTGAGATTCAGCCCATTTTCCAGCCCAGCCCCTGAAGTATATTTATTTATGACCATCCTTTTTAGCACTGAAAGGTGGACCTATGCAAAGAAGCAGGGAAAAGACAAGCAATGCAGTGAGCAGCTTTCCTCTCCTCCACACACAGGCAGACATTACAGTGAATAAAATCCAGGGATTGGGCTATAAGAGGGTTGGGTAGAGCTCAACAACAACAGCTTTATTAAGCAACACAGCAGAATGAATCTCGTGGATGGTGGGTAACCAAACAATGCTTTGTTTTTACAGTAAAAATTAAATGCTTTGTTTTTACAGTCAGAATTAACAGTACTACCTCTCACCCCCACAGCATGGGTGCCATCCCAATTTGGGATGCCCCACTGTGCATCGCCGCCTTGCACGCATGGCGAGTCTGGGTGTAACCTCCAGTAGTCCAACTAGTTTGCCAGGCTAGAGGGCGCAGCATTGTGCAAAGCCGCTGGGTGAACCCAATAGGCTGCTGGAAGTTATGTGCAGAATATGGAATTGGTGAGTATCAGCTGGTCAGACTCTGGGCTTGTCAGGCAGCAATGTGCAGGGGTATACCAGAAAACTGGCAGAGCACTTACCTTTACCTGGCAGTGGCCACATTTGGACCCCCCCCCCCCTTTGCACTTATTGCATTCCCCAATCAGCCGGTGACAAATATGCCTGGTGGGCTTGCCCTCACCGCCACACATGCCCAGACAGTAAACCCCATTGGCTGCTGACAGTCCCGTGGGATCCAGTAGAGATATTTTGATGGGTGTCCTATTCTTTTGTAATGGACTAGAGGTCTGCGTACCCACACCCAGAGGGCATTCCTATTTGGTGGGGTTTCACAAAGTGAGGCATGCAAAATTGAAATGCCCCAAGGACAAGAATTAAAACCAAGGACAGTGAAATTCTGAGGGTTGATCCACATTAAATCCCAACAAGACAAGCATCCGCTGACCCCGGTTTGCATAACTCTTAGCCGTGCGGAGATGCTCAGTGGGGGCATCCAAATTTAGGATGTGTTGAAGAGATCAGCAGACCAACTGTCCTTTTTTTTTTTTTTAACCCCCCCCCTTCGACAACAATAAACCCCTAAGCTCCCAGCCTTGAAATTAGGGGCCCTGAGTGCTGCTGCATGTGTCGATGGGGCCCCAGTGCCAGGGTACAGGGGGGTTTGGCAGCACAGACCAGAAGAGTACTGGCCCATTGTTTCTGATGGTGGGTAAGGGTCCCACACAATGTCCATTTCTGCCCACGGTGCCACCGTGCAGTTTGCATGAGGATAATGGAGTCACTGCCGTAGGTTGCACAAACCAGAAACAGAGATGCCGGCCTCTTGTTTTCTTTCACCCTTGCTTCATAGGCGGATGTTTGCTTACCTGCCATGTAGACAATGTCCTGATGTGCTGTTGTTGTTGAGATTTAGCCCATTTAGTTTAACATTGAGAGATGGAGCTATCTCCATCCCTCCTGCATCAAACTACATAGGACAAAGTGAAACTTGTGTGTACAGGGAGGGATAGCTGATTAGCTGTAATGTTAAAGGGTTTTTACTTGCTTGTTCCAGGGCCAGCTGCTGGCCTTCCCCTGGAATCTGGATGCCCCGCTTTGTGAAACCCCCATAGTCCCAGCAAAACTCACCCTTTATGCTGGCTCCCGCAGTGATGTAAATATCAGCGGCTGCATCCCCAGCATCTCTGAGCTCTGCACGCTTCTGCTGCTGGGGATGCCCGCTTTTGCTCCCAATAACAACAACAGAGCAGTCTGCCGAGCATCAAATATGAACAGCAAATGTTTCTGATTGGAGGAGAGTCTGCATGCGCAAGAGGAATGGGAAAGGAGAGTTTGTATGGGTGATCTGGGGAGTTTCACACAAGGCATCCTAAATTGGGATGCCCTGGAGGCCAGAAACAAAACTTGGGATTGTTTCTCTATAAGTGCCATGTATGTAGGGGAAAGCTAAGTTTGTGTGAGCAATTTGGGGGGTTTCACACAATGCAGCAGCTCAAACCAGGATCCCTGATTCGGGTTGTTGTATACAGTGAAGGGCTGGGACCAAAAATCAGCCCTGGATTTTACAAGCCTCTGGCGGGCCTGAGACCTCTTTGCTAAGGCCCTTCCCCCACCCAACCATGATGCCAGGGCTATAGCATTGGGGGCTGGGGTTCCTTGGCTTGTGAGTACAGTGGGGCTGTGTACAGGGGGCGGAGAAGGAGAATAAGGGAACAGGGGTTGAATGTGGGCAGCAGCCCAACCGGCCCCAAAGCAGTGCAGCCCACCGGACATTGTCCCGGGTCTCCCTATGGCCAGTCCGCCTCTGTATATATATATATATATATATATATATATATATATAGATATATACTTGTCTTCCTCTATGTGGGCTCTGTGATTGGTAGGTTAGTCCCCTGTGGCGGGGTGATAGAGGGAGCCGGCCATTGTCCCGGGTCTCCCTATGGCCTGCGGATCAGCTCTGGTAGACAGCAGGATGTTAGCAGTATAGAGGCTCAGAGGCGAAAAGTTCAAAGTAAAGTCCGTGTTTATTTACACAAAAAGTCCATAACACAAAATAACCTTTTTGGGTTACATCACCTTTTCAGGAAAAATGCCATAGTTTTGTCCAAGCTTGCACGCTTGTAGCCGATCCACCTCGGGTCCACATGAAATAGCCTGTATAAGAGCTTCCAGCCAGGCACACAGAGTCTCACTCCACAAGTGAGCTCTAGACACAGCCAGTGCACAGCTGACTCCCCAGGCTATTTATGCGGCCTGCAAAACCCGGACCCGGGTAGGGGATGGAGTCCCACTCTGCTCTACTCCATCCCAGTAAAGCCGGCCCGGGTTAGCCTTTCGGCTATACTAACATTTTAGCAGCTGATTCTGGAAAAAACTACACAGCTTTACTGCACCAAGGCCAGGTACCTTGGTGCCACATACCTACCGTCAATGACGGCACCTTGCCACAATATATATAATATATACTTGTTTTCCTCTATGTGGGCTCTATGATTGGTAGGTTAGCCCCCTGTGGCGGGGTGATAGAGGGAGCAGGCCATTGTCCCGGATCTCCCTATGGCCAGTCCGCCTCTGTGTGTATATATATATATATATATATATATAGATAGATATACTTGTTTTCCTCTATATGGGCTCTATGATTGGTAGGTTAGCCCCCTGTGGCGGGGTGATGGAGGGAGCCGGGCATTGCCCCGGGTCTCCCTATGGCCAGTCCGCCTCTGTATATATATATATATATATATATATATATATATATATATATATTTGTTTTCCTCTATGTAGGCTCTGTGATTGGTAGTCTAGCCCCCTGTGGCAGGGTGATAGAAGGAGCCGGGCATTGTCCCGGGTCTCCCTATTGTATATGTGTGTGTGTATGTATATATATATATATATATATATATATATATATATATACTTGTTTTCCTCTATGTGGGCTCTGTGATTGGTAGGTTAGCCCCCTGTGGCGGGGTGATAGAGGGAGCCGGCCATTGGCTGGAATCACCTTCAAATCGCTGAGCATCAATCTCATCTCTCCTCTGCATTGCAGTCGTTGCTCCTCGGCTGTTGCCCCGCCCACTGGTCAGGCAACTCATTAGCATAGCGGCAGCCGCCTCGACCAATAGGAGCAGCAGGGAGCTGTTGCTTCGGATGAGACCAGGGAGTGGCCCTGCGCATGCGCACAGCCGTCTCCTGCCAGTCCTTTATTGCAGCCTGGACAGAGAGAGATCCGGGGCGGCAGCGCATCCTCATCTTTCTCTTCTGCAGCCTCCGTGCACCGCTCCGCTCCTGTGTCCGCCGACCCCCGCCCTGCACCCAGGGGAGAGACTCCGACATGTCTTACCAGGGCAAGAAGAACATCCCCCGCATCACGGTGAGTGACTGACTGGCCAACCGAGATTGGCACCGCTGCCTCCTATATGTGTGTGTGTGTGTGTTTGTGTGTGTGTGTGTGCGCGCGCTGCCAGGCAGAGGGTGCCCCGGAGGTGGGTGATGGCGGAATGCTGCAGCTGGTAGCAGGGCATCTTGGCTCCTTACACCCGGCATTGTCTCCTCCCGCCTTACACCGCAGCAGCCATACACAGGGGGGAGGGGAGGAGAGGAGAGGATGCTGCCTGTCTCCAGGGTACCATCCCTGGGGGGTATATAGGGCACATAGTATGACGTGGGAGGAGGATGCTGCCTCTGTCTCCAGGGTACCATCCCTGGGGGGGTATATAGGGCACATAGTATGGCATAGGAGGAGGATGCTGCCTCTGTCTCCAGGGTACCATCCCTGGGGGGTATATAGGGCACATAGTATGGCATGGGAGGAGGATGCTGCCTCTGTCTCCAGGGTACCATCCCTGGGGGGTCTATAGGGCACATAGTATGGCATGGGAAAAGGATGCTGCCTCTGTCTCCAGGGTACCATCCCTGGGGGGTCTATAGGGCACATAGTATGGCATGGGAGGAGGATGCTGCCTCTGTCTCCAGGGTACCATCCCTGGGGGCTCTATAGGGCACATAGTATGGCATGGGAGGAGGATGCTGCCTCTGTCTCCAGGGTACCATCCCTGGGGGGTCTATAGGGCACATAGTATGGCATGGGAGGAGGATGCTGCCTCTGTCTCCAGGGTACCATCCCTGGGGGGTCTATAGGGCACATAGTATGGCATGGTAGGATGATGATGCCTCTGTCTCCAGGGTACCAGGGCACATAGTATGGCATGGGAGGAGGATGCTGCCTCTGTCTCCAGGGTACCATCCCTGGGGGGTCTATAGGGCACATAGTATGGCATGGTAGGATGATGATGCCTCTGTCTCCAGGGTACCAGGGCACATAGTATGGCATGGGAGGAGGATGCTGCCTCTGTCTCCAGGGTACCACCCCTGGGGGTCTATAGGGCACATAGTATGGCATGGGAGGAGGATGCTGCCTCTGTCTCCAGGGTACCATCCCTGGGGGTCTATAGGGCACATAGTATGGCATGGGAGGAGGATGCTGCCTCTGTCTCCAGGGTACCATCCCTGGGGGTCTATAGGGCACATAGTATGGCATGGGAGGAGGATGCTGCCTCTGTCTCCAGGGTACCATCCCTGGGGGTCTATAGGGCACATAGTATGGCATGGGAGGAGGATGCTGCCCCTGTTTCCTGGGTACCATCCCCGGGGTGACTATAGGGCACATAGTATGCCATGGGTGAGGGCAGGATGCTGCCTCTGTTTCCTGGGTACCATCCCTGGGGGATCTATAGGACACACAGTACTACAAAATCTACCAGGTTATCTCCAGAGTAAAATGCACAGGTCCTTGGGATACATCTGCAGGGCTACATAAATAGGTTGACAGCCAGGGTGTACTATACATCTATTATTACCCCCCAGAATGAAATCTATAGACCATCACTTGGATACCATTCCCATAGTAATAAACATATGGCACTAGGCAAAGTGTACATTCACACCTCACAGCGCAGTATGCATGGCATACTAAATATATGGTGTTTTAGTTCTAAAGGATCTAGGATCCCCAGGGTGACATGCACAGATCCTTGAGATACGTTTGCAGGGTTACAGCCACAACATAAGCACTAGGTGTAGCATACAGCACGGGGTGCTAAATATATAGTTTCAACTATGGGGTGCTATAAGTAGTGCATCAGCCTGGGGTATTGTCCAAACACAGATTATATCTCATAGATTACCATCCCTGAGGGTATATATAGGGCACACTGCAATTTTAACAGCCACATCGTACTACAGAATCTGTGGGGGCACCAACAGGGTGTCATGCACAGATCCTTAGAAAACATCTGCAGTATTCTATACATAGGTGACAGCCCAACATAGCTTTCATGGTGTACCATCTATCTGTTGCTAACCCCAGTATATAAACCATAGACCATCACTTGTGTACTAGCGCCATGGTAAAAAAAAAAAGTTTCATAATAGACATGGCATACAGTCACATCTCATAGCATAGTATGCATGGCATGCTAAATGTAAGTTTTCAGATATGGGTTCTAAAAGTAGGGCATCAGCCAGAGTGTATTTCCCATTGCCCAGTATAGCTCATAGGTTAACATCTCTGGGGGAATATATAAAGAGCACATCTACAATGTACCACCCCAAGGGTAACGCCTGCATAGTACTACAAGGTCTTTGAGGGGCAACCCCCCAAGTGTGTAAACTGTATGTGGTATGCACCGATTCCTAGGATGCACCTGCAGGTTTCCATACACAGGCTGCCCACTAGAGATATCGCACAATCACACAACCGCAATGTATAGGGTATAATGCATTGCATGCTAAATATGTGGTGTCAACGGTGCTATAAACGGGGCAGGAGCCAGATGATGTTGCCTAGGCACAGCATATAATTTATGGGGTACTATCTCTTGGGTATCAGCCACAACATTACTATACATACTATATAATTCATGGCATATAAATAAAGGATAATAGCTATGGAATACTGTACATAGAGCATAGACTACAGGGTCTGTGTTTGGTAATTTTCATGGTATCATAAATTTAGCATAATCTTTAAAATAGCAATAGTACTCTCCCCAGGATACTATCCATAGGGCATTAAGCAACATACAATCCAAAGTGTACCATTTTATGACATCAACCATGGCATGCATTTCTTAGGTTACCACCCCAGGCTTCTGAATTTCAAGTATTAGCCATAGGTTATAATACCAAGAGTACCGGACATACAAGGTTACAGTTTAGTATTGCAGACTCGAGCTACCCGCACCATCATACTGTCCCATCATTCTTGCGGTACTATACAGGGTACCACAACAAGGGTGTGTTGCTAAGAGGATCAGCTACAGTGATGGACAGGTCCGAATGTTGCTGCTATCTGTTGACACCCTAATATCTAATAATAAATAGAAAGGAAAAGTATTATAGGGTCAATCTGCAGAGCGCTAGAGATAATTTCCACTTTGATTGGCTGCTGGGCAGCTGGATCTCTCATTGGCTCGTTACTCTGTGGCACCACTGGTGACGTGTCTGGGCTTCAGTTCTCCAGTGCAACTACCTGCTGCATTACCAGTGAGGGGAATACTGGCCATATCTGCATCCCCTATATGTTGGCTCTACATTTCATCACCTTGCAACCTATTCAGTCTTTATATAAATTAGATTGGTTTTAGGATTTCAATCAATGTTCTTACAATCTGAGTAAGATGGGTTGGAACGAGTAGGGATTTTTTATATTATTCTTACAAAACAAATAAAAAAAATAATCAAATGTGACGCAAATTAATTTCCTATGTCGGATGAGTTTTTTTTTTTTTTCTAAGCTTGATCTGCTCTCATAACTGTGGTCATTAAAGGAATTTTCATCTAGATTTTGTATATATATAATATATATATATACAAATTAAAGCTGTGTGTTTGTGTAAATGTATAACTATTTTTTTTCTTATGCTGTTGGTCTACAGCAGTAAGGTTGCCATTTAATGGGTTCCTCTTTTGTCTGATCATAAAAATAAATATAAGTAAATAGGAAAGACCACCCGTGTTAACATTTATGATGCATTTGATTGTGTAGGTCCCTGTAGGTCTATAATGTCTCTGTTGCTGACAGAGCTGGTCTGTGATGATATGGATGATGGTAGTAAAAGGCACAGGTTTACAACCCCCACCAGTAAAATGGTATTGTTCCAGGAACAGCGTAAAATGCATCACATTTGCATTCTCCGAGGCTCTTAGAAGAATGACAGTACCAGCCAGATACTGAGCGATGTAATGGAGAGCGCCGGTCACTCCAGCTATTGCGATTGGTTATGGATTGTCTTTGTTGCTGTGGATCCAGCCAAGTGCATAGCAGCGATGATGATTCACTATTGATGGAGTTACATAACATAAATGTCTGTGCTCGGCGGAACGTGCCAGCGGCATGCAGCGGATTTTCCAGGGTGTAGCTATGTGTGGAGGATGTTGCCCGGTTGTTGGATGTTATTATTATTATGACTTTTTTTTTTTAGTATGGATGCTGGTATGAATGATAATTATAGATGATCAGGAACAGAGGAGGGCCGTGTCTGGCTGGTGGTGAACAGATGGGGTTACTCGGACACACATGAGGGAGAGGAGGGGAGCAGCAGCATCCTGACAAAGGAGGAGTGTCGCACCGATCGCCAACGCTGCACACAATCGCACACTGCACTGATGAAAGCAGAAATGGACCGGACACATATACTCATCAGCACTGGTAATTCCAGTGGCACATATCTATTAAGTGCTTGGCACAAGTCAGATCTGTCCTTTATAATGACTGCTGTAGCCTGATTGGTTTACCCCCTTCCTTTATATGTAAACCTGTCATTGTGAGACTGTCAGTGGTGATTCTAATCCTAAAAGACTGTCAGCAGCATGTACCCTATCCCACTAGCTGCAATGAGCTACTTCTTGGTAAATAACGAGGAAGGGTCCACTGATTAAACATGGTAGATGGCCAGACCATGGCTTAGCTGCCCCCTGGGGACATTCTACTGCCCCCTGGGGACTTGCATTAAACTGGACCAACAGCCTGGCACAGTTGGGTAAAGAAAACTCCCTTCCCTCACCTGCATGCGTGATACTGAATCATTGGGAGCACTTACATTTAGCTCATGCATCCTCTCAAAGCTAAAACACTGCCTCACAGATTTTCTCCTGGTAGCGACCATTTTGGAGGTTTCTCTCCCAGCATCTCAGTCATGGTGCTGTCTGGATTCAACTGACATAACTGACAATGTACTGTAACAGGAAGCCTAGCAGCACTTCCTGTTTTTAGGCGGCCTGAAGTTTCAGGAGACACCAGTTTGTTTGTAAACTTGACCACAGGAGGAGTTAGAAAAAAGGTAAATTAATATTTAAGTACAGAAATCTGAATTGCCCTGGGGAGGGATGCACATGAGCACTGTGTGTTGTAAGGGTGTTGTTTTGCATTAAGGTTGGAATTTAAAAGTATTTTTGAGAAGAAAGTTTTGGAACTAAAACATATTTGTTGAGGGGTCTTAAAGTAGAATAAAACCCAGGGTGGTTAGCCCTGGAATCAAAAAGAGGGCTGGCCACTGGTCTCTCCCCCCCCCCCCCCCCCCCAGGGATCATGAATTGGGATGCCCTGCTGTGTGAAATCCCCCAGATCGCCGGTATCGACTTTCCTTACCCTGGTCCAACAATGCATGCACTGGCTTTTGGCCAGAGCCGTTTACCGTGCCTATGTTATTTGGCAAACTGTCCTGATTGTTTACAATGGGGAGTGAAAGCGGCTGCATACCTTGCTATCTTTAGGCTGTGTGCAGGCTCCCTCCCCAACCACTTAGGCTGGGACAGGAGCACGCATGCTGCTGGGGATGCACCTGCTTGCTCTTCCCAATGAAGAACATCAGAGCTGTTTTCAAAATGACATAGCCACGGCAAAGGGCTCTGATTGGACAAGAGCCCGCACATGCGCCGTTGGACCACACACAGTGGGACACGAAACCCAGAATAGGTTAAATTAGCCTGCTTTCCCCATGCTGACTGTCAGGGGCTGCATCTCTCATCCAGGTTTCATACAGCCTGCGTTATATTACTTACTAACTCCCTCCTGTGTCCCTTCTGCAGGTCCTCCTCAGCAGCAGATGACTCACCCATGCATGCTTCAACGTGAGGGTCCCTTCAGAAGCCCTTTCCTTTTGGGGATCCTAAAAAATTAGTCGGCATAAGAATCAATTTCTTTAAGGTTGGCGAATAAAAGATGTGGCCCCTTACAGCCAGTGCGCTGCAATCAGAAAGCGAGCTAATTTAATAATAAGCGGAATGAAGGGGAATGAGGGAGTCGATTGGCTTTCTAAAAAGTGCCACTGTAACGAGGTGCAGCTGGCTGGCTGCATCCCCAGTGTGCTCCCGTGTATGAAGATTGTGTCGTGGGAGGATTACCAGCGCTTTGGGGGGGGGGGGGTTCACACAAAGGGGTATCTGGTGTAGGATGCCCCGGGGGTAGGCTGGTGGCGGCGCCTGCAATCTTTTAGATTCTAGGGTCCGGCCATGGGGGTTTTCATCGGCTTTAAAGCTCGGCAAGCGGTTCTGTTTATGGCAATTGGGAGCGAGAAGGGCCGCGTCCCCAGCATCAGGCATGCTTCTGCGCACACAACCCAATGATGCTGGGGATGTGACAGAAGAAGCAAGTTTTGCGGCCGTCCGCTTTGGGTTTTGTTCTGCTTTAAAGAATGTGTTATTTTTTTTTTTTTGCATAGCACATAGGCTGCTGTGGTTTCCAAATTAGCATAACAGACAGTTAGCATAACCTCTATTGTGTGTCCCACGCAGGCTGAGGCAAGAGGGGTGGAGAGTGGTTTATCCCTTATTGCTCCAAAAAGTGGTCATGAATAAGTAAAATCCAGAGACTGGGCTACTGGAAAGGGTCTAAATCTCTACGACTACTTTGTTCAGCAGCACACCAGGATGAATCCTCTGCATGGCAGGGAAGCAAACAATTGTGTTTTTACATTTAGCCTGGACTGTCCCTTTAAGTCTGAAACCTATACTGAACTAAACATTCCGTTGACCGATTGCATGACTCCTTTCCCGGTGTTGGCTCTAGGTGAAGGTGAGGATTACGTGTTTAGCTGTCTAGGGACCAACAACCATTAAAGTGGACCAAAACCCACTGCGATAGGCCTGGGAATCTAAAAGATTCCCGAGACGATCGATTCACCCCCCCCCCCCCCCCGCCCGGCATCCAAAATCGGTATGCCCTGCTGTGTGAAACCCCCAGGTCGCCCCATACACTTAACTTGCTTCTCGGTTCATCGGCGCATGTGCAAGCCGCATCTCCACTATCCCTCTAGCAGGGCGCGTGCCGCGTCAGGCATTTATGAATGGCCGGCGCAGGCATGCTCCCTATTAGAGGGAAGCGTGGGATGCGCCCGCCAGCGCTCGGAGCCGCTGGCCTTAGACTAAGGCTTAGACGATGTGATGTCAGCAGCTCCGAGCGCGTTGATTGGATGAGGGCCAGGCATGCGCCGTAGGACCGGGAAGAGGTGAGTTAACTTTGGCGATCTGGGGGGTTTCACACAGCGCCCCCCCCCCCATCAGGGTGACCCGGGGGAAAGGACCAAAACCCAGGATAGTCAAAATCCTGGATTTTGGTCCACTTTAAAGCAAAAGCGAGTGTTGGTCCAGTTTAAGATAATTTGTAAACAGAGAGTGGTGCTTTCTGAAAAACATTTGGGAAAGCAAGAGCAGGGTTCTCTTTCCTATTGTCTCCTGTTTTCAAAACATTTGGTTTGAACTTCATAGCATTCAGTTTGTATTGGTCCCTGTACAATGTTTTACCTTGGAAAAAGACGACACTATATAAGTAAACAATAATAATAATATCCCCTGCTCTATATCTCGACTGTCCTTCTATTGCTATCATTATGCAATAGCCATCTTGATACTCCCCCATCTTTCTATTGCAGTATGATAAACCAGCTTCCACTGTGTACACAATTGGAAGTCAGATAATGAGAAGGGTAATTTTGTTTTACCACAATAAATGCTGGGGGCAGAAGGAAGAACAGGTCAGGTCAGATGTGCTCTGGAATAGGCTGTTTTGGGGGTACAGAAACATACCAAGCTTCAGTTTAAAAAACATGATTGGTTATTGGTCAATTAAAATGAGTGTAAACCTTACTTTCCTTTTTAGTTTTAACACTAAATCTTTAATGTGCTGTTTTTCTCGAATTTCAAAAGGATTTGTTTATCACACAAGAGCACTGTTTTCCATTTTATATGCAAGTTGACCTACTTACACATCCATATTGCTAGCCCTGGCTGCCAGGCTCACACATGAAAACCATTCACATCTACAGAGGGGATTATTTATATATAAATATGCCAGAGATCCTGGGGACCAACCATGTTATGGAGGCCTGATTGGTCACTAAGCCTTGTATGTTTACATGGGTTTGGTCTTGTAATAGAATCTTCACCCTATTGTGGCTGAATGGGCAATGATCATATATCTATGTGTGGGTATGGGGGAAGTATGATTTTTTAGATGCCACGAGGGTGCTCTTGTTTTCGCTACTACTTACTTACCAACAGGGCTGGCCTTCTCCTGGGGCAATGCAAATCATGATGCCCCACTTTGTAAAACCCCCCTGGGGCGTCACAAAAGTCACCTTCTTCTTGGCTCCCTTGCCTATGTAATTAGCGGTAGCTGCATCCCCAGCATGTTTGGGCTATGGGCGCGCTCCCATCCCCAGCCGCTCAAATAGGCTGGGGGTGCAAGCACACACGCTGCTGGGGATGCAGCCACTTGCCGCAAACAGAGCTGTTGACTGAACATTACATATGCACGGCAAACAGCTCTTATTGGACAAGAGCCCGGGCATGTGTTGTCGAATCGGGGAAAGGTGAGTTTTACTGGGTGATTTACTGGGTCTCACACGGCATGGCATCCCAGTGGCAGCGGGTTTTGTGCCACTTTAAAGTGGACCAAAACCCAGCTGGAGATTCCCGGGCCGATCCATTCCCTCTCCGCGGGGCATCCAAAATCGGGATGCCCTGCTGTGCGTAACCCCCAGGACGCCCGCTACACTTACCTAAATCTCGGTCCAACGGCACATGCGCGGGCTGTGGCTGCAGCTCGCGCTTCTCTCTAGCAGGGCTCGTGCCTGCGCCAGCCATTCACAAATGTCCCTGTTAGAGGGAATCGTGAGATGCGGCCGCCAGCACGCTCGGAGCCGCTGAGCTAAGACGCTGCTAAGACGTGCATAGCTCAGCGGCTCCGAGCGCGCTAATTGGACGAGCGGCCGCGCATGCGCAGTAGGACTGCGGTGAGGTTAGTTGATCCGGGCGATCTGTGGGGTTTCACATAGCGTGGCACCCCGATCGGGGGAGTGGACAAAAACCCAGGATAGTCAAAATCCTGGGTTTTGGTCCACTTTAAATAGGAAGTCCAAGCTTTTTGTTATCCCCCACCCACCCCTCCCAATCTCCCTATCTCCCTATGTGAAGCCCATTTTGGGCATTAAAATAATAAAACAACTCACCTGATCACCTGATTCTGGCAGGGGAGTGGTGCTCAGCATGGCAGCCTTGAGTGACATTTGGACTTGGGTGACAGACCAGTACAGTCACATTGCTGCAAGGGATTGGGAGACCTGTAACTAAAGGTCCTAATTTCAGGGTCCATGCAGTTTGCCTTCCCCCCTCCCCTGTGAGTTGTTAATGTTAATGCCCAAATTGTGCTTATCACAGGGGGAGGGATGGGTGGGTTGTTACAAATACTTGAGCCTCTTTAAACTATAAAGATAACTTTATATTCCTATTACCTGTTGTTTGAAGGTAAAACATTTACAGAAACCTAAACTGTTGAAATATCTTTGTTGCCATGGCAACACTTTTTTAATGCCTTTGTTCTAGATACCCATGGTGACTTTTCTTGAAAACCACTGTAAAAATCAGGGTTACCAATGCAGCCGTTCGGTTTTAGTTTACTAACCTAAATTTCTGAACTTGGGTTGGCTTTTAGGTTTAATATGATTGTTGCTTCTGTTCAACTCATGCATAGATACATAAGATACATAGATACAACATCCTTTTATTCATCTAGTTGAATCTGAACCAAAAAGAAAAAATAGGTGTGTGTGTATAATATATATATATATATATATATATATATATATATATATATATATAATTTGTATAATTACTACTGGTCATATATGCTTCTTTATGCCTTGCACAGTCCTGCCCCTTCATTGTGTGTCATTGTATATGGATTAGGGGGAAGGGTGGAGGACAGATGCACAGACACCCTGTGAAATCTCTGTTTGGGGACAAACCGGGGCAGGACTGTTGACAGAATTCATTGGTAGGGTCTTGTTTCCATGGCAACTGCTGCCATCCTATCGCTGCAATGTCTCTTCTTCTCCTGAACATCTTTATGTGGAAGCATCTAGCAATGGCAGAGTAAATCAGATTCTTATATGTGTATTAATCCATAAATCACAGAATGTTTTGGTCGGCGCTCTGCCCCTGTAAATCTAACTGGAAAATTTGAATTACAAATGCGGGCAGGATTTCAATTTGCTGATGTAGTGTATGAGCTGTCAGTTTTGAGACAGCCATACATTACCTTTTATAGAGGTCCCTGTTATATAGATTCATCTCATCCGGGAACAATGCCGCCGATTATTACACCAGCGTGCTCTACATACATACTTAAGTAGGGAGCGAGTCATTTCTCGAAGAGGATGTGGTTTCACTGTATGCTATGGTGACAAAGACCCTGCCAGAAATAGAAGCTGATATTAGATTCTATCATTCCCTTCAATAGTTAATCCCCCCCACCATATATATTACTGCAAGTGCAGATTTTTGGGTGGGGGGTAAATAATTGTACATTGTGGAATTATTTCTCTATAAACCATATAATAAATCAGCTAAAGTAGCTTCCTTCTATATTACCATGGCAACACCTGCTGTTTACATGCAGGGCAACCTAGAATTTCCATCTACTGTTGCCTGTGGCTGGGTTGTGGCTATTTTACGGAAGTCTACAAAAACACACAGAAATACCTGGTTCTTGGTTAACTTAGGCGCCTTTCCCACAGACTAGTGTGGACTTTTGTGTACGGCACTGTGCTTCCATTAGCAGAAGCGCTGTGGTGAGGGCCCAGTAGGCCCAAACTGACCATTGTTTGAGGTTCCTCAAAGTGGGGCAGCTTATAGCAGACCAATAGCCAAAAATGACTGAAACCAGACCAGCTCCACAAACCGTGCTCATATGCATCTCTCCCCAGGGCAATTTAGATTGCCGCACATATAAAATATATTTACCTTTTTCCAAATAATGATGTGGTAATTTTTAAAAACAAGATGGTGGCTCATGCATTTGGAGGCCACCTGCAAGGAAGTGCTGCTGGGTTTCCTGTTACTGTGCATTGTCAGTTATGTCAGTTGAATCCAGGCAGCAACGTGGCTGAGATGCTGGGAGACGAAGCTCCAAAATGGCCGCTACCTTTCTTTTCCAACTGTGCTAGGCTCTTGGTCTGGTTTAAATCAGCCAATCCCCTTAAAACAGATCTAAACTGACCCATCTATCCTTGTCCCCTCAGCCCTGATCCATCCATTCCTGTCCCCTCAACCCTGATCCATCCATTCCTGTCCCCTCAACCCTGCCCCATCCATCCCTATCCCCTGAGCCCTGCCCCATCTATCCTTGTCCCCTTAACTCTGCCCCATTCATCCATGTCCCCCAAGTTCTGCCCCAATTATCCCTGTCCCCTCTGCTCTGCCCCTTTCCCTCAGTTCTGTCCCCTCCACCTCTCCATCCTTGTCCTCCCAGCTTTGCCCATCTACCCCTCTTCCTTCCAGCTCTGACAATCTATCCATCTTTCTTCTAGCTCTGCCCATCTACCCCCCCCCACACACCAGCACTAACCAGCCATTCCTTTGCTTTTCATTTTGCCCATCCATCCCTCTTCTTCCCAGCTATCTTTCCACCTATCCATTTCTGCCCTTCCTGTTTTGTCCATCCCTCTTCCTCAATTCTCTGCCCATTTATGTGAGGCCAAACTAAAAAAAACGGCTCCAATAGAGGGTTGGAGTGCAAACAGCCCTTATTAGTTTTGTCCATGGAATGTATAAACCCCCGACCCGCGACTCTGCACCGCAAAGTGGCCCACTGAGACCATGCCGCCCAAGGGCCCACATAAACCTGGAGCCGGTCCTGCTAATTTGCATACATTTTGGATGATTATGGATTATGGGTTTTTTTGCACTCCACTGTTATGGTCCATTGCAATGTGTCTCACACCCTCCGAGCATTTAAATTTCAAATGCCTGTTTGCAAAATATATGGTCAGAAAATGGCCTCTTCAGACTCCAATATTAGACTCCATAATAGTGTTTGTGGCGGGGCACAGGAAGTGTCATTTTATGTTCAGGACTGCTTTTTAAAACCAAAACTGGCCCTGGAGTCTGAGACTCCAGGGCTGGCTGATTCCTTCTCCCCGGGGCATCCCTGCCCCCAGTCAGTTTTCTTACTAGTCAAACGAGCCCATGGTACATGCATGGCCAACAGCATCACTTGTATCCCATTCCGGAGTTGAGCGGCTACGCCTGCCATAACTGAATGGCAGTATGTGGTCAAGCACAGCCGAAGAATGCAAGTGAAGCCGCGCACCGATCTAGCGTGCATCCTAGAATTTCATTCTGCTTCTTCAGGTGCACATTAATATGTGTGCCCAGAGAAGATGATTGGACGAGAGCCGCATTTATGATCTGTGGGCTCGTTGGATAGGTAAGAAAACCGGGCGAACACTGGGGTTTCATACAGTGGGCATCCCAAACCAGGGTTCCAAAGGGGGGGGGGGGGCAAAACCTCAGATAGTTAAAATCACGGTTTTTGGTCCACCTTTTAAAATGAGACAAGTGTCCTTGTACACATTGCCCCAGTGTAGGAGCATATTTGATGATGGGATTAGAATGTAATGTGCAAACTGATTCTTGTGGACTTGGCAGTCCTCGGGGCCACTGTATACTGTAGTGGGTATAGGTCTGCAGGTCTCCGATTGGATTCCAGGTGCAAGCTTTGTAGTAGTGTTTTGGCGGCAAAACGGGTCAGAAACAGATGTTTTTCTTCTGTCATTATAAGATACTGATCTATGCTTTCTTCTTTAAAATGTTAAAATAAGGCGATACAGAGTTTGTAAACAGTCACAAAGTCCAGACAGCTCAGAAACCTCCAGCCCTTGGGCTGGCTTGAAAGCACGGATGGATCTCTGCAAATCCTTAACAAGTAATCTGTTTCAAAAGGTGACGCGTTTCTGGGAAAGATACCCCTTAATCATACCTTATCTTTCCCCGAAACGCGTCACCTTTTGAGGGGGCGAGATGAGACTACACCTCACACAGGACATGTATGTTTTTAATGGAAATATTAAAAGTTTTATGGTTTTGGTGAGCTGGACGCCTGATACAGATACAGCGTTTGTAGACAGAATCCCCCTGAGCCTTGTGCTGTGAGTGTTGTTGCTTTAGCTACGGATGATCTAATTTCTCTTGGTATAAATATTGTGAAAGAAAGAACATGCTTCCATTTATCAAACAACCAACCACACGTTCTATAGGTGGAAATCTGAACAAACTCAAAATCCAGCCAGTTTAGTTTTGGTTAGGGGACATTCATTTTTAGCAAGATATCTAGAGGTGAAGGTTCAGAATTAAAGGGACTGCAAGCCCAATGACAATAATAGGGCAATAAGCAGCACCCCAATGCCTGCCCCATGTGTCTCTCTTCTGCATTGTGTAGAATCCATAGCAGGGCTCCAAAGTTTGCCCTATTTTAAATTCCTCCAGGACCATGAAAAAAGTGGTTTAACAACCACTCTGTCCCTTGGAGCTTTCAGCGTGAGAGAGCATTGCAGGCCTCAGTGGCCCATAGCTGGCTCTGATCACAGCAGAGCATGCTCAGGCCATGCCCTTCCCTGTTCAGCCAGACCCAGAAGTTGAAGTTATAAAGTAAGTGGTTTACCTTAATTGACTTATAATATGAAATTTTGAAATATCCCCCACAATCATGGGGCTTCTCTGAGCACCTAAAAGAAGTTTAGGAAGCTGACTATCCTCAAGTTTCTCTGTACATTTGATGATAGCTAGTTTCCAATTTCTATGCCTGAAAGAACTGCAACTAGATGTTCAGCAAGAGAAGAGCTGCCAGATACTAGTCAAACAATGGCCAATAGTCAAATATGGTTGTTCCTCATGTAGACACACTGGACTATTGATTAATGTCAAATTTGTTAAAAGGTTAATACTGTGTTTCTGTTCTGGTTAGAACTTCTGAGATTATTTCTCAGTAATGAACTTCTTCTGGTCTTTAGAGGAGGAACTTACTACTAGTGCAGCACATGCATTGTAACTAAGGACATTGAGGCAACATGGAGATACCTAGTAAAAAGGTAAGGGGGCAGAACACTCTGCTGCTACTTATCACTGATTTGTTATAAACAAGGGTCTTAGATACAATATATTTATGATTATCATTTAGAAAATTTCTATGAAAGTTCTAGTAAAAGATCATTATTCATTATACAATATTAGTAGGAGATTTACTTTTTTATGCTGGAGTTGGTCCATTTCTACTGACTCCAACTAAAACTAGCTCTTTCATAGCCTTGCAGTGATTTTTAAACACAGTGATAGCAATTCCATTCGATTGTAGGGCAGTCGCACTCACTTTAAAATCGCTGCGCAATTGCGATTGCCTCGTGTAAGTTGCTGTGCTTTCTGGCAAGGCCTGTATATTTCACTGCTTAAAATTGTAACACTTAGAGGTCTTGGAATTATGGAAATCACAGGATCCATAGACATGTTAATGTTATGCTAATGATTATTACACTATCTCAATATATTCATTATCACGTATGCCTTTACACACTTTGGCATACCGTCAGTGAGGTTTTATAATGCTTGAGGGATGTTATGTCTTGCTGAATGTACTTGGGCACATACATAATCAAGACTGGCAGCTGGCAGCTCCCTTTTGCATTTGCCGGCCAATGGCGTCTTCGGTTGTGGTTGGAACTCCCTTTTCGGCAGGTTTTTGGTGTTCTGCTCTATTGTTTTCCTCTTGGAATGCAAAATAATCATTTGGATTGTGCCCCCAGGGCTGTGATTTACTTATCAGCATGCTGTATCAGTGATTCTCATATTCTTGGGGTTCTGTTATTCTAAGTATGTCACACACCCCGCTTCAAGATATTCATTACCTGTGGGTAGTATGGTCCTGTAGAGGGCTTCTGCAGAGATGATTGGAGGAAAGAAAGCCCCTCCCAGTCCATAAGTACCTGGGACCTCCCACTCATTACCCAGTCTTCATCTCTGCAGACGGCGAGCAAGCAGCAGATGATATCTCCTCCTTGCACAGGGGGACTTTAAGGTAGCCGGGTCTACTCCCGGCCTATATATATTTTTATTTCCGTTCGGACTCTTTATTCCCTTTATTAATATATAGCTATTTAAATGCCTCCCAGTCTTGACTGCTGTCCGAGCGAGGGTATAACAGCACCTCAGGTGCTCAGGAGCTATGCTCCACCGCGAGACCCTATAAAGAGGGTAGGCGGTTATACCGAGTTGGTGACTCCGGTTTGGGATGCCCTGTCCAAGAGTTTAATTTTCCCCTTAAATGGCCTATTCCCCTTTTTTAGTTGTGTGGAGGCCTCTTATTCAGCTTCTGGTGTTTTTCTATGGGGGCGCCTGGAAAATAGATTTATTTGAAATGTTTGTTTAAAATGTTTACTTTTCTGGTATGAATAGTTATAATGTAAACTTGTTGCAATCTTTTTTGCTGACAGACACTGGATTTTTACCTCAGAGCTGAGGGGAGGATTTCTCCCCTCACGCTCTTCAGTGAGGGGGCGGGGCCGGGCCGGGCCTTCGGTATGAGGCCGCAGCCCGCGCCCTTTAGGAGTTTGGAGCTGGTACCGTGACCGAGCGGGGAGCAGCTCCGCTTGTTATGCGGGCTGCTACCGGCTCTATTATGCGCCCGGTGCCACGGCTGCCTGCGGCACCAGTGCGCGAGTGTTAATGGAGGGGAGCTTCCCCTCACTTCTGACAGACACTGTGCTGGGTTTTTTTCCTCAGAGCTGAGACAGGTGCTGGATTTTACCTTCAGGTTATTCAGCTTCTGGTGTTTTTCTATGGGGGCGCCTGGAAAATAGATTTATTTGAAATGTTTGTTTAAAATGTTTACTTTTCTGGTATGAATAGTAGACACTGGATTTTACCTCAGAGCTGAGGGGAGGATTTCTCCCCTCACGCTCTTCAGTGAGGGGGCGGGGCCGGGCCTTCGGTATGAGGCCGCAGCCCGCGCCCTTTAGGAGTTTGGAGCTGCTGGGCGGAGCCTTGCAGCGCGCAATCCACGCTGGCCACGCCCCCCTGCAGCGTCTCCCGCTCTGATCTGTGTTACCTCAGGCAGAGGACACAGTGTATTGGCGCCCAAAGACTCAGTGAGTGGCCCTGCGGCTGTTGCTTATCTGTACATATTTGCATATATATATATATATATATATATGTATATATATATATATATATATATATATATATATATGTATATATATAGGTATAATAGATATAGGTTTATATAGGGAGAACCTCTTACTGTCTTTTTCTATGTTTTTCAGGCTGAACTGCCAGGAATTTTTTCAGGTTTCTCCTGGTCCTAGAGTACCTGGGTACTTTTGCTATTTATTACAAAACCTCCCACTTGGACAATATAAGGGCATCCCGGGTTGCTTAATAGCGTAATTCCCTCACTCATAGCGACTATTCAAGCTCACCTTATGGAGGCATCCCAAGATTCCGGGCTCCCCTCGGGACAATCCCGGAAGTGTATGGGTTGTGGGGTATCCCTAACAGGGGATGATTTTTTCCTATGTATATCATGTGCACAGCAGACTATTACACGGCAGTCCGGTCCCCAGGCATCTGGGTCAGCGCAGCCGGCTTCATCCTCTCCCCCTCCCACTTTGACCCGTGCCCCGTGTGAGATTGCCACGGGGGGGGGGGCAGTCGCAATCTGATGTGTGTGCCAGGTTGGCCAGTATTGAAAAATTAATTTCCTCCACGGTTGCCAAGAAAACACGGGTAAGAGGAAGCATTTATCACCGGTTAATCATTTTGAATATGATGATGACGAGGACGGCCTGGATTGGTCAGATTATTCCCCTCTAGAAGAAGGGGAATTATTTGAGGATTCAGATATTTCTGATGATCAGCAGTTTGTTGGTGCTGATTCCGATCGGAGCTCAGGGACTTCCTTGCATACTCCTAATGTTCTGACTCAGATGTTTGAGGTGCTTGCTATCTCGCCTCCGGCGGAGGTTCCTCAACAGCAAGGGGAGTTTTATGACAAATCCAAGCCGCGGTTGGAATTCCCTAATCAAAAGCATTTTGATAATATTATTTCTAAGGAATGGGAAAGGCCTGCCCGGCTCCCAGGCATTCCCCAAAGTTGGGATAAGAGGTATCCTTTTCCAGTGGATACGGTTAAGCGCTGGGCGTCTCCCCCCGAGGTGGACGCCCCTATTTTGGGGTTATCCAACTCAGCCGTATTGAACAACCCTGATTGTTCCTCTCTTAAGGATGGTGAGGATAAACGCATTGACCAGATGGCTTGTCATGGTTTTGCCAGTATTGGGGCAGCAATAAGGCCTGTTTGTTCCTCATCGCTGTTGGCGGTGGCTACGAGAAAGGTGGTCAGGCACTTGTTATCCTCCTCCGGTTTGAATCCGGACAGTGAGGAATTTCGTGAACTAAAACAATGTGAGGGGTTTTTGTCCTTCATGGTGGCCGCTTTGGATGATTCCTTGATGATGAGTAGTAGAGCCTCTGCTCTAATGGTTACTATCAGGCGTTCAATTTGGTTACGCCAGTGGGCGGCTGACTTTGGGTCAAAAAAGTCACTAACAGCTCTTCCCTTCGTTGGGTTACGGCTCTTTGGAGACAAGCTGGATGCCGTGGCCAAGGGGGGCAAACTACCTCAACGCAAGAAGCAACGTCGCCCCTTTCGAGGAGCGTCTTCCTTCACTCCTTCCTTTCGGGGATCTAGAGCAGGAAGAGGTTTCGCCTTCCCTTCTACAAGGGGAAATTCCTGGAATAGGGGCAGAGGACGTGCCCATTCAGGATACAGTTGGGGCTCAAAACCCAAACCCGTGGCCAAGCCCGCTCAACAATGAGGGGGCGCCCTCACCCGTGCGGGTGGGGGGACGGCTACAGCACTTCTCCCAGGTCTGGAACCCGAGAGGTCTCGGACAGGTGGATCAGGGAAGTGGTGTCTTCCGGCTACAAGCTGGAGTTCGAGTCCTACCCTCCCCCGCGTTTCCTCAGGTCTCGGGTGTCCCTGGAGGCACTGGCTGCGCAGCAGCTCCGGGCGGCAGTATCGAGTCTTCTGGAAATGGCAGTCATTTGCCCAGTTCCCTCATTAGACCGGGGTCGGGGTTTTTACTCAAATCTGTTCACGGTCCCCAAAAAGGATGGCTCCGTCCGGCCCATACTGGACCTAAAGATTCTCAACAAGTTCGTCAGACTGCAAAGGTTTCGCATGGAAACGTTGCGCTCGGCTATTCATTCTCTTCGTCAGGGGGACTTCATGACGTCCATAGACATTCAGGACGCTTACCTCCATGTTCCCATTTTTCCCGCACACCAGAGGTTTCTGAGGTTCGCGGTGGAGGATCGGCACTTTCAGTTTGTAGCTCTTCCCTTCGGTCTCACCACAGCTCCAAGAGTTTTCACCAAGGTGCTTGCTGGGGTGATGGCTCTCCTCAGAGCGCAGGGGATTCGCATTGTGCCATATCTGGACGATCTCCTCATCATGGCACCGTCATTCAGCCAGGCAGAATTGGACACCGGGACGGTAATATCCACTCTGGAGAGGTTCGGCTGGGTGATCAACTACCCCAAGTCCTCCCTACACCCGTCCAGGACAGTATCCTTTCTGGGAATGTCTCTGGATACAGATCTGGCCAGAGTTTTCGTTCCTCAGTCCAAGGTTCTTCTGATTCAGGAGTTGGTTCAGTCGCTCATGTCCATGCCTCGACCGTCCATCCGTCTAGGGATGAGACTGGTGGGTTTGATGGTGGCCTCATTCGAGGCGGTTCCCTTTGCTCAGTTTCACACAAGGACACTTCAGCTCCATCTGTTATCGGTCTGGAACAGGTCTCCTCAGTCGCTGGATCATCTTTTTCAGATGTCTCCCCGTGTTCGCCGCTCGCTTCGGTGGTGGCTGAACTCAACCAACCTACTGAGGGGCAGATCCTTTCGGACTCCTCAGTGGGAGATAGTCACTACGGATGCCAGCCTCTCAGGATGGGAGGGCTTTTGGAAGGATCTGCAAGTTCAAGGTTTGTGGAGTCCCCTGGAAGCTCACGAGTCTATCAATGTTCTGGAATTGAGGGCCATCAGGTTGGTTCTTTGTCATTTGACTCATCAACTGCGAGACTTGCCGGTCCAGGTCAGGTCGGACAATCGGACGGCGGTGGTCTACATCAATCACCAGGGAGGAACCCGCAGCAGGAATGCCCTCAAGGAAGTGTCTCTGATCCTGGACTGGGCAGAGAGACATGTCCCGTGTATCTCAGCAGTTTACATCCCAGGTGTGGAGAACACGGAGGCAGACTCTCTGAGCAGGATGTCAGCCCGCAAGGGGGAATGGTCTCTCAATCCCAGGGTCTTTCACTCAATTTGTCTCAGGTGGGGGTCACCGGCGGTGGACCTATTTGCCTCCCGTCACAATCACAAACTTCCGGCTTTTGTGTCTCTGGCGAAGGACCCACTGGCTCTCGCGATGGACGCCATGTCTTTGAACTGGAGGGATCTGGGGTTTCTGTACCTGTTCCCTCCGTTTCCCATGGTGGCCAGAGTAGTGCGCAAGCTTGCTCTGGAGAGAGCAACAGCAATTCTGGTAGCTCCAAGGTGGCCAAGACAGGTCTGGTTCGCAGACGTGGTAAGGTTGGCAGAAGATCAGTTCGTTCTGCCCCTGCTGCCAGATCTGCTCACACAGGGTCATCTTCGTTACCCCAATTTACCAACGCTGGCTTTGACGGCGTGGCTGCTGAAACCTCCATCTTGAAGGATGAAGGTCTTTCTGACGCTGTTATTCAGACTCTCATTCGTTCTAGAAAGAAGTCTTCTTCATCCGTGTACTATAGGACTTGGAGGTCTTATATTGATTGGTGTGAGGCTAGGGCCTTCCCTTGTAGGGAATTCTCTGTTTCTAGAATTTTGGAGTTCTTGCAACATGGTCTGGACTTAGGGCTCCAACTCAGTACTCTGAAGGGGCAGGTGTCTGCCCTGGCGGTATTTTTCCAAAAGTCTTTTGTACTACATCCTTTGGTTAAGACCTTTTTCCAGGGGGTTACGCATGTGCGGCCTCCTAGGAAGCCTTTGATTCCGGTTTGGGATTTGAATTTGGTTCTTTCTGCGCTACAGGGTCCCCCCTTTGAGCCCTTGCATGATAGTCCTTTGTCTCCCCTTACGCAGAAGGTGGCATTTTTGGTAGCTATCACTTCAGTTAGACGTGTTTCTGAGTTGGCGGCTCTGTCTATTCAAGCTCCATATTTTGAAAGACATCAGGATAAAGTGGTTTTCCGTTTTAAGACGGACTTTCTTCCTAAGGTGGTTTCGTCCTTTCATTTAAATCAGGATATTGTTCTGCCCTCTCTCTGTCCTAACCCCAGCAATGACAAGGAGAGGGTCCTGCATTCTTTGGATGGGGTTCGTGTTGTGAAGTATTATTTGGTGGTAACGTCTGCCTTTCGCAAGACTGATGCATTCTTTGTGGTGCCTTTTGGGCCCAAGAAGGGTCTAGCACCCACAAAGTCTACCATCAGCAGATGGATCCGTCAGGCCATTGTAGGGGCCTATTCTGCTAAGGGGAGAGATCCTCCCTTTCGTGTTACTGCTCATTCTACTCGTGCGGTTGGGGCCTCCTGGGCTTTTCAGCACCAGGCCTCTGTTGAGCAAGTTTGCAAGGCCGCTACCTGGTCTTCTGTTCACACTTTTTCAAAGTTACAAGGTTGATGTGCGGGCCTCAGCGGATGCTGTTTTTGGCCGCAAAGTTCTGCAGGCTGCAGTAGTTTGAGTTGTGCTTTATACCTTGTTTTTGGATCCCCACCCTTTATGGACACTGCTATTGGATGTCCCACAGGTAATGAATATCTTGAAGCGGGGTGTGTGACATACTTAGAATAATACCATTTTGTGAATACTCACCTTGTAAAATGGGTATTATAAGTATGTCACACACCCCGCTTCAACCCGCCCTTTGGATTCTGCATCCTTCATATGGTGAACTTTGCGTTGTTATGACTGATATTTGGCTCTTCCTGGTCCTTTACCTTACTGCTTTCTTTATACTGGGTAATGAGTGGGAGGTCCCAGGTACTTATGGACTGGGAGGGGCTTTCTTTCCTCCAATCATCTCTGCAGAAGCCCTCTACAGGACCATACTACCCACAGGTAATGAATATCTTGAAGCGGGGTGTGTGACATACTTATAATACCCATTTTACAAGGTGAGTATTCACAAAATGGTATTTTGCTACAGTGCTACCGGAACACAAGACCGTTCCAAACTGAATTTCAACAGAATGGGTTAAACCTGTCACCCACGCCTTAGCCAGTCAGAAGATTAGCAAGCTAGAGTGAGGAAGTCTAGGATATGTACTCGAAATCATCACTTTACATCATCACTAAACACATTGTTGCTATGGAAAACTGTTTACTTTTATAACATAGTTAAAACAAATAGAAAAAACAAATAGTTGGAAAACAAATAGAAAAAACATAACATAAGCTCAGTACATTGAAAACATCATTTTGCCACACAATAATGGAAACTTTTAAAATGCTATTTGAAGTGGAATTACTCTTGAGTACATTACAGGAGCTTGGAATGTGTTGGATAATCCTGCCCAGTTGCAGGCTTACTGGGGATCTTTAACTGGAGTGCCATCCCAAATCTGGATATAGGGGGGTAATTGTAAAAAGCAATCTTATGTAATATTTTTGGTGCACAGTACATGGGTAAATATTGAGTTGCCTCCTTTATCTCACAGTTTATCTCTCCTATATGTTGTCAGCCAGCCCAGAAGACGCTGAGCCTTGCCCCTAATGTGCTTCCCAGTCACTCAACAAGTGCGATCGTCACTGCAGGAACAGATCATTGGCAAGAATGAATGTTGTCACTCTTAAAGTGGAACAAAACTCAAGCCCGGGTCCTGTGACGCATGCGGCTCTTATCCAATTAGCCCAGTATGCCCTGCATATTAATGTTTATGCACAGAGCCTGGCAATAGGAAGTGGGAGCGGCTGCATCCCCAGTTTACCTTTAGAATGGAGAGCACTCCTGCCCCAGCTGATCTAAATGGCTGGGCACAGAAGGGCATCTCAGCCCAGAGATGCCGGGGATGTGGGCGGCATTGTTTATGGCGCTGTGGGAAGGGCAAATGTGTGTTTTTCAGCAACTTGTATGTGTTCACACAGTTGGGTATTCCAATTTGGGATACCCCATGGGAAGGCCACCCAGGCTCTTAGTCCGCTTTAAAGTAACGTTACTGTTTTAGGATTGTAGGGGCAGATTATGTGACAGAGATGGGTATGCCCCCCTATAGCAAGGTTGCCAAAGGCTTTAGCATTGCAGGCTCAGAATATGAGCTATGGCGATACAGTAGTGCTGGGAGACATGGGAGATAGGAAGTGGATGGAAAAGATTAATCTCTTGCCCAGGCTTTAAGTGAGGTTGTCTTTGCTTGTACTTTTCCCATTATATAGGTTGGGACCAACTATACCTATTAATTATTTTGTCTTAAGGTAGGCATCTTGCCCTCTGCCTCTGCACCTTCAGCATCATTTCATGTACAGGACTCTAAAATATGGGCGCTGCCATTTTGCCTGAGAAACATCACATACTGAGGAGAGGAGATGGGTGAAAAGTACAAGGGGGGCGGATTATAGCTGTGCTTTGCACAGACAGAGCAGAGCTGGGGTCAGGTAAAGAACAACAATCCCAGAATGCAGAGCGGCATAGTCAGACGACACTTCCTGCTTGCAGGCAGCCTGAGACACCACGGGCCGCCATCTTGGATGTTTAAAGGCTCAGAAAACGCAATAGGTGCAGGTAGGATGATTTTTAATGTGGGCAATCTGTATATACAGGATGGAATGAATGTATAGGATAGGCTCTTATTCAGGGTGAAGGTCTGGTTTAAATGTTGTTGTCCGTTGTGAAGCAAAGACCTTTAATACAAAACGCTGGGTATTAGAGGAAATCTTTTTACTTGAATGCATTAGGAAACTCATTGAAGATACTTAGCACTGTCACTTGCAGATGACAGAGCAGCCTCCGCATGCTGAGGAAGATCAGTGGCTCTGTTGGCACCTTAGGCCTAAAATGGTAGCGGTGTTTGGATTTGCCAGTCTCTGGAGAAAGGCAGAGGTCTCATCTGTATGGCAGACACAGTGCACGGCAGGCTGCACATCCATCTTGTGCAGCATTCAGAAACAGGCCAGACCCTGAATTCTCAGGTTTGTTTGTCGGTCTCCACTGGTGACCAGACATTGGGTTGGTGTCCCACATGTGACTCACACACAGAATAGCGTTTCCTGTGAGTTGCTGGCACGGCGTCCCCTCTTCTACATGTCTGGCTCGGCCACCCCATCAGGAAGCCCACGCCCCTACCACTGTGCTGCTTCACAGCGCCGCCGCTGCCTTCTCCACCAGAGAGAATGAGCTCTGTTCATGCATACAATGCATCATTCAGCCCTGGTGACTGATGTTCAGACTATATTCTGAGGGCTCTATTATTATTAGATGCATGTTCTGTTAGATTTACTGTATATTAAGATAAAAATAAATATATGCTTGTATCTGAATATTGCCTGTTACTGGCTGGCACCCTTTATACCACTGGCAGGGGAACAACTGTGGCCCTCAGACGTAACCCCTTTCCCTGCATGTTTTACACACATTAGTTCATTGTGTGTAAACTTAGATTTGATTGGGTAGTTCAACTGGACCCCTAGATTGTGCTGAAAGGATTAAATAAAATAAACTACTATATTTTCGCATTTGTGACTGTGACTCTGTGACACTGCCTGCAATTGGGATGCCCGCGCACTGCCTGCAATTGGGATGCCCGCGCACTGCCTGCAATTGGGATGCCCGCGCACTGCGGAGCACTACGGAGCAGGGTCAGGGGGATTCTTTGGATACCTCTAAGGTCCTGGCTCATATGTTTGAGGTCTTGGCTATTTATCCTCCTGAAGCGGCTCCTCCGCAAAAGGGGGAGTTCTTTGAGGTGACCAAGCCGCGCTTGGAATTCCCTTATCAAAAGCATTTTGATGGCATTATTCTCAAGGAATGGGAGAGGCCTACTCGACTTCCAGGTGTTCCGCCGGGAAAAATTGGATTCGGTTGCAAAGGGTGGTAAGTTACCTCAGCGTAAGAAGCAGCGTCGTCCCTTTCGGGGGGCGGCTTCCTTTTCTCCTTCCTTTCATAGGGCCAGAGTTGGCAGGGGATTGGCCTTCT
Source organism: Gastrophryne carolinensis (assembly GCA_027917425.1). Classification (NCBI taxonomy): domain Eukaryota; kingdom Metazoa; phylum Chordata; class Amphibia; order Anura; family Microhylidae; genus Gastrophryne; species Gastrophryne carolinensis. The sequence goes on from CM051238.1 coordinate 382,333,048, forward strand.
CCTCCTCCAGAGGTGATTTCTGGAACCGGGGCAGGGGTCGTGCCCGTTCAGGACACAGCTGGGGCTCTAAGCCTAAGGCCGCTGCCAAGCCGCCTCAGCAATGAGGGGGCGCCCTCACCCTTGCAGGTTGGGGGACGGCTGCAACTCTTCTCCCGGGTCTGGGCCCAAAGGTCTCGGACAGATGGATTCGGGAAGTGGTGTCTTCCGGTTACAAGCTGGAGTTCGAGTTCCGGCCCCCTCCCAGATTCTTCAGGTCTCGGGTGCCTTCAGATCCTCTGGCCGCGCAGGGGCTCCGGGCGGCAGTAGCAAATCTTCTGGACATGGCTGTCATTTGCCCGGTGGCCCCCTCGGACCGGGGCCTGGGCTACTATTCCAATCTGTTCACGGTGCCCAAGAAAGACGGTTCCGTTCGTCCCATTCTGGATCTGAAGTTACTCAACAGGTTCGTCCGTCCCCGGAAGTTCCGCATGGAAACTCTGCGTTCAGCCATCTTCTCACTTCGTCAGCGGGACTCCATGACGTCCATAGACATCAAGGATGCTTATCTGCATATTCCAATCTTTCCGGCACACCAGAGATTTCTCAGGTTCTTTGTAGAAAATCGACATTTTCAGTTTGTGGCTCTTCCGTTTGGCCTTACCTCGGCTCCAAGGGTTTTCACCAAGGTGCTGGCTGGGGTGATGGCCCTTCTCAGAGCCCAGGGTATCCGCATCGTGCCTTATCTGGACGATCTTCTTATTGTGGCTTCCTCTCTCAGCCAGGCGGAGCTAGATACCAGGACTGTGGCAGCCACCCTGGAGACATTCGGCTGGGTGATCAACTATCCCAAGTCCTGCCTCTCTCCCTCCAGGGTGGTGGCGTTCCTGGGAATGTCTCTGCATACTTCTCAGTCCAGAGTGTTCCTTCCCTGGCCCAAGGTTCTTCTGATTCAGGAATTGACTCAGCGTCTCCTATCCATCCCTCGCCCGTCCATCCGGCTGGGGATGCGACTGGTGGGATTGATGGTGGCATCGTTCGAGGCGGTTCCCTTTGCCCAGTTTCACACAAGGACGCTCCAGCTGCATCTATTGGCGGCCTGGGACGGGTCCCCGCTGTCATTGGATCAGTCTTTTCTGATATCCCCCCGGGTGCGGCGTTCCCTTCGGTGGTGGCTGGAACCAAGCAATCTGACGAGGGGCAGATCACCACGGATGCCAGCCTGTCAGGTTGGGGGGGATTTTGGAAGGATCTTCGGTTTCAGGGACTGAGGGGGCCTCAGGAGGTTCACGATCCCACCAATGTTCTGGAGCTGAGAGCCATCAGGTTGGTTCTGGCTCACTTGACTCATCAGTTGTGGGGCCTACCGGTTCATGTTCGGTCGGACAATCGGACGGCGGTCGCCTACATCAATCACCAGGGAGGGACTCGCAGCAGGCGTGCCCTCAGGGAAGTGTCCTTGATCCTTGCTTGGGCAGAGAGCAATGTTCCATGCATCTCGGCGGTGTACATTCCGGGAGTGGAGAACACAGAGGCGGACTCCCTGAGCAGGGGGTCATCTCGCCGGGGGGGAATGGTCGCTCAGCCCCAAGGTGTTTCGGTCGCTTTGCCTCCAGTGGGGAACTCCGGAGGTGGACCTCTTTGCCTCTCGTCACAATCACAAGCTTCCGGTATTTGTGTCTTTCTCGCGGGATCCGCTGGCTCTGGCAGCGGATGCCATGTCTCTGAACTGGAGGGATCTGGGGTTTCTGTACCTGTTCCCGCCGTTTCCCATGGTGGGCAGAGTGGTGCGCAAGCTGGCCCTAGAGGGCGCGTCAGCCATCCTGGTGGCTCCAAGATGGCCAAGACAGGTTTGGTTCGCAGACGTGGTAAGGTTGGCAGAGGATCAGTTAGATCTGCCCCTTCTGCCGGATCTGCTCACCCAGGGTCCACTGCTCTACCCCAATTTACCAACGCTGGATTTGACGGCGTGGTTGCTGAAGTCTCCATCTTCAAGGAGGAAGGTCTTTCTGATGCTGTCATTGACTCTGGTTAGGGCTAGAAAGAAGTCTTCCTCTGCCATCTACTATAGGATTTGGAGGTCTTATATTGATTGGTGTGAGGTCCGGGCCTTGCCTTGCAGGGCGTTTTCTATCCCTAGGGTTTTGGAATTTCTGCAACATGGTCTGGACCTAGGTTTGCAGCTTAGTACGCTGAAAGGGCATGTTTCTGCCTTGGTGGTTTTCTTTCAAAAGTCTTTTGCTCTTCATCCTCTGGTTAAGACTTTTTTCCAGGGGGTTACGCATGTGCGGCCTCCTAGGAAGCCTTTGCTCCCGGTTTGGGATTTGAATTTGGTTCTCTCAGCTTTTCAGGGTCCTCCTTTTGCACCTTTGTGGGATATTGCTCTTTCTATGCTTACTCAGAAGGTCGCGTTTTTGGTTGCCATCACTTCCGTTCGGCGTATATCGGAGTTGGCGGCTTTGTCTATTAATTCTCCTTACTTTGAGAGGCATCAGGACAAGGTTGTTTTCCGCTTCAAGCCAGATTTCCTTCCTAAGGTGGTCTCTGCCTTTCATCTTAATCAGGACATTGTTCTTCCCTCCTTGTGTCCTAAGCCCAGCAATGACAAGGAGAGGGTTTTGCATTCTTTGGATGTGGTTCGCTGTGTGAAGTACTACTTCCTCCTTTCGTAGGACTGACGATCTTTTTGTGGTGCACTCCGGGCCTAGGAAAGGTTTGGCTCCCGCCAAGTCTTCTATTAGTAAGTGGATTCACCAGGCCATTGTTGGGGCCTATTCTGCCAAGGGGAAGGTTCCCCCTTTTCGTGTTACTGCTCATTCCACTCGTGCTGTTGGGGCGTCCTGGGCCTTCCAGCATCAGGCCTCTGTTGAGCAGTTCACACATTTTCCAAGTTTTACAAGGTTGATGTGTGGGCCTCAGCGGATGCTGTTTTTGACCGCAATGTTCTGCAGGCTGTAGTGGTTTAAGTTGTGCATTGTTGCCTTGTTTTGGATCCCCGCCCTTTATGGACACTGCTATTGGATGTCCCAAGTGTAATGACTATCTGAAGCGGGGTGTGTGACATACTTAGAATAATACCATTTTGTGAATACTCGCCTGTAAAATGGCTATTATAAGTATGTCACACACCCCGCTTCACCCCTCCCTTTGGTATTCTGGCCACTTTATATGGTGAGCCTTTCTTACTGTTACTGGTTATTTTGGCTCTTCCTGGTCCCTTTGTTTCCTTACTGCTGTTCTAATACTGGGGAATGAGTGGGAGGTCCCAGGTATTTATGTACCGGGAAGGGTCTTCCTTCTTTTATTGACATCCCTGCAAGATCGCCATCTACAGGTCAGTATAACCCAAGTGTAATGACTATCTGAAGCGGGGTGTGTGACATACTTATAATACCCATTTTACAGGTGAGTATTCACAAAATGGTATTTTTACCCAGCTGGAAATGGCAGCTGCCACTTCTGGTCTGCCCCTGTATTAATGTAATCAGTTACTTGGGGCAATAAAGGTTGAAATACCCTTTTGAAGCGACCCTGTGCTGTGACATCACTTTTCCAGGTGATCGCCGCTGCTCTTGCCCGTTTTTTTTCCCCCATATTAAACGGTGCATTGTTATTTATGATAAAAGGGAAAACTTCCTGTAGACATTTTCTTGATACCTATCAAGGTTTGCTTGCGACTTTGTCCAAGTTTTTGATTTTGGGCCATCCTAACAAGTCTAACTTGTGAAATAGATGCAGAAGATCCATCTAAAGGGATCTGAGAAAGTCTTGTTTTTTATCACTCAGGAAACACAGAGCCCAGTTCCTTCCTGTTACATATAGTTACACATTAAAGAGGATGCATCTTATTGAACCTCCCCCTTCAAAACTAGGTTAATCGTATCTAATTCCCATAGAAAGGATAATCAATGTCGCCCCCAAAATTCACCATATCTTGCCAGTGTGGTTCTTGCTGGAACAGTGAATGCGTGATTGTGGCAGCGAAACATATAATGTTGAGTGTTTTGCCCAGTTTTTAGTATGTGTGTGGTGTGCATCCCAAATCGGGAAGCCCAGGGAAAGAGTCCTTTTTTTTAATTTTGGACTGTCATGCAGGTACAAGTGGACCTACACCAAGTTGTCCTGGGGGACAGACTTCCCTTCAGTATGGCTCACTATCCTCGAACTCTTGTTGTAAAAGAGATTACTTGTCCCATATATTAGTCCAGATGTCCTTCTTATTATTTTGGTCTTATTCCTATTCCCTTTTTTCAAGGAGGGGCAAACCTAAATATTCAAAATATGTCTAGTGTTGTGTACAGAGGCAGTATTGTTTTTGCATTGCAGCTTGTTTTATACTTTTTATGATTAGATTTGCCTTTGCAGCTGCTGCTTGGCATTCAGTTCTGTTGAATTCATTGGTAAATTGTCCCCAAGCTGCATAGAGCACTAGCCGCTGGATGACGTGTGTGCGCCATAGGATCGCCAGTGAGCTGAGTAAATGAGGCGATCCAGGGGATTTCACAAAGTTGGGCATCCCAAATCGGAATGCCACAGGGGGGAGAAACAAAACCCAGAATTGTGAAAATTATGGGTGGTGTTCCTCTTTAATCCATTCTGTGTGTTTTTAAGTCATTCAGTGGGCAGATAAAAAACAAAACAAAAGGGTACCTACCTTTTGACCCGTGCAGCTGATCGGTGCCAGTCTGGCAACAAGTAACTTGCCTGGAAATGATTTCCCACCGCAGCTGCCGCATCCCCTGCTGTTAAAGGTACTGTCTAAGCAAATAATAGAATTGACCTATACTCCTAAACTTCTTTCCCGCAGCTGCTTGCAGAGTTGTCAAGGGTTTAAGCAACTGCTTATGTCATCACTACGATTCATTCTCGCAGTGGTCATGTGATCAGGGACAACACAGATTAGTCCCCAATCACTGTCCAGAGCATGTTGACAATAGCCAGGGCACATGTGCACAACCGCTGGAGCGCCTTACATGTATGGGCTTTAGGTGCTGCATATATTATGTAAGTGGGTATTTAATGTGCAGCCAAACATCAAAACCAAAGGTTACCCACCTTTTGTCCCGCACAGCTGATCGGCTGTACTCTGGTGATCTGCAACTCGCGGCCTGTGCCAGCCATGCCGGAATTCCAGTCACATTGGCTTCCATGTCTGGATCACACCCCTCCTCTATCAGTCACAGAGCCACAAACACACCCTCTTCTTCACTGCAATGGAGGGGGGTGTGCCGATGCCTGACATGTCCACTTCATTGTAGTGGCTGTTCGCCTGGGACTGTTGGCGGAAGAGCGCAATCCCGAGATGGGGGTGCTGGCCACTGTAGTTCTGACACGGTGCGACCACTCAGCTGCGGGGGACAAAAGGAGAATACCCTTTTGTTTTGTAATTGTAAATGTAAAGGTGTAGTGATAATGTTGATTTATTGTGTGTAGAACAGAGCTTCCTTATTCTTCCATACATGTGGCTGACTGTCTGTTATTATTTGTTCTGTTACAGAGTGATAGGCTCCTTATTAAAGGAGGTAAGATCGTCAATGATGACCAGTCATTCTACGCTGACCTCTACATGGAGGATGGGTTAATTAAGTGAGTATACTATATAAATGTCTTGCCCTGTAGAGACGAGAGAATTAGTTAGAAAGCTTCTTTGCTAAAAGTTGTCCCGGCGCCCAGATTCCAACTTACCGTAAACTAGTCATTACTGTTTAAAAGAGGAAAATCGAACCAAAAATAAAAAGGGACTGACACCCCCCCCACACACACACATCCTTACTTACTCAGCTGCTTCAGGGCCCGATTCTCACATTGCCGTCCACTTAGCTGTCTATTAATGACGGTCTCGCTGGATTTCGGGTGGCCACATTGCATCCCATTCAAGGGCACTGTGCAGGTTGCGAGATTGGGGGCTGCGGGCAGTGCCAGATAGGAAGCAAGATGGTGCCGCCCATTAGAAGATTGTCCGGAAACCGAGGGACCTAGAAGATGAATCCCTTGGCAAGGTAAATAATGCCCTAGGGTAAAACCAGAGGGGGGCAGCAGAGGATTGGGGGAGGTTTTAACCAAATTTACACTCTGTTGTACAGATGCAAAAAGCATTTGATTTAATTTATTTTAAAATTTAAAAATGACAAATCTGAAACCCTTTTATGTAGATGAGGAAAGGAGATCAGCACCAACCTATTTGGGCCTGTTCTAAAAGATGGAGAATTCTCTGTGGACAAATTCTTCCCCCCCCCCTTCATTACCTGTCTCCTGAGTCTATCACCCCTCCAGCCAGTACCTGGCTCAACTGTATAGCCAAAATACCCCAGCCCATGGGGGGCATACCTACTTCTGCGCTGTAGCTGCCCCTACATTACTAAAGCACCTTCACTTTAAAAGAGGATCAAAGGTCAGGGATTTCATTTAGAGAGGGCCAAAACCCACCCTGGAATGTATGAGACTCCAAGGCAGGCATACTCCCGATCAGATTGCCTCGCTGTGTGAAACCCCCAGGGCGCCCAAAAACTCACCTTTGTTCCTGGTCCAATGGTGCATGCCCAAGCAGCGGCCGCATCCCCCTCTATCTTTTTGCAGGGTGCGTGCTCGGGCCAGGCATTCGTGAATGGCCGGTGTGGGCACGCTCCCTGTGGGTAGTGGAGCATACGGCCACCAGCGCGCTCGGATCCACTCCTCTTAGACGAGCTTCTGGACAAAGGGGCGCAAGTGAATTGGAGCGTGCTGACTGGACGAGTGGCCAAGCATGCGCCGTAGGACCGGGAAGAGCTGAGTTTGTTCGGGCGACCTGGGGGGCGGTTTCACACTGGGGGGCAAGGACCAAAACCTAGGATAGTCAAAATCCTGGATTTTGGTCCACTTTAACTGGGTTTTGGTATGCATTACTGGGGTATCCTGTGTGTGAAAAGCTGCTTACTCACCTAAATCCATGCTCCCATGGCACATGTGCGGGCTTCCGTCTAATCAGAATATATTGTAGTGCATATTAAAGCCCTGCAATCTAATCTGGATGAAGGATAGTCGGGCACCTCTCGCTGACCCACCCCCTCTGCTGCGCACAACAACCATTCAGGTATGCTGGTGGGGGCATCAGCTAGAAAAGCGATGGGGATACCACCGAAGGCCCTCACATTTGTTGTAATATAACGTCTCTGGACATTCACACAGCGGGGACAAGCAGTAACCTGGGACTTGTTTTAAGAGGAACATCGGACTGAAAAAAAAGGGCTGATTCCCCCTCCTGAGGGGAACAGATTGGTGAGGGTTTTAACCTCCCCTAATGTTCCTCTTTAAACTCTAGAGGTGCTTTACCAAGTTTTTAGTCTGGAGTGCCCTCGTTAGCTGGCTGCTAACAAGGAAGCACACTGAGGGCAAGTGCTCAACAGGGATGTCATGATTTGCCCATTAAAACACATAAGTTGCTTAAAGTGCTAGGCAAAGGTAATTGTTAGACCATTGCGTTGGGCTACGTTAGGTACTGTCCTAAATGGTTTTCCATTTTTAAATTCAAGAATAAAGATATCCCGGTATACATTTTTACCCCATGATTTCTCTTTTGAAAAAAGTGGGCGTGGCCCTTGGACCTGTGACACTGCATAATATTCAGCAATTTGATGGAGGCAGAGGGAGGGGCGGGAGAAGTAGGCGGAGGGAGAGGCAGGAGGAGGTGGGAGGGACCAGCAATCCTGTCCTGCTCTGCTGAGCTGATTGGGGGACAGGATAAAAAGGAGAATGTTATTGGCTGCAAATCCCAATATCTCGGCAAATGTGTAACAATTACCATTGCCTGCAGTATCACTTTAAAGGGAATTTGTCACCTGCAGCTGATTGGTTATATCCTGGCCTTTAGCAGCCTACCGAATCGTGAGTTTGCGCTCAAGCAGTAGAGTCATTTTTGACCTGGGTGACTTCTTCCACTCAGAACATCTTAGCAGACCACAATGGTTAGATGTTACACTTCAGAGCTTTGCTGCATCATCTATTTTACAACATACTGTAGGAAATGGAGGAGAGGCACATGAGATTTTAGGTGAGCTCCTTGCTGCGTGTTATTAAAATAGCTAGGAGTGTCCCTTTAGGGCCCGCTTACAACCCCTCAACCCCCAACTCTGTATAGCCCTAGAAAGATTAATAGTAAGCCTGAAATCGGGCATGGTGCACGCCCCTACAATTCTTATTCATCCCATGTTACGGCTGGTGTACACAGCCCGGGCAGGCGTGCATGGCATCTACACGCCCTCTTGAACTAAATTGGTCACCGAAGAAATAAAGAATGTGAGAGTGGTGCATAAGAGGAGACCAGGTGTGGATGCGTCTGATGGATTTCTGCTGAGCCAGATTTTTGGTCCACTTTAAAGCAGACCACTGCCCTTTTATATACATACTGGGTATAGGCTGTGATGGAGCGGCACCCTTATTGCCAATGATCACACCCCACCACACACACCCACTGCAAGTCCAGTTTGACCTACCCTCAAGGATTTCTGCTGCTGGAATGACTTTGGACCACATAACCACAGGGCCCCGATTTTGTGAGGAGAACATGATGGTTTAATAGTCAATAAAACAGAGTACATTAAACAACAGGAAAGAAGATGCTGCTAATGTGTTTCATTGAAGCAGTTGAAAAGCTTTGCAGCTATCAAGACTGTATTTTGCGCCATCGTTTATATAATCATATTGTTACTCCCCCAAGGGATGGCAAACTGTAACTGCCCCACCCACGTGTTCCCTAATAAAACAATTATTTGGTTTTCTCATGTACCCTTTTACCAATATAGAGGCTGAGGGAGACATCCAGGTAACTCTGCTGAGTGGAACGCCTGAATATCCTGTTCTAGGTTGTATGCGGGTTGTTTTTTTTTCCTTTTCTCAAAGAGGAACAATACCCAGGATTAGAGCAGATTTGGACTATCCCTGGTTTTTCTTCCTGATTTGGGATGCCCCACTGTGTGAAACCCCCAGATTGCCCATGGAAATTTCTTTCAATCAGAACAGTTTGCCATGCATTTTAATGCTCAGCTAAAGGCTCTGTTTACGGCAGTCAGGAGCAAGAGCGGCACAGAGCCCCTAGCCTATTTGAACAGCTGACTTTGAGAACACGCCTCAGCCCAGAGAAGTTGGGGGTGCGACTGCTCTCGTTGTTGATGATTTACATTGCTGAAGGAGCTGTTGGAAAAGGTGAGTTTTTTCCAAGTAGTACAGCACGTCCTGTTTCACTAAATTCTTTACGTCTGGGTTATCCGCTACAAGGTGGCGCAGTGGACTGCAGAAAGACTTGTGGCATCTCCCGGCCCTATAAAAAGCCAGGAACCTCCCACAAATTCCCAGTTTTCCTTCTGCAGTCGGACTGCGAAGATAGAAGATGGCTCTCTCTTGTGCAGGTGAGCGAGGCAACCAAGCCTGCGGCCCTGCAATTCTGTTCCCATCCGATTCTGGACTCCCACTGCCTCCCAGCCTCGGCTGACAGATCGGGTGAAGGTAGAAGAGCACTAGGGTCAAGTGCTCCAGGAGCGCTGCTCCAAGCCGCAGACCTTGTACCACAAAGGGGAGCCGGCCATAGGCTTTATGGTGAGCCTGATTGGGATGCGGAGTTCATGCACTGCCTTCTGAGGGGGTGAGTTATTTGGGGTCTATGTCCTCTTCTTTTACTTCTGGGGCTCCTCCCCTCCCCTCCCCTCCCTGGCCATGGATACTCGCCGCTGCCTACCCTCGTTTTTTTTAGCTGCCGCGCAGCTTTGTACTATGCTCTGCAGCTGTGGGCGCTATAACCTGAGGTAATTTTGCTTTGTCATGGTGCCGGCCAGGTCACGTGTGGTGTTTTCTTAGGTAATTTGGCGATTTTGGTGTGTTTTTGGGTGTTTTTAGCTGCTGCGCAGCTTTGTACTACGCTCTGCGGCTGTGGGCGCTATAACCTGTAATTTTGGTAATTTGTCATGGCCCCGGCCGGGTCACGTGAGCGCTGTTTTCGCGCTCTTCGAGGGGGGGCGGGGCATGGTGCTGCTGTGGATCGCGCTGTTCCCCTGTGGCCCGCCCCTCGAGGTACCTCAGCCGGTGCCATTTTGTACAACCTTCGTGTCTGGTTTTCTTCATTCCCGGCTGCAGCGCTGCTTTCCCTGGTGTATTGCTTTACCTAGCGGTCTGTGCCTGAGTGACCCGCGGTGTCTTTGGTCCGTGAGTCCCCCTTGGGGGGGTTTTTTATTGACCCTGGGATTTTCATGTGCTGCGGGATGCTCATGTGTATTTTTACTTATGTCTTTCAGGTGGGATACCATTGGGTTGTGGTTCTCCCGGCTTCCTCCTTCCTCCCCCTCACTCCCCCTTCACAAAATAGACTTCTGGGGGCATCCCGTGGGAGGGCATCCCGGGTGGCTTCTGTCTTAAGCCTTTACCCACTACTGGTCTATTGCGCCTGTGTTAATCACCATTTGGAGGCTTCAGGGGATAACGTGCTTGGGGGCCCTGCGGGGCAAGCCCGGCTATGTTCCATGTGTGGGTATCCCCTGTGATTAACAGTGTCACGGTGTGCGAATGCCGTGTGCTGACAGTGTCATTGCGCTACAAGCTGGTTTGCCTGCTTCGCTTCCCAGCTCTGTGCCTCCCTCTGCTTCCCCTACTCCCCCGCTCCTGCAACTAGGCCCCTGTGAGGGCATTGTTAGCAGGGAGTCTCATTCTGATTTGGCTCTGTGGGTGGCTAACATTGAGAGGCAGCTTGCCAGGCCTGTTCCTAAGAAGGCCTCTGGCAAGAAGCTGCACCTGGATCCCAGGCCCCTTGCTAAGGTGTATGTGGGGATTGATGAGTTTGGTGGCGGTCACCCCCTTGAGATGGGGGGACTTTCCCAGGATTCTGACTCCTCTGGGAACCAACAGGAAGGTTGCGATAGTGACCCTGGGTCGGTGTCCGGAGAGGATTCATGGTACCCTGAGGACACTGATAATCTGCTGTCACATATTTTTGATATATTGCACATTGCTGCCCCTGAGGTGGCTAAGAGAAAGCATGGGGGAGCTCTTTCACCCTGGTGAACAGCGTCCAGAGTTCCCTGAGCAGGAACATTTTACCATTTTGGTACTTAAAGAATGGGAACGTCCTAGCAGGCTGCCTGCTGTGCCCAGGGGTTGGATAAAAGGTATCCTTTTCCTGCTGATCTTGTTAAGAAGGCTTGTCCAATACTTCGGTCATGCCTTCCCCTGACACTACCTTTCTGAGGGATGGTGAGAACCGGCGCATGGATCAATTGGCCTGCCATGCTTTTACCTGTGTGGGGGCTGGATTGCGTCCGACCTGTGCCGCTGCTATTGCCCTCAAGAGGCTGCTCAAGCATCTCCTTGATGGTGCTACAGCTGGTGGGGGGGGGGGGGGGGGGGACTATAGTACTCTCTTACTTTGTTCTGATTTAGAGGCCATTTTGGGTGTTTAACTTTCCCAAGTCTTCTCTGTCCCCGTCCTTGGTGAGGTCCTTTCTGGGCATACCTCTCAGGTCGGGGTGTTCCTTCCTTCCTTCTTACTTTGTTATGATTTAGAGGCCATTTTGGGGGTCCTCCATCCTCCTCCCTTCCTTTCGGCTCCCAGAGGAGGTTGTGGCTCCCTCTTCTCTAGTGGCCGCAGAGATTCTTGGGGCCGTGGCAGATCCCGTGGTTGTCCCGGTCTCTCCTGGATACCAAGCCCAAACCCTCTCACAAGCCCCCTCAGGCATGAAGGGGCGCCCTCACCCTTCGGCTGGGTGTTTAACTTTCCCAAGTCTTCTCTGTCCCCGTCCTTGGTGAGGTCCTTTCTGGACATGACTCTGAATACCTCTCAGGTCGGGGTGTTCCTTCCTCAGCAGAAGGTGGAGGATCTTCAGATGCAGGCTCAGGCTCTGCTATCATGTCCTCATCCCTCCATCCGTCAAGGGATGCAGTTGGTGGGCCTGATGGTGCCCTGCTTCGAGGCAGTCCCCTTTGTTCGGTTTCACATGAGACATCTTTAGTTACTCCTCTTGTCAGTTTGGGATCGGGACTCTGTGTCCTTGGATCAAGAGTTTGCTCTGTCCCCTCTGGCCAGACGGTCCCTCTCGTCGTGGCTGGACTAAAGGAACCTTCTAGTGGGCAGGACCTTCCTGCCCCCGTGCTGGGAGAAGGTCACCACAGATGCCAGTCTGACCGGTTGGGGAGGCTTCTGGAAGTCCCTGAGGTTCCAGGGTCGGTGGAGCCCACAAGAGGCCCATGCTTCCATCAAAGTCCTGGAACTGAGGGCGATCAGATTGGTTCTTTCTCGCCTGACCACTCAACTTCGGGGTCGGGATGTTCAGATTCGCTCAGTCAACCAGACGGCGGTTGCCTACATCATTCATCAGGGAGGAACTCGGAGCAAGGGAGCCTTCAAGGAAGTGTCCCTGATCCTGTCTTGGGCGGAACAGCATGTTCCCGGCATCTCAGCGGTCTACATTCCGGGGATGGAGAACCAGGAGGCGGACTCCCTGAGCACGGGGACGTCTTGTATGGGGGAATGGTCCCTCAACAACCGGGTGTTCTCTCCCTGTATCATCGCTGGGGGCAGCCGGACGTGGACCTGTTTGCGTTTCGTCACAATCAGAAACTTCCCAGATTTGTCTCTCTGTCTCAGGTTCCTCTGGCCTTCGCCACGGATGCATTGGCTATTCCCTGGAAGAAGTTTGGGCTTCTCTATTTGTTCCCTCTGTTACCTCTCCTGGGCAGGGTCATGCGCAAGGTAGTCCAGGAGCAGGTACCTGCCATCCTGGTGGCCCCTTGTTGGCCAAGAAGGGTTTGGTTCGCAGACGTCGTGCAGTTGGCAGTAGACCGGTACGTCTTGCCCGAGGATCCAGATCTCCTCACTCAGGGGCATCTACGCCACCCCAATTTACAAATGCTGGCTTTACCGTCTTGGCTGCTGAAACCTCCATCTTGATGGAAAAGGGGTTACTTGCTTCTGTTGTTGATACCATGATTAGAACTAGGAAGAAGTCCTCGTCTTTTATCTATTACAGGGTCTGGTATGCTTACATTGCCTGGTGTGAGTCCAAGTCTCTTCCCTGTAGGGTGTTTTCTTTTCCGAGAATTCTGGAATTCTTGTAACATGGTTTGGATTTGGGCCTTCAACTTAGTACCCTCAAAGGCCATGTTTCAGCTCTGGCAATTTTTTTCCAAAGATTTTTTGCCAATCACCGGCTGGTTAAAACTTTTTTCCAGGCTGTTTCTCATGTGCGTCCACCCCGTAAGTATTTGCTACCAGTCTCGGATCTGAATCTGGTGTTGTCTGCTATGCAAGGGCCTCCCTTTGAGCCTATTCGTAAGGCCGCCTTGCCCATTTTGATTTTTAAGGTAGCCTTTTTGGTGGCTATCACTTCTGTAAGGTGAGTTTCTGAGCTAGCGGCGCTTTCCTTCAAACCTCCTTATTTTGAGCGGCATCAGGATAAAGTGGTGTTTCGGCCTAAGCCAGATTTCTTGCCTAAGGTTGTGTCTACTTTCATCTCAATCAGGACATTGTCTTGCCTTCATTGTGTCCTAATCCTGCTAATTCCAAGGAGCGGACTCTGTATTCTCTGGATGTGGTCAGGGCTCTGAAGTTCTCTTTGGTTGCTACTGAGACTTTTAGGAAGTCTGATGCTCTGTTTGTTCTCACTTCTGGGTCTAGGAAGGGTTTGCCTCCGGCTAAATCCACTATCAGCAAGTGGATCCGTCAGGCGATGGTGCAAGCCTATTCTGCTAAGGGGAAGGAACCTCCCTTTCGCCTTACTGCTCATTCCACTCGTGCTATTGATGCCTCTTGGGCCTTTCAGCACCAGGCTTCTGTTGTACAAGTTTGTAAGGTCGCTACTTGGTCTTCTGTTCATACTTTTTCCAAGTTTTACAAGGTTGATGTTAGGGCTTCAGCTGATGCTGCTTTTGGCCGCAAAGTTCTTCAGGCGGCAGTGGTTTAAACTGCCCGCCGTTGTTCTTGGGGATCCCACCCTACTTTACGGACACTGCTTTTGGATGTCCCAGACGTAAAGAATTTAATGAAACAGGACGCGCTGTATACTTGGAAAAATACAATTCTGTGAGTACTCACCTCTAGAATTGATTTTGTAGTATACAGCACGTCCTGTTTCACCCCTTCCTTGTTATTCTTATTCTTGGTCACCTCTGTATGGTGGTTTGTTCAAATGTTCATTTTGGGATTTCTTTCATTATTGTTCCCCCGGCTTCTTGTCTAACTGCTTTGTAACACTGAGAATTTGTGGGAGGTTCCTGGCTTTTTATAGGGTCGGGAGATGCCACAAGTCTTTCTGCAGTCCACTGCGCCACCTTGTGGCGGATAACCCAGACGTAAAGAATTTAGTGAAACAGGACGTGCTGCATACTACAAAATCAATTCTTTAGGTGAGTATTCACAGAATTGTATTTTTGTAACCTTGAGGGAGGGTGGGGTTCACACAACAGGACGGGATGCATTTGGGATGCCTCAGGGGGGAGGGCCAGTTGCCGGCTGCACTGGGTTTAGTTCCATTTTAAACACACTGGCTGCTGTTCTTTACAGTTCTTTACAATCAGAGAGTTCAGGTCCAAGCAGGTTAATAAACAAAACAGATAAACCATTGAAAATAAGAGGAATGAGAACCCTCGTCGACACAAGCATACAATCTAAGGTGACCAACAACCCACTTGGCTGTCCCGAGAGTCTAAATTACTCCAGGGCCTTTTGATCAAGCAACCCAAATTGCTCCGCTGTGTGAGCCCTCCAGATCGCCCCGCATTCACTAACCTTTTTTGGGGCACCTACGCCATACTCGCAGGATGCAGCTGTGAAAATCACAGGGTTTGGTCATGCTCACCATCACATTCATCGGAGATTCATGGGCCTCATATAGCCAAATTGTCAGGGCACCCATAAATCCTTCCTTCATCCCAAGCTACCCTTCTTAGAACGCTCACTTTGCCTGTTGCTCCTATTGCCTGTTGCTACTATTCAAGGGTGCCACATATCACCCAAGGCCCTCTTTATCACCCTTGGGCCACCCATAGTGCCTAGAGATCATCTGTCACATTCTGAGGTCACATTTAAGCTCATTGTTGACTCCCTACCATTAAAAAATTCTGCATATCATCCAAGAGCCCCCTTGGCCACCCATGTGCCTAAGGGCCTTTAATGCCTACTTTGAGAAACAATTCATAATGGTGGTGGTGTCTGAACCCCATACTAGAGCAATGCCTGCATGGCGGCCCTAGTCTAGTTAATGTCACATGTACACAGAATTTAATGGGTAAAGTCCAGAAAACTAGCAAGCATGCAGACCCCTGTGCCATCTAGGGTGATCTTATAGTGGTATTTGTTGGATCACTTCTGCTTGAAAACACACCACAACTTTGTTTTACAGGCAGATTGGCGAGAACCTAATTGTGCCAGGAGGTGTGAAGACCATTGAAGCTCATGGACGGATGGTGGTACCTGGTGGGATTGATGTCCATACCTGCTTCCAGAGACCCTGCCATGGAATGGTATCTGCAGATGACTTCTTTCAGGGAACAAAAGCGGCGTTGGCAGGAGGCACCACCATGATCAGTAAGATTTGTTTGATTACCTTATAGAATGAAATTGAAAAATGGATCTCATTGTGAATGTGTTTACACATTACTCTACTGTGTGACTGAAGGTTCTGTAAAACTTGCTTCTTGATGTCTGATCACCTATATTGTTTTTGTATTTTCCTCTTCCAGTTGACCATGTTGTACCAGAACCAGGGACCAGCCTGCTTACAGCTTTTGACCAGTGGAGGGAGTGGGCTGATGCCAAATCCTGCTGTGACTACTCCTTGCATGTGGACATCACTGAATGGCACAAGGGGGTGCAAGAAGAAATGGAGGCACTGGTGAAAGATCATGGTGAGTAAGTTATCCAAAAGAAACTGATCAAGATGTCCTTCTGTCACATTAATGTAAATCAATCCATACTGCCTGTAGAATGTCATATCCTCTTTTGGACTGGCTTCCTGAGCACTCTTGCTGGCCACCATCAGATTGGGGCAGTTATGGCCTAGAGGTAGAGAAACAAGCCTGTGACCGGAAGGTGGCACCTAACCCCTAATTGCTTATCGGGCGCTGTGTTGTTCACAGTGCACGGATGGGTAAAATGCGGAGAAGGAATTCCATGTTTTCGTTGGCACAAAATGGCCACTATTGCACTATTCACACTATTATAAGATGTGATCAGGCAGTGCAGCTGCCAATTACTATCATTTATTTATATAGCGCTATGTTCTTCTGTAGCGCTTTACAAATGTGGTCATTACAAATGTGGTAATTTGGTCTGTCCCCCTGGGTTGGGGGTGCCTCACTGTGTGAAACACCCCAGGTCACCGAGTCCACCTATCTCTCCTTGTGCCACGCTGCGGCTCAAGCAGCCAGCTCGAATCCTAGCTGCACTTGCGAGCGGCAGCGCCATTACTCGGCTTCCTTTGACTGTGCACGGCCCTGCATAGCCATTCAGTTGAGGTGGGAAGCGAACAATGCCAGCTCTGGCTATGCATGTGCTGTGGTCTTGCAGAAAATGTGAGTTTACTGCGCCTCCTGGGGGTTTTTACATCTCAGAGCATCTCAGTTTGGGATGCCCCCGGGGGAGGGAGTAAGCCTGCCCTAGAGTCTCATAGACTCCAGGGTGGGTTTTGGTCCACTTTAAACCCGATTATATGCTAAAGAGGTGGGTTTTGAGGGCAGTTTTGTAAGCTTCGACTGTTGGAGCAGGAATTCAGCTGCCTAGAGGAAGTCTAGGTTTACACTTATAAATAGGAACAAAAAAGATTTTCAGGGGACAGTTTCTGTAAAAGCTTAATGTTCAAATCCTGTCAGCCCTGTTCTTTCTTTCAGTTAAAAAAATAAGCTTGGTGAGACTTTTTTTTCCATAGGGTGTATAGTAGTTTGTATAGTAAGTATCCATTCTTTCACAACCCTGGTGGGGTCATAGAGCCATACTAAAAACATGTGTTGTCATGGAGGAAGCAGGGAACGTGTGATGCCAGACGATGACAGTCACAGATAAAGATTTTTTTGTAGCACCATAGCACGGCTAAAAAGTTTGCCCCGCTTTCAATTTTATTCCTCCAGGACCACGCGCATGACTCATAAAGCTAAACCATGACCTGTCCTTCCCAGCTGGGCCATGACCCAAAAATAGAACTCAAAAAGGGCCTTTTCTTAGATTACATAGGGTATTTCCATATAATCCGATAATTTTAAATGCTTTGAAATGGCTTGTTTTACACCGTCGACAAGAGGGATAAGGTGGGGGAAAGCTACTGTGTGCTTGGAGAGAGACTTTAACAGATTTTTAATATGAGACAGTTGCACAATAGATCTCCTTCTAAGATCAGAACAGAATTTCAGAAAGGGGAATGACTATATTGTATTCTCATGTGTTGTTTTTATTTTTGGACAGTAGTGTCTAAGTATCTCTAAAGTCTTTCTTTTTTCCTTTTTCTGCAGGGATTAACTCCTTCCTGGTGTACATGGCATACAAGGGCGAGTACCAGCTCACAGATTCCCAGGTAAGCCCCCTCATACTGACTGTGAGGTATATGCCCTCTCTGGAGAAGCCACAAGCCTTATTACTGGGCGGAGGCATTTTGGCTTTCCCTGGAGATGGAAAACATGAGGCTGCAATCTCAGTGCTCGGGGTGTGGAAGGAGAATGAGCTCTCTTCTGCCAAGTGTGCGAGCCACCTCTCAGGCCAAGTACATTTCTAACATTCCAGGGACACCCTTTGCATACAGGCCACTGCTGCCTCTTTAGTATCTTACTCCTTAGAGTTTAATCATTTGTCATCATGGCATAATCTGCGAATTTCCTTCGCTTTTTGGGCTGCTGATGGAAAAACGGACCACGTGATGGGTCATTGGCCAATCACAGGACTGTATTCCGCTGGGAGATTGTGATGGAGGGGAGTGAATCCAGCGTTTGCAGGGGGTGTGGGTGCTCCTCGCAACTATCACAATAGCGTCTAATGCTTATACCCATAAATTGTTTACTTTCTTCCAAATGGAAAAAAAGAAAAGGCCTTCTTCAGCATACAGTAGAATAAAGCCAGTCTGGCCGTTTTAGACTGGTATGACAAAAGTCCATGCCTGGCTTAGTTCTGATCAGTATACAGCTTCAAATAGTCACAGGCTTCTATGGCTTTCTCTGGTTGCTTCTTCCCTGGCATCAATATGTGCATCAGACATAAAGAATTGGCTGCACGGCCCAGCCCCTGTTGTCTTATGCACATGGTCATCCCTCACAGTTGCTGGCCTCTCTGTAGCGTGTCTGCCTGCACCTCATCAGACCATACAGCAGCATGTCAGCCCCTTTAGAGTCCCTCCGGAATAAACTAGTACTGGACTGCTTAACTTGGGCAACAGGACCCACTCAGCTTCCCTTACTGGCCAGACTCCAGGACACTACCAGTATCCTCACAACATGTAGTACTCTATCCTGGAGTCTTTTTGTAGCCCAATCCAGCACTTCCAGAAAGGTCTAGTCCTTACCTTGTCATATATTTTGGCGGACCTCCTATCAGTTTATACTGTGTATGTATATTAACAAATACATACACAGATACATACAGAAAGAGTAGTAGATGCTTGGAACAAACTTCCAGCAGAGGTAGTTGACAAATCAACAGTCACTGAATTTAAACATGCCTGGGATAAGCACACATCTATCCTAAGATAAAGAGTACATACAGTATACACATAAGGGCAGACTAGATGGACCGTATGGTCTCCTTCTGCCATCAACCTTCTATGTTTCTATGTAAATCACACATCTGTAATTACATTACGTTATTGGTAGTTTTGTTCTAAATGGCTTTGTTATGCATTATCACCCAAGTTGATGATCTTGGTAATGACCCATTTTTTTGTCTCCAGATCTATGAGGTGTTCAGTGTGATTAGGGACATTGGTGCCATCGCACAAGTTCATGCAGAAAATGGAGATGTCATCGCTGAGGTAGGTTTTTTCAGGACTGAAAGAAATAGACTTAAAGGGGAAGTCTAAGCGCTTTGCCTCGCCCTCCCTGTGCTATGCCTGATTTGGGGGAATAACATATAAACAACTTACTGGGTGGGAATGCAATCTACACAGAAACTGGAACTGGGAATTTAAGTGACGGGCCAGTCACACACTCTGTGCAGTTGTGTGGTCTTGCTGCTCGCTAGATTGGGTGATTGGCCTGTCACTCAAGTCAATGTCTGCCATCCAGACCCCCATCCCCCGCTAACAACTGGAAAAAATTGCAGCAATCATGTTGCTGTTTTACTATTTTAATACCTAAATGAGGATTAGCACAGGAGGAGAGGGGCGTTTGGGAGGTTACAAAGGGCTTTGATTTTTTTCTCTTAAATGACATTTATCTTCTTTTAGCAATGTTCTGCTAACAATTATTGTGTGTGAATTAAAAAGTGGTCCTGATTTAGTTGTATAAGCAAGATTTGTACTTGCATTGTCATGATTATGTATTTAAAGCGGACCAAAACCCATTGAACTTGTGAAATACATTTGTCCAAAGCCCCTGCCAATACTCCCTTATTAGGGTGTCGAACTAGAAATGGATATTTTCCTTTTTTATTTTTTTATGGAACACTGATTTTTTTTTTTAAGGTGTGGCAATGACATAATTGTCACACACAACAGTGGCAATGAATGGAGGAGGCGGAGCTTTACAGCTAGAACAGGTGCCATTATCTGGGATTAGAGTGAAGCAAGATCAGTAAAAATCAGCAAAAGGTGCTCTGCATTGGGGGGAGCAGTTCAGGGGATGTTAGTTAAAAATATTGGTCCGCTTTAAAAGCTGGGGCTGCAGTTATTAAATACTGCTGTTTAGGGCTGGCGTCAGTACTCAAACCTGGTCAGATGCCCATGGCCTTGTCGGATGGTTGGTGGTGGACATCCTGGGGGTTTACATTTGATGTACCATACATGAAGTTTTATTGGTAAGTTTATCAAAAAATAATGACCATGTTTTAATCATCCAAGGGCCAAATGAGCCCTAGAGCCGGCCCTTCTGTTGCCCAACACTTGCCCTTGGCATGTGGCAGCAGAAGGAATGGAAAGGCTGGCAACCCCCCTGTCCCCCAGCCACCACCACCATAAGATAAACTGTAAAGCCCAGTAGAATATAGGCAAGTCTATGGGAATTTTCCAGCCTAGCTTGAAGAGGGCATCAAGTGGAAGTGCTACTTTTGGTCTCTGGAGGAAAACAAGGGTTTTCAGTACAGGTCACAATAATTCAGCGTTCAGTTTATGTGATGTGCCCTAAAGGTTTTTTGTAATACATGATTATGTCAGATTCCGTCGTATTCATGGCTGTCTGCCTAATTCTTTTTATCAGCAGCTGTCAAACATCCTGACTTTTAAGTTATTTCCATTGGCCATATTGACCTGATTTCTTTTGTTACCCTGCCATCTACAGGCAGTGCTGGGGTACTGCAATAAACATTTTGGAACTACATGAACAACTAAAATAAGTAGCTAAACATGGACATTATTCAAATGTTGATGCCACTGAAAATATTTTTATGGTTTACAGTTGGGTGAAAATACATTTTTCATATTGATAAATCTACGTTTTGATATTTGATATACTTAATAAATATGGTCATTTATACTAAACGTAGCTTGTTGGCATCCAGTAGCTGTAACTGTTTTACATACAAACAATGAAAACTACTTATTTCTTTTTTAGGAACAAATGAGAGTCTTAGAACAAGGAATTACAGGCCCTGAAGGACACGTGTTGAGCAGACCGGAAGAAGTGAGTTTTCTGTAGTTGTTATTTAAATTATTTTCCAATCACCTTTTAACATTCAGGATTAGAAATGTCCCCAACTTTGAGGGTCCCATTTAACCCCCAGAATAGAAAAAAGTGCAAAGTGCAGTATATGTGTAAACATATAATATGTGCATAATATTCAGAATGTTTAATAAATCTAACAAATTGACTGAGTGCAATTAATCAAAGAGCTTAAGTAGCAGCAACATACATAATCAAGAGGACACAGCGGGATCACAAGAGGGACAACACGTACACAAAGGCTCATAAGAGATGGATGGGCCACAGCCCCCCCCCCCCCGACCTACGTGCCGTGTGACGCGACGTCACCTCCTCAGGGCAATTAATGTCCAGGACATTAATTGCCCCGGTGATCCAGCTAGTTTCACATAGGGACAGATAGTTGAGATGTGATTACTCTGGCAGCTTATGCTTGTGCCAACAGCGCCCTCTAGAGTTATGTTCAAATATTGACTGGTTTTAATCTAAGAGTTTTAATGAATGTAGTGATACATATGAACCAATAAAAGATTACATTTACATTTTTGAGTGGTGCAGTTCTATACTTGAGTTTTGGGGGCTCTGTGGAAGCCCCCCTTTTGGGTTTTTGCTTTGGATTGATAGCTCAGGGTTGCACACTCTTTGTTTAATATAAGTTGGTGCGGCCATTTTTTGTAAAGTCCAATTTGTGTATAAATGACATACTGTAACTGTATTCTCAGCAGAGTGCCATAGAGATGGCCCCAGCGCCTCCAGAATTAATGCTTACAGTAGCACCAAGCACCCAAAACTTAAAATGCTCTAAACCCCGTCCTATAAAATACTTGCCTAAAATACTTACTTATTACAGGTGGAATCTCCAGTCCCCCAGAGCTTAAATGGCCGTCAGACATGTAAGATATGTGCTGGCCTACCTTTCTGCCACATTTTCTGCCACTTACAACACCACAATTAGCTTTCTAGCTCCATCGAAGCCCAGAAGGGGAGTTCAGTCTGACTTTATGTCATCCCCTTCCATCCCCAGCCCAGTCCCCCAAACAGCCTGTGTTTCATTGTTTACTAAAGCCTTTGCCCAATATTCCTAACACGAACTGGATGCAGTTGGCCATATTGCTCCCTGCCCAAGCAGACCGGACCTCAGTGATGATGTGTTCAGTCACAGTACACACAGCTCAGCAAGCTCTGGTATCCGTTACAGATTCCTGTTGTGAAAAACTCTCATTGTGCCTTACCCAATTATTCTGGTTCTCACATAGGTGGAGGCAGAAGCCGTCAATCGCTCTATCACTATTGCAAATCAGACCAACTGCCCTCTTTATGTCACCAAAGTGATGAGCAAAAGCTCAGCTGAAGTTATCGCACAGTCCAGAAAGAAGGGTAAGCTCTTGGCCATCAACATTCTCTTCATTGATGGAGAATGATTTTAAAAATGCAGTTATGATTGTAAATCAAATTACATGGTCTACCACACTATAATTTGATGTCTGCAAAATGACTTGAGTTTTTGTAACTTTCATTATGTCATTTAATTTCTATGTATTTTATATGGGTCATACATAATATGCGGCTTTTGTACTCAGTGCATGCAGAGTTTCTTGCAGTGTTATGTGTGTTATGTGTGTTGTGTGTGTGTGTGTGTGTCACAATTTCACACAGTGATGCAGCTTCAGGCTTAGGATAGAGGGGATCTTTTTGGGGTCTGTGCAAAACTTCAGTTGTTCTTGCTTGAATGCTTTTTACAGGCTCTTTTCATTATATAGTTGTTAAAGCTATCAATGTAAAAATGTACAAATCCAGTTCTCCCTGCTTGTAATCCCTTTTTTCCTGGTTGTCTTCTTGCCAGCAGCCTTTCTTGTACACATTTACATAAAAGCAACATCCTCCTTCCTGGATTAGGAGGCTTAATCTTACGAATTCATCCACATGGACCTGTTCCTTAGCAGCAGGCAGTGCTCCTCCCCATGACTGAGCCCAATAAAGGGGGGATGAGGGGCCTGTTTTTTGGTCTGCACCACTTACAGTGGCCCTGACCCGTCTGCAGAAAATAGGATGGCTGGGATAAAGGTGCAGGTTTCGTGGGCTTCTGCAGGACGTTGCTTTTATTAAATTGGACCAAAGCACTTGATTTTCACTATCTCATGCTTTGGTCTGTCCCCTTGGGACACCCCACTGGTCATCCGATATACATACCTTGCTGGCTTTCCCATGGCGTAGGTGCGGCATTTCTTCAATCATCTTCTTTAGCCACACAAATTAAATGCAAAATTAGCTGCGATTCCTTGAAGGTTGTGTGCGGCCACAGCAGCCACTCAGTTACACAGCCTGAGAAAGATGCTAGAGAGGCCACCACCGGCCGTACATGCGCCACAGATATGTGAAATAGCAGGGTTTCACATATCAGGGCATCCCAAATCAGGAGGGGTCAAATATCGAACTGGCCCTAGCGTCTTTATAGGTTTTGGTCCCCATTAAAATGTAAAATAAGTTCTATAAAACATATCAACTTTATACTCAAATAGTCCATATATATAAATCTCCTTTTCGTCTTCTGTCACAACCAGCTCACCTCTGCCAATCAGTAGTGGTTGCAGCATAGAGATGGTCACATGAAGCAATTATTGTCTTACCCAAGAATCAATCATCCAAGCTAAATCCTGGGACCAAAGCAATGACCCAGCAAATAATAACCGGAAAAGAGGGGCATGTAATTCAAAGGTTTCTCTGTGCTTCCTCTGTATTAATTAATTCGTTGAATTACATGCTCCTTCCCCGTTATTCTTTGCTGGGTCATTGCTTCCGTTCAGTGTTTGATTTCTTGGGATTTAGCTTGGATGATTGATTTTTGGGTAAGACATCGTTTCTTCAAGCGACCCTCTTGATGCTGCAGCCACTACTGATTGGCAGAGGTGAGCCGTTTGTGACAGAAGAAGGAAAGGAGATATAAGATTAATATTGGGTTGACTCCTTGTGTAATACTGATTGGTAGCGTTTTGAGCTTGAAAAAAAAGTGATATAAAAGCTTTATTTGGCAGAGAAGCCAGAGAACAGGATAAGTGCTCCTGCATGTGGGTGAAGGTGTATTTTGTTTCTCACATGTATCGAAACGGACTTCACCGGGTGAACCACTGTAGAATATATTCTAAGCATACAGCACGTCCTGCTCCAGATGTAGTAATAACATGTGGGTAATCCTCCGCCTGAGGCGCTGTTCACTGCAGACATGTAGAAAACAGGCTCCTCCCGGCCCTACATATACCGAGGGACCTCCCACAAATCCCCCCAGATTTCTCTGCAGTGCTCACTGCGAAGACATGAAGTATCACGCTCTCGCAGGCGA
This sequence comes from Gastrophryne carolinensis, assembly GCA_027917425.1. Classification (NCBI taxonomy): domain Eukaryota; kingdom Metazoa; phylum Chordata; class Amphibia; order Anura; family Microhylidae; genus Gastrophryne; species Gastrophryne carolinensis. The sequence continues at coordinate 382,357,142 of CM051238.1, forward strand.
GCGGGGGCTTTACAGCCCGAGGCCCTGCGGGACTATTTCCACCCGTCCTCATTGTGAAGTAATTGCCTCCCAGCCTGGGCTGCGTTGGTCGGGTGAAGGTAGGCAGCACCTTGTGTGCTTACGGAGCTAGGCTCCACCGCAATCCCCCACCATAGGGTAGGCGGTTAAGGCTAATGGTGAGCCTTCAGAGGATGCCCCTCCCGCATCAGGCCCCACACCCCGTGTAGCGGTGAACCCCAAGTATTAGGTCACCTTCCTTCCTAGTTCCCCCCGCTATTGGGGGGGAAAAGGGGGGGGTTGTGTGTACGACGGGGATTACCCTTGCCCCATTGCTTGTAAGCTCTTAGACCCTGACGGTTACCGGGTGTCATGAGCCGCTTTTCACATTGATTTTAATTTAGCCGCAGCGCCCTTAATGTATTTTACTTGGCGCGTACGGCGGCTCTGATTGCGATGTGTCCCTGCTTCGCGCTCTCCGGGGGGGGGCGTGGTCTGGTGTGGCGCGTTCCGTGTCATCTTCAGCTCTGGCCCACCCTTCGAGGTTCGCTGGCGCCATTTCCTTCTCACATGCGCGTGGTGAAGACTGTCCTCCCCTCGCTGTGCTGTAAGTGCCCTCACGGGCGACCTTTCTTTAGCTTTTGCTTCTACTCGCTTGGCTCTGACATCCCTGTTCCCCTTGTGTATTTCAGACCGTGAACTTCGGTGGCTTCTCCCGGCCCGGCGTAGCGCCCAGTCCAGACTTTTAATAAATCACTCACACTTCCCAGCGGGTCATTGGGGCATCCAGGGTTGCTTTATAGCGTCAATCCCTACTGGCATATTGCACATAATAATCATCATATGGAGGCATCTCAGGATATTGCGAACGGAGTTCCCTCGGGACAAGCCCATCTGTGTGTAGCTTGTGGGGTCTTACCTAGCAGCGGTGACAATGCACGGGTCTGTGTCCCTTGTGCACAGCAGGCGCTAGCCGGTCTTCTCACCTCTTCTGAGGCTGGGCCCGCACCTCGCCTCGCTTCACCTACTCCCCCAAGTCTGAGCCTAACCCCCAATACCAGTGGGGATTCTCATACTGATTTGGCCACTAGACTGGCTAGTGTGGAAAACGTAATTGCTGGCTCCTTGGCGCACAAGGCCACTGCCAAGAGGCGACATTTGAATCCTGAATCTACTATAGTTTCTATAGAATCTGATGATTCAGGGTCATACGACGATGATTCTAGGGGACAGGAAGAGTCTGGTTCTGATCATTGGTCCTCGGACGACATTGATAGACTGTTGAACCAGATCTTTGACGTATTGTCCCTCTCTCCCCCTGCCGCGGCTCCCCGGCAAATGGGTGATCTGTTCCACACCGCTAGGGCGCGGTTGGAATTTCCCGAACAAACCCATTTTAATAGCCTCGTGCTGAAAGAATGGGAACACCCCAGCAAACTTCATGGGGTTCCTAAACGTGTGGATAAGAAATATCCCTTTCCTGCTGACCTGGTCAAGTGTTGGACATCGCCACCCGAGGTCGATGCCTCAATTCTAAGTCTGTCCAACACCTCTATTATGCACTCCCCCGACACTACTACGCTGCGGGATTTGGAGGATCGGCGTGTTGACCAACTGGCATGTCATGCTTTTGCGTTTGGGGGAGCGTCGCTCCGCCCAGTGTGCGCCTTAGCCATCACGGCGGTGGCGCTCAGGACTGTGGTTAAGACTGCTCTTGAAGGGGTGGATGACTTGCCCTCTGATGCTGCCAATGCAGCAAAAGGCCACCTGTGAAACTTTTGTGAACTATATCCTATCTGCATAGGACGATGCTATTAAGTTGAGCGCTAGATCTTCTGCTCTGGTTGTAGCCATACGCTGAGCGGTCTGGTTGCGCCAGTCGGCCGCTGATGACGCCGCCAAGAAGGCCCTTACGGGGCTTCCATTTAAGCATTTGCACCTGTTTGGAGAAAGGTTAGATATCTTTGCCAAGGGTGGCAAGTTACCCCAGCGCAAGCGTCAAATTCGGCCCTTTCGTGGCCCAAGCTCCCAATCGACCCCCTACCGTGGGGCTAAGCAGGGCAGAGGAGTGTCCTTCGCTGGGTCTCGCACAGATCCCTGGAACAAGAATAAAGGACGCCGTCCCGGCTCCTCCTGGGGGCCCAAGCCCAAGGCCCCCCCAAGACCCCTCAAGACTGAAGGGGCGCCCTCGCCCGTCAGGGTGGGGGGAAGTCTACAACACTTCCAGCATGTCTGGAGCCGCCACGTCTCAGACCGGTGGATTCAGGAGGTAGTGTCCTCCGGTTACAAGATAGAATTTGCTGTACGGCCCCCTACCAGGTTCGTTGGGTCCCGGATCCCTCAGGACCCTGCCTCAGCTCGGGTCTTGATGCTGGCTGTGCAGGACCTTCTGGATCTAGGGGTCATTTGCAAGTTCCCCTTAAGAGACAGGGGCAAGGGGTTTTATTCCAACCTTTTCACGGTACCCAAAAAGGACAGGTCAGTCAGACCCATTCTGGATTTAAAAATCCTCAACAGATTTGTCAGAAACAAGCACTAACGTATGGAAACTTTGCGCTCAGCTGTCGCCTCGCTACGCCCAGGGGACTTCATGACGTCTGTGGGCATCAAGGATGCTTACTTGCACGTTCCGGTGTTCCCTGGACACCAAAGGTTTCTCAGATTTGCGCTGCTGGATCAGCATTACCAGTTTGTGGCCCTGCCATTCGGCCTCACGTCGGCTCCCAGGGTGTTCACCAAGGTGCTGGCAGGGGTGATGTCCCTGTTAAGACTAAAGGGCATACGCGTGTTGCCCTACCTGGACAATATACTCATCACCTCTCGGTCTCTGCGGTAGGCAGAGCTGGACACTCAGTTAGTAGTGTCCACCCTGGAGTCCTTCGGATGTGTAATCAATTACCCCAAGTCCTCTCTGTCCCCCTCCTCAGTGACCCCGTTCCTGGGGATGATTCTGGATACAGTTCAGTCAAGGATATTTCTTCCTCAGCAGAAGGTGGAAGCTCTGACAACGCAGGCGATGTCCCTGCTTTCGAGCCCTCATCCCTCCATCCGGCAGGGAATGCAGTTGGTGGGCTAGATGGTGGCAAGCTTCGAGGCAGTGCCCTTCGCCCAGTTTCATTTGAGAATCCTGCAGCTTCACCTTCTGTCAGTTTGGAACAAGAACCCAGCGTCCTTGGACGGGATATGGGTGGTTCCCCCCTCGGTCAGACAATCCCTTGCGTGGTGGCTGGACCACAGGAACTTGACAAGGGGCAGATCCTTCCTGGCTCCCTCCTGGGAGACGGTCACGACGGATGCCAGTCTGTTGGGTTGGGGGGGATTCTGGAAGTCCCTGCGCTTCCAGGGGAGGTGGGGCCCTCAGGAGGCCCATCTACCTATCAATGTCTTGGTACTGGAACAATTGACCCATCACCTGAGGGGTCGGGCGGTTCAGGTACGCTCAGACAACAGAACGGCGGTTGCTTACATCAACCATCAGGGAGGGACCCGGAGCAAGGGGGCTCTCCAGGAAGTTTCTCTAATTCTAACATGGGTGGAGGCCAATGTCCAATGCATCTCGGCTGTCTACATTCCGGGGGCGGAGAACCTGCTCGCAGATGCTCTGAGCAGGGGGTCATCCCGTCAGGGGGAATGGTCCCTCTGCAACAGGGCATTTCAGTCCCTGTGTCACCGTTGGGGTGTGCCAGATGTGGATCTGTTTGCGTTCCATCACAATCACAAGCTCCCGAGCTTTGTATCCCTGTCTCAGGATCCTCTGGCTCTGGCCACGGATGCCCTGTCCATGTCTTGGAGGGAGTTTCGGCTCCTGTACGTGTTTCCACCAATTCCCCTTCTGGGCAGAGTTCTGCGCAAGATTGCTCTGGAAGGGGTACCCGCGATCCTAGTGGCCCCAAGGTGGCCAAGAAGAGTGTGGTTCGCAGACGTGGTTCAAATGGCAGTAGATCAGTACGATCTGCCAAGGTTGCCAGATCTTCTAACTCAGGGGTCTCTACGCCATCCCAATTTACTAACTCTGGCTTTGACGACTTGGCTGTTGAAACCTCCATCCTGATGGAAAAGGGCTTGTCTGCATCTGTAGTGGCTACTATGGTGCAAGCCAGAAAAAAGAATTCTGCTATCTATTATAGAGTTTGGCGTTCTTACATTGACTGGTGTGAGTCCAGGTCTCTTCCCTGCTGGGAATTTTTAGTCTCTAGGGTTCTGGAGTTTTTACAACATGGTCTAGACTTAGGTCTTAAGCTTAGTACCCTGAAGGGCCAGGTTTCGGCCCTGTCTATCTTCTTCCAGAAGACCTTTGCCCAGCATCTTCTTATCAAGACCTTCTTTCAGGGGGTCACTCATGTGCGTCCCCCTCGAAAGCCTATGGTACCTGTTTGGGATTTAAACTTGGTTTTATCGGCCCTGCAGGGTGCTCCTTTTGAGCTTATTCAGGAGGCTGCTCTCGCTGTGCTCACGCTCAAGGTTATCTTCTTAGTAGCTATCACTTCTGTTAGGCGTGTGTCTGAGTTGGCTGCCTTATCTATTCAGCCTCCTTACTATGAGAGACACCAGGATAAGGTGGTGTTCCGCTTCAAGCCAGACTTTCTGCCTAAGGCGGTGTCTGCATTTCATTTGAATCAGGATATTGTACTTCCTTCTCTGTGCCCTAATCCTAGTAACCCTAAGGAGAGGGTTTTGCATTCCTTGGATGTGGTTAGGTGCGTCAAGTATTACCTAGTTATCACTAAGGCTTTCAGGACGACTGATGCTCTCTTCGTTGTGCCTCATGGGCCTAGGAAGGGTTTGGCTCCCGCCAAGTCTACCATCAGTAAATGGATTCGTCAGGCTGTGGTTCAAGCCTATTCTACTAAGGGGAAGTCTCCCCCCTTCCGTCTTACTGCTCATTCTACTCGAGCTGTTGGGGCTTCTTGGGCTTTTCAGCACCAGGCCTCTGTGGAACAAGTTTGCAAGGCCGCTACTTGGTCTTCTGTTCATACTTTACTAAGTTTTACAAGGTTGATGTTAGGGCCTCAGCTGACGCTGTGTTTGGCCGCAAGGTTTTGCAGGCGACAGTAGTTTAAACTGCTTGCTGTTGCCTTTTCTGTTGGGGATCCCACCCTACTTTACTGACACTGCTGTTGGATGTCCCACATGTTATTACTACATCTGGAGCAGGACGTGCTGTATGCTTAGAATAATACAATTCTGTGAAATACTCACCTGTAGAACTGGTATTATATGCATACAGCACGTCCTGCTCCAACCCACCCTGGTTTCACTTTGTTCTGGATCCCCTGTTTGGTGATTGTTATCATTGTTGTTATTGCCAGTTTTTGGGTGGTTGGTTTCTCCTGGCTTCTCCTTTCACTGCTTTTCAATGCTGGGAATTTGGGGGAGGTCCCTCGGTATATGTAGGGCCGGGAGGAGCCTGTTTTCTACATGTCTGCAGTGAACATCGCCTCAGGCGGAGGATTACCCACATGTTATTACTACATCTGGAGCAGGACGTGCTGTATGCATATAATACCAATTCTACAGGTGAGTATGTCACAGAATTGTATTTTTGGAAAATATAGCTCTGTTGGCTACTTACCTTTTTTCTGATGTTCTGAGCGGTTTTATAATTGGATGCGCAGGCCGGATATTTAGTGTAGTCTGTGTGTATGTGTTTATATACACACACACACACACACACACACACACACACACACACACACACACACACACTAGTTAGGCATCTCATGCTTGGTCCTCTTCTTCTGCCATTCAGCTTGATATCTATATATGTTTTGACTATTTCATTTTCTTCAATCACAGGCGCTGTAGTATATGGAGAGCCCATCACAGCCAGTTTGGGCACTGATGGCTCCCATTACTGGAGCAAAAACTGGGCTAAAGCTGCTGCCTTTGTTACATCTCCACCTCTGAGCCCTGACCCAAGTACTCCTGATTTCCTCAATTCACTGCTTGCCTGGTAAGTACGTGTTACTATGTGACCTGTTTTGTATTCTACAACAGTTCCTCTGTGCGATTAGAATACATGGTCAAAGTTCAAAATGAGTTTTCTCAAAACCACACAAGACATAAGTGTTTTGAAACCCCAATATATGTATTGTTTGTGTTTATAGTGGACCAACACCCCCCTGGATTGGCCCGGGAATATATAAGATTCCCAGGCCGACCCCATCCCTCCCTGCGGGGCATCCAAAATCGGGATGCCCCGCTGTGTGAAACCCCCCAGGACTCCCACTAACCTTACCTTACTCACGGTCCAACAGCGCATGCGCTGGCCGCGGCCACATCTCGTGCTTCTCTCTAGCAGGGCGCGCTCCCTGTTAGAGAGAAGCGCGAGATGCGGCCGCCAGCGTGCTCGGAGACGCTGGGGTATGACGCCGCTTTGGCGCGCATACCACAGCAGCTCAGAGCGCGCTGATTGGACGAGCGGTCGCGCATGCACTGTAGGAGTGGGGTGACGTGAGTCTTTTACGGAAATCTGGGGGGTTTTACATAGCGGGGCACCCCCGATCAGGGTGCCCCGCGGAAGTGGACCAAAACCCGGTATAGTCAAAATCCTGGGTGTTGGTCCACTTTATTATGTAGTCGATTTCGGATGCCTAAGGGCAGGCTTTTAGACCCCAGGGCCTGCTGCTGCGGCTTTTAAACAGCTTAAAAAAAGATTATTCTTAGTATACAGTACGTCCTGCTCCAAATGTAATACTTACACCAGGGTTATCCTCCGCCAGATGGCGCTGCACTGCAGAGACATGCAAAACAGGCTCCTCCCAGCCCCTCAAATACCCAGGGACCTCCCACAATCCCCAGATTTCTCTGCAGTGCTTACTGCGAAGACATGAAATTATCACTCTCTCGCAGGTGAGCGAGGCTATTAGCCTGCGGCCCTGTTGGACTATTTCCACCCGTTCCTCGTGTGATGTGCCCCCCAGTCGGGTGAAGGTAGGCGGCACCATGTGTGCTTACGGTGCGCTGCTCCACTGCAATCCCCCACCAAAGGGTAGGCGGTATAGGCTGATGGTGAGCCTTATGGGATGCCCCTCCTGCATTATTGCCCCCATGCCCCGTGTAGCGGTGGGTCCTGTACAGAGGGCTGCCATCCTCCCTCATTCTCCCTGTAGCCTTCAGGAGGAAAAGAAGGGAGGAGGGGGGGGGTGTGGGTGAGTGTGTATCGTGATTCGTGCATACGGCGTATTGTCTGTTTTTTGACTAGCTGCCGCGCTGACTTGTCTTTTTACTATTTGCAAATGCCGCCGGCATTTGGATGTTCCGCGCCGGTCGGCGGCGGCGTTACCTCAGATGCTTCTGCGTTCTCATTGGCTGCTTGTCTGTGGGCTTTGCACTGTTCGGGGGGGCGGGGCCTGGCTTGGCGCGCTCTGCGTCACGGCTCACTCTGGCCCGCCCTTCGAGGTACTCTCGGGGCCATTTTGTCTGGTCGTGCGCGTGTGTGACGGTTCTACTTACCGCGGTCCGTAAGTGCCCTCGCGGGCGGCTTTATACTCATTTTTTAGTGTGTATGGTTCTGACACCCCTTCTTTTCATTGTGTCTTTCAGACGGGTGAATCCATTGGCTTCTCCCGGCCCGGTGTAATTGATAGTTGGGCCTAGTATAATTACTCCCACTTCCCTAGCAGGTTACTGGGGCATCCAGGGTTGCTTTATAGCGTCAATCCCTACTGGCATATTGTGCCTAGTAATCACCATATGGAGGCATCTCGGGATAATGTGACCGGGGTTCCTACGGGACAAGCCCGGCTGTGTGTAGCTTGTGGGGTCTCGCCTATTAGCGGTGACAATGCACGGGTCTGTGTTCCTTGCACACAGCAGGCGCTAACGTTGCAATCCGCCCCTCCTGTGGCTGGGCCTGCACCTCGTCTCACTTCACCTACTCCCCCAAGCTTGAGTCTCACTCCCATTGACTTGCATACAAGCGGGGATTCTCAGCCTGATGTGTCTGCTAGACTGGCCAGTGTTGAAAAATTGATTGCTAATACTTTAGCGCGTAAGGCCACTGCTAAAAAGCGTCACTTAACCCCTGATGTCACTCTATTATAAGTATGTCACACACCCCGCTTCAAGACATTCTTTACACTGACCTGTAGATAGCGATCTTGCAGAGATGATATCAAAAAAAGGTAAGACCCTCCCGGCCCATAAATACCTGGGACCTCCCACTCATTACCCAGTCTTTCATCTCTGCAGTGGCGAGCAAGTCAGAAGATGATGTCTCCTCCTTGCAGGTAGCCGGGATGACTCCCGGCCCCCGTTTTTTTTTCTTCTATTTCTGCCCGGATCCCCTTGTTTAATATTCCCTGCCTCCCAGCCTAGGCTGCTGGTCCGGGCAAAGGTAGTTGGCACCCCTGGTGCTTAGGAGCCGTGAGACCCCATAACAAGGGGTCGGCGGCTATCCGGGTTGGTGATCCCGGTTTGGGATGCCCCGTCCCTTGGCCCTTCCCTGGCATGGATTCCCCCTCTCCCAGGTACCCTTAGAGGGGGGGGGGGGGGAGGGCCGGGTCCCTTATGGATTCCTGTCTTTATGTGTGTGTGCGTGTGTTACATGTGTGTGCTTTCACTTTTCTCTCAATTTCATGGCGCCGGAGGTCCCGCTGCGCCGGCCTCCGGCGCGCTAAGGGTGCTGCCCGCAATAGCGGCGAGCCCATGCAGGGCTTCTTCTCCTCCGGGCTGGGGGGGCGGGGCCGGGAGCTTGTGCGCGCCTACGGCCCGCCCCCGTGCTACGAGCACGGCATTTCTTGTGCCGGCTTCAAGCTGGGAGAGACGGGGGTGGGGCGGGCGTTACCTGCGGTACCGAAGGTCGGGTGAGGGGCCTGATGGCCATCACTGTCATTGTTATTATCTCCTGTACATTTGGCATGGTCTGAGTGTGTGCTTGTGTTCTTGTGTTCCAGGTGGACCATTGATCATATTAAAGTGGGGTTCTCCCGGTCTAGGGTCCCTGGTTAATTTTTAGCTGGCTTAAAATCCTCCCACTCGGGACTTAAAGGGGCATCCCGGGTTGCATTATTGCGTTATTCCCAAAAATAAAAAGAGCATTATACACATTTAATTGTATATACTATATATAGTACAAAAAAATCACAATATGGAGGCTTCCCCGAATACTGGGCTTGTGCCCCCCTCGGGGCAATCCAGGCTGTGTTTGGGGTGTGGGGTATCCCTTTTGGGGGATGATGTATTTCTATGTGTACCCTGTGCGCAGCGGTCTATTACGCGGCAGACCGGATCTCAGGCGTCTGGTTCTGCTCCGCCGGTCTCCTCCCCGTCTCCCCCTCGCCTGACACGGGCTTGTGATGTGGTCATTAGCGGGGAGTCGCAATCTGAGGTGTGTGCCAGATTGGCCAATCTTGAAAAATTGTTTTCTAGTGCTGTCGCAAAAAAGGCCACGGCAAAGAGGAAACATTTGTATTCGGCTGCGCAGGCCTTTGATAGGGAGGACTTTGACTCCCTGGATTGGTCTGATTGCTCCCCGCGTGAGGAAGGGGAGCTGTATGAGGGGTCTGATGACTCCGACGATCAGCAGTTTGTGGGCGCTGATACTGAGCAGGGCCAGGGGGATTCCTCGGATACATCTAGGGTCCTGGCTCAGGTTTTTGAGGTCCTGGCTATTTCTCCCCCCGAGGCGGCTCCTCCGCTGAAGGGGGAGTTCTTTGAAGAAACGAAGCCCCGCTTGGAATTTTCTTATCAAAAGCATTTTGATGGTATCATTCGCAAGGAATGGGAGAGGCCGACGCGGCTTCCGGGTGTCCCACCGGGGCTTCAAGCGGACGCAGTGAAGCGCTGGTCGTCTCCCCCCGAAGTGGATGCTCCTGTTTTGGGGTTGTCCAGCTCCTCAGTCCTCCATTCTCCAGAGTGCACTACCCTCAAGGATGGTGAGGATAAACGCATTGACCAGATGGCTTGTCATGGTTTTGCCAGTGTTGGATCGGCCTTGCGGCCGGTTTGTGCTTCTGCGCTTGTATTGGTAGCTGGCAGGTCGGTTATTAGGGGATTATTTACCTCTTCCAGGCTTGACCCTGCTAGTGAGGAGTTTGCCGACCTTAAGTGCTGTGAGTTATTTTTGTCCTTTGTGCTGTCCGCCCTGGATGACACATTGGTGATGTGTAGCAGAGCTACGGCCCTGCTTGTGGCTATCCGCCGGTCGGTTTGGTTACGTCAGTGGGCGGCTGATTTTGTGTCCAAAAAGTCGCTCACGGCCCTTCCCTTCGTGGGACTGCGGCTCTTTGGAGAAAAATTGGATTCGGTGGCAAAGGGAGGTAGGTTACCTCAGCGTAAGAAGCAGCGTCTCCCTTTTCGGGGGGGGGGGGGGGGGGCTTCCTTCTCTCAGTCCTTTCGTGGGGCCAGAGTTGGCAGGGGTTCGGCCTTCCCTTCGTCCAGAGGTGATTCCTGGCCTAGGGGCAGGGGTCGGGCCCGTCCAGGATACAGTTGGGGCTCTAAGCCTAGAGCCGGTGCCAAGCCGGCTCAGCAATGAGGGGGCGCCCTCACCCTTGCGGGTGGGGGGACGGTTGCAACTCTTCTCCCAGGTCTGGGTCCAAGTGGTCTCGGACAGGAGGATTCAGGAAGTGGTGTCTTCCGGTTACAAGCTGGAGTTCGAGTTCCAGCCCCCTCCCAGATTCTTCAGGTCTCGGGTGCCGTCAGATACTCTGGCCGCCCAGGGGCTTCAGGCGGCAGTAGCAAGTCTCGTGGACATGGCTGTCATCTGTCCGGTGCCCCTCTCAGACCGTGGCCTTGGATTCTATTCCAATTTGTTCACGGTGCCCAAGGAGGACGGTTCCGTTCGTCCCATTCTGGATCTGAAGTTGCTCAACAGGTTCCTCCGTCCCCGGAAGTTCCGTATGGAAACTCTGCGCTCAGCCATCCACTCACTTCGTCAGGGGGACTTCATGACGTCCATAGACATCAAGGATGCTTACCTGCATATTCCAATATTTCTGGCACACCAGAGATTCCTCAGGTTTGTTGTGGACAATCTGCATTTTCAGTTTGTGGCTCTTCCGTTTGGCCTTACCTCGGCTCCAAGGGTTTTTACCAAGGTGTTGGCAGGAGTGATGGCCATCCTCAGAACCAGGGGTGTCCGCATCGTGCCCTATCTGGACGATCTTCTCATCATGGCGTCTTCCCTAAGTCAGGCGCAGATGGATACCCGGACTGTGGTGTCCACTCTGGAGAGTTTCGGTTGGGTGATCAACTATCCCAAGTCCTGCCTCACTCCCTCCAGGGTGGTGGAGTTCCTGGGTATGTCGCTGGACACTTCTCAGGCCAGGGTGTTTCACCCCCGAGCCAAGGTTCTTCTGATTCAGGAATTGACTCAGCGTCTCCTATCCATCCCTCGCCCGTCCATCCGGCTGGGGATGCGACTGGTGGGATTGATGGTGGCGTCGTTCGAGGCGGTTCCCTTTGCCCAGTTTCACACAAGGACGCTCCAGCTCCATCTCCTGGCGGCCTGGGACAGGTTCCCGCTGTCATTAGATCAGTCCTTTCTGATGTCCCCCCGGGTGCGGCGTTCCCTTCGGTGGTGGCTGAAACCAAGCAATCTGACGAGGGACAGATCCTTTCTGACCCCTCGTTGGGAGACGGTCACCACGGATGCCAGCCTGTCAGGTTGGGGGGGATTTTGGAAGGATCTTCAGTTTCAGGGGCTGTGGGGGCCTCGGGAGGCTCACGATCCCATCAATGTTCTGGAGCTGAGAGCCATAAGGTTGGTTCTGGCTCACTTGACTCACCAGGGGCCTACCGGTTCAGGTTCGGTCGGACAATCGGACGGCGGTCGCCTACATCAGTGGTCCCCAACCTTTTTTTCACCGTGGACCGGTTCAGGATTTGGAAATTTTACCGCGGCCCGGTGGGGCACTGGGGGGGGGGGGGGGGGGGGCTGACTGGGGGCAGGGTTGGGGGTGTGGCTGGGGGCGGTGCAGCGGCATTGATTGTTAATATTGTTTTGATTCAATCATTTTAATGTTAATGTATTTAAACATGCAGGGAGAGAGCAGGGTGGACAATGGCAATGGGCACAGAGGGCAGCAGGGAGAGAGCAGGGTGGACAATGGCAATGGGCACAGAGGGCAGCAGGGAGAGAGCAGGGTGGACAATGGCAATGGGCACAGAGGACAGCAGGGAGAGAGCAGGGTGGACAATGGCAATGGGCACAGAGGGCAGCAGGGAAAGAGCAGGGTGGACAATGGTAATGGGCACAGAGGGCAGCAGGGAGAGAGCAGGGTGGACAATGGCAATGGGCACAGAGGACAGCAGGGAGAGAGCAGGGTGGACAATGGCAATGGGCACAGAGGGCAGCAGGGAGAGAGCATGGTGGGCAATGGGAATGAGGGCAGTAGGGAGAGAGCAGGGTGGGCAATGGGAATGAGGGCAGTAGGGAGAGGGCAGGGTGGGTAATAGGAATGGACACAGAGGGCAGCAGGGAGAGAGCAGGGTGGACAATGGCAATGGGCACAGAGGGCAGCAGGGAGAGAGCAGGGTGGACAGTGGCAATGGGCACAGAGGGCAGCAGGGAGAGAGCAGGGTGGGCAATGGCAATGGGCACAGAGGGCAGCAGGGAGAGAGCATGGTGGGCAATGGGAATGAGGGCAGTAGGGAGAGAGCAGGGTGGGCAATGGGAATGAGGGCAGTAGGGAGAGGGCAGGGTGGGTAATAGGAATGGACACAGAGGGCAGCAGGGAGAGAGCAGGGTGGACAATGGCAATGGGCACAGAGGGCAGCAGGGAGAGAGCAGGGTGGACAGTGGCAATGGGCACAGAGGACAGCAGGGAGAGAGCAGGGTGGACAATGGCAATGGGCACAGAGGGCAGCAGGGAGAGAGCATGGTGGGCAATGGGAATGAGGGCAGTAGGGAGAGAGCAGGGTGGGCAATGGGAATGAGGGCAGTAGGGAGAGGGCAGGGTGGGTAATAGGAATGGACACAGAGGGCAGCAGGGAGAGAGCAGGGTGGACAATGGCAATGGGCACAGAGGGCAGCAGGGAGAGAGCAGGGTGGACAGTGGCAATGGGCACAGAGGGCAGCAGGGAGAGAGCAGGGTGGGCAATGGGAATGAGCACAGAGGGCAGCAGGGAGAGAGCACAGAGGGTAGCAGTAAGGAATACAGAGGGTAGCAGTAAGGAATACAGAGGGTAGCAGTAAGGAATACATGGGGCAGCAGGAAGAGGCAGAATGGGCAATATAAAGGGGCTGTAAGGCAGTAATTTGCAGCTAGAAAGAAGCACAGTGGACTGGAGGTAGAAAAAGCAGACTGCTGCAGTATCACACAATTCAAACATGGTCAGCACAAGCAGCAGCAGACTGCACACATCTAATAAAACTTACACATCTACTATCCACTACTCCAGCTCCATCACATGTGCTGCAATTCTGATAAATTCAAAGTCAGGAAACAGCAATAGAAGAACCCTGATGATGATGTGTGTGGGGGGGGATTCTAACAGGGTATGAACTCTGCCCAGCAAATTAGGCAGAGCCATGAGAGCAGGACCAAGAGGGGAGGAGGAGGTAGGACACACGGACCTGGCAATCAGCAGCACAGCTTTGCTCTCATGTCGCTCTCCTCTTCTCCTTAGCTAGAAGACAGGGGGGGGGGCGATCACAGAAAGCTTCCTTCTGGTGAGGATGCCGTTATTTCCTGCCTCCTGTTCCAGCTCAGCAGCAAGTGATGTTCTCCCCCCAGGACCACACCGAGCAGCCCTTTGGATACATCCTGCTCTGCTGCAGTTGAGTGTTCTCCTGGATTTGAAGTAAACAAACTCCCGGGCGGCTCGGCAGCCCACCCATCCCCTCCTCCGCTTGCTTGCACACACCTTTGCTCAGACTCAGTCACTGAATCCTCGATGTCCCGACAGCAGCAGCTGCCCTGTGCAGGGATGGTGTAAGGGGCGGGGGTTTGGAGCGCAGGGTGCGATAGACTCAGGGCCCGGTGCCATTTGAGCCACGGACCGGTAGCGGTCCGCGGCCCGGGGGTTGGGGACCACTGGCCTACATCAATCACCAGGGAGGGACTCGCAGCAGGTGTGCCCTCAGGGAAGTGTCCTTGATCCTTGCTTGGGCAGAGAGCAATGTTCCATGCATCTCAGCGGTGTACATTCCGGGAGTGGAGTACACGCAGGCGGACTCCCTGAGCAGGGGGGCATCTCGCCGGGGGGAATGGTCGCTCAGCCCCAAGGTGTTTCGGTCGCTTTGCCTCCGGTGGGGGACTCCGGAGGTGGACCTCTATTCTAAGTATGTCACACACCCCACTTCAATCATTAATTATTACACTTGGGTAACTCCACCAGCAGGTGGCGACCTGCAGAGAAGTCATGAAAAACAAGCCCCTCCTGGTCTATACATTCCTGGCACCTCTCACTCATTCCCCAGTTTTTCTTCTCTGCAAGATGGCGACAAGACAGAAGAAAGAAGTCTCCTGCTTGCAGGTAGCCGGGGTAACACCCCGCCCCCCCCCCATGGTCTATTTCTGCCCGGTTCTTTTGTTTTTAATCCCCTGATTGTTTGGTAGCCTCCCAGCTTAGGCTGTAGGCCGGGCAAGGGTAGATGGCACTCATGGTGCCCAGGAGATTAGCTCCTCCGCTCGACCCCATATTATGGGGCATAGCGGTGATCCGGTTGGTGATCCGGACGTGGGATGCCCCAGCCCTCATTTGCCCTTAGGACCACAACAAATAGTACAGTGGCTAGAAGAGTGAACTCTGAGTGATGACCAACAGTAGATCACTGGTTCAAGACCTTGTTCATGCCAGTCCTAACAGTTGTTAGTTTTATGTGTTTGGATGTGACTGTTTGTGGCGCTTGGCCTGTTTGTGTGTGTGTGTGGACGGGTGTCTGTGCTGTGTTGGGCCGTTGGCATCCGTTTTTACTTGTGGATCCTCTCGCTTTATTTTTATTTTTTAGGCCTAGCTGGCATATTGTCCTTATTTGGTCCCATGATCAGGACTTTTAAATTTATATCTGTATATTGAATTATAAAGGGGCATCCCGGGTCGCTTACAGCGTAAATCCCTGGGTTCAGTAAATAACCATAAATTCACCATAGGGAGGCTACCTCAGATATTGGGAATGGTCCTGCGGGGCAGTCCAAGATGTGCGGGGGGTGTGGGACTCCGCTCCCAGAGGATGATGTCATTATTTGTATTCCGTGTGCTCGGCGGAACATTGAGCGCCAGTCTGGCACCCTGGTGCCCGGTACTTCGTCATCCGCGCCATCCCCCTCTCCTTCTCGCCTGTTCAGGACCCCGTGTGACGTGGTCACTGGGGGTGATCCGCAATCGGACGTATGTGCCCGATTGGCCGTCCTGAGTGGCACAGGACCAGTGTAAGTTGCCCACCATGCCACACGTTTAAGTCTTGAGAAGATGTTCTCCGCTGTGGTCGCTCAGAAGGCTTCGGCTAAACGGAAGCACCTGTCTCCGCCTACGCCGGACTCAGATGAGGGGGTTATTGAGGATCTGGATTGGCCAGATCGTCCTCTTGAAGAAGGTGAGCTGGTCAGCAGTTGCTGGGCGATGAAGGTGGCCCAACCGAGGGGTCCGTTCCTGATACGTCGTCCATTCTGGCCCAGATGTTTGAAGTTTTGGATTTGGTTCCTCCTGAAGCTGCTCCTCGACCTAAGGGTCAGCTTTTTGGAGTGTCCAAGCCGCGCTTGGAGTTTCCCAGTCAACAGCATTTCGAGGATGTTATCCTTAAGGAATGGGAGCAGCCTACGCGTCTTGTTGGGGTGTCTCCTAGCTGGGATAGGATGTATCCCTTTCCGGCGGACATGGTGAAGTGTTGGTCTGTCCCTCCCGAGGTTGATGCCCTGGTTTTGGGACTATCTAATACGGCGGTTGTACATTCTCCTGACACAACTTCTCTTAAGGACGGCGAGGATCGCCGGATTGATCTGCTGGCCCGCCATGGTCTTGTCTGTGCGGGTTCGGTATTGAGGCCTGTTTGTGCTTCGGCACTTTTATCATTGGCGGTTAGGTCTATTGTCAGGGATTTATGTGTGGATCTTGATCCTACTTGTATTGAGTTTCTTGCCCTTAAGCGTTGTGAATCCTTCGTTTCATTTATTCTTGCCGCTCAGGATGATGCCATGTTAATGTGTGGCAGGGCTACGGCTCTGTTGGTAGCTATCCGCCGCTCAGTGTGGTTGAGGCAGTGGATGGCTGATTTTAATTCCAAGAGATCGCTCACGGCTCTTCCCTTTCTGGGTTTGAGACTTTTCAGGAGAGGAGCTTGATTCTGTTGCCAAGGGAGGTAAGTTTCCTCAGCGCAAGAAATTTCGTCGTTCCTTTCAGGGAGCCAGAGCCGGCAGGGGTGCGGGCTTCTCGGCTTCCAGGGGTGCCAGCTGGAACAGGGGTAAAAGGCGTGGCCGTCCCGTTCACGTCTGGGGCGCCAAGCCCAAGCCAGCTGCCAAGCCCGCTCAGCAATGAGGGGGCGCCCTCACCCTTACGGGTGGGGGGACGGCTACGACTCTTCTCCCGGGTATGGGACCAGGAGGTCTCGGACAGATGGATCCGGGAGGTGGTGTCTGCCGGTTTCAAGCTGGATTTCGAGTTCCGCCCTCCTCCAAGGTTTCTTCAGGTATCGTGTCCCTTCAGATCCTTTGGTCGCGCAGGGGCTCCTGGCGGCGGTAAGGAATCTTCTGGAATTGGCAGTCATCTGCCCGGTCCCTCCTTCGGAGGTGGGGCGCGGGTATTATTCCAATCTCTTCACTGTACCCATAAAGGATGGGTCGTTCCGCCCCATCCTGGATTTGAAGTTTGCTCAACCGGTTTATTCGTCCCCGGAGGTTTCGCATTGAAAATCTGCGGTCTGCGATCAGTTCTCTTCGGCAGGGGGACTTTTTGACGTCCACAGACATCAAGGATGCATACCTTCACATTCCGATTTTTCCGGCTCACCAGAGGTTGCTTCGCTTTGTGGTGGAGGATCGGAGTTTTCAGTTTGTAGCTCTTCCATTTGGCCTCACCTCGGCTCCGAGAGTGTTCACCAAGGTGTTGGCGGGCGTGATGGCTCTGCTCTGAGCTCAGGGAATTCGCATTGTGCCTTATTTGGACGATCTTCTCATCATGGCTCCGTCATTCAGTAAAAGCGGAAGTGGACACCAGCACGGTGGTGTCTATGCTGGAGAGGTTCGACTGGGTGATCAGCTACCCCAAGTCCTCTCTGGTTCCGGCCAGGGTGGTGACCTTTCTGGGGATGTCCTTGGACTCTTGCCAGCACAGAGTTTTCTACCTCAGGCCAAGGTTCTTTTGATTCAGGAATTGGTTCAGCTTGTGGTGGATGGTCTTCTTTCCAATCCTCGCCCGTCCATCCGGCTAGGGATGAGATTGGTGGGGTTGATGGTAGCTTCTTTCAAGGCAGTTCCTTTCGCGCGGTTTCACACGTGGGCGCTTCAGCTTCATCTGTTGGCGTCTTGGGACCGGCGACCGCGGTCGTTGGATCGGTCCTTCCGGATGTCCCCCCGGGTTTGGCAGTCTCTTCTGTGGTGGATGGTCTCGAACAATCTTCTGACGGGCAGGATGGGGAGGTTTCTGGAAGGATCTTTGGTTCCGGGGGCGGTGGGGTCCTCAGGAAGCCCACTTGCCCATCAATGTTCTGAAGTTGAGAGCCATCAGGTTGGTTCTGTCTCACTTGACGCAGCATTTACAGGGCCTGCCGGTTCAGGTTCGTTCGGACAATCGGACGGCGGTTGCTTACATCACTCACCAAGGAGGGACTCGCAGTCTGGGTGCCCTCAGGGAGGTGTCTCTGATCCTGGTTTGGGCAGAGTCTCATGTCCCTTGCATCTCGGCAGTGTACATTCCAGGAGTGGAAAACACGAAGGCGGACTTTCTGAGCCGGTGTTCTTCCCGCCGGGGGGAATGGTCTCTCCACCCCCAGGTGTTTCGGTCGCTTTGTCTCCGGTGGGGGACGCCGGAGGTGGATCTGTTGGCCTCTCGTCACAATCACAAGCTTCCGACATTCGTGTCGCTTTCTCAGGATCCTCTGGCTCTGGCGGCGGATGCCATGGCTCTGAGCTGGGGGGACCTGGGGTTTCTTTTTCTGTTTCCTCCGATTCCCATGCTAGGCAGGGTGTTGCGAAAGTTGGTTCTGGAAGGGGTTCCCGCCATTCTCGTGGTTCCAAGGTGGCCAAGGCGGGTGTGGTTCGCAGACATCGTTCGTCTGGCAGTGGATCAGTTCGATCTGCCTCTTCGGCTGGATCTTCTCACTCAGGGTCAACTATGTTACCCCAATTTACCAACGCTGGCTTTGACGGCTTGACTGCTGAAACCTCCATCTTAATGGAGGAAGGTCTTTCGGATTCGGTCATTCAGACTCTTATTAGTGCCAGGAAGAGGTCCTCTTCTACCATCTATTATAGGGCTTGGAGATCTTATATTGATTGGTGTGAGGCTAGATTTTTGCCCTGTCAGGTCTTTTCTGTTTCTAGGATTTTGGAATTTCTTCAATCTGGGCTGGACTCTTGTCTTCAGCTGAGTACTTTGAAGGGGCAGGTTTCTGCCTTGTCTATCTTTTTTTTTCAAAAGGTCATTTGCACTCCATCCTTTGGTCAAGACTTTTTTTCCAGGGGGTTTCGCATCTGCGGCCCCCTAGGAAGCCTTTGCTCCCTGTTTGGGATTTGAATTTGGTTCTCTCTGCTCTTCCGGCTTCTCCTTGAGCCTTTGCAGGTTATTGTTCTTCCTACTCTGACTCAGAAGGTTGCCTTTGTTGGTGGCCATCACTTCTTTTCTGCTTGTCTCGAAGTTGGCAGCCTTGTTGGTTCAGGCTCTTCACTTTGAGAGACATCGGGTCAAGGTGGTTTTCCGCTTCAAACCGGACTTCCTTCTAAGGTGGTCTCTGTTTTTCATTTTAACCAGGACATTGTTCTTCCTTCCTTGTGTCCTAAGCCTAGGAATGTCAAGGAGTGGGTTTGCACTGTTTGGATGTGGTACGCTGGGTGAAGTACTGTTTGTTTACTTCTTCTTTTTTTCGTAAGACTGATGTCTTTTTCTTGGTGCCCTGTTGGGCCTAGTAAGGGTTTGGCTCCCGCTAAGTCTTCCATTAGCAAATGGATTAGTCAGGCTGTTGTTGGGGCCTATTCTACCAAGGGGAAGGTTTTCCCTTTTTTCGTATCACTGCTCATTCTACTCGTGTTGTTGGAGTGCCTTAAGTTTTTTAGCACCAGGCCTATGTTGAACAAGTTTGTAAGGCTGCTACCTGGTCTTCTGTTCACACTTTTTCTAAGTTTTTACTAGGTGATGTGCGGGCTTCAGCGGATGCTGTGTCTGGCCGCAAGGCTCTGCAGGCTGCAGTGGTTTGAGTTTTGCATTATGGCCTTGTTGGATACCCGCCCTTTTCTGGACACTGCTGCTGGATGTCCCAAGTGTAATAATTAATGATTGAAGTGGGGTGTGTGACATACTTAGAATAATACCATTTTGTGAATACTCACCTGTAAAATGGGTATTATAAGTATGTCACACACCCCACTTCACCCGCCCTTTTGGTATCCCGGATTCTTTATAGGGTGAAGTTTTCGTTTACAGTTTGAGGGTTTTTTCCTGGTACCTTGTCTTTACTGCTGTTTGAATACTGGGGAATGAGTGAGAGGTGCCAGGAATGTATAGACCAGGAGGGGCTTGTTTTTCATGACTTCTCTGCACGTCGCCACCTGCTGGTGGGAGTTACCCAAGTGTAATAATTAATGATTGAAGTGGGGTGTGTGACATACTTAGATTACCCATTTTACAGGTGAGTATTCACAAAATGGTATTTTACCTCTCGTCACAATCACAAGCTTCTGGCATTTGTGTCTTTCTCGCGGGATCCGCTGGCTCTGGCAGCGGATGCCATGTCTCTGAACTGGAGGGATCTGGGGTTTCTGTACCTGTTCCCTCCGTTTCCCATGGTGGGCAGAGTGGTGTGCAAGCTGGCCCTAGAGGGCGCGTCAGCAATCCTGGTGGCTCCAAGGTGGCCAAGACAGGTTTGGTTCGCAGACGTGGTAAGGTTGGCGGTGGATCAGTTAGACCTGCCCCTTCTGCCAGATCTGCTCACTCAGGGTCCACTACTCTACCCCAATTTACCAATGCTGGCTTTGACGGCGTGGTTGCTGAAACCTCAATCTTGAGGGAGGAAGGTCTTTCTGATGCTGTCATTCAGACTCTGGTTAGGGCTAGAAAGCAGTCTTCCTCTGCCATCTATTATAGGACTTGGAGGTCTTATATTGATTGGTGTGAGGTAAGGGCCTTGCCTTGCAGGGCATTTTCTGTCCCTAGGGTCTTGGAATTTCTGCAACATGTTCTGGACCAAGGTTTGCAGCTTAGTACGCTGAAAGGGCAGGTTTCTGCCCTGGCCGTGTTCTTTCAAAAGTCTTTTGCTCTTCATCCTCCGGTTAAGACCTTTTTCCAGGGGGTTACGCATGTGCGGCCTCCTAGGAAGCCTTTGCTCCCAGTGTGGGATTTGAATTTGGTTTTGTCTGCCTTGCAGGGTCCTCCTTTTGAACCTTTGCAGGATATTGCACTTTCTACGCTTACTCAGAAGGTTGTTTTTCTGGTTGCCATCACTTCTGTTTGGCGTGTTTCGGGAGTTGGCAGCCTTATCTATTTTGGCTCCTTACTTTGAGAGGCATCAGGACAAGGTTGTTTTCTGCTTCAAGCCAGATTTCCTTCCTAAGGTGGTCTCTGCTTTTCATCTGAATCAGGATATTGTTCTTCCATCCTTGTGTCCTAAGCCCAGCAATGACAGGGAGAGGGCTTTGCATTCTTTGGATGTGGTTCGCTGTGTGATGCCCTTTTTGTGGTGCCCTCTGGGCCTAGGAAGGGTTTGGCTCCTGCCAAGTCTTCCATTAGTAAATGGATTCGCCAGGCCATTGTTGGGGCCTATTCTGCCAAGGGGAAGGTTCCCCCTTTTCGTGTTACTGCTCATTCTACTCGTGCTGTTGGGGCGTC
Organism: Gastrophryne carolinensis; assembly: GCA_027917425.1. NCBI lineage: Eukaryota > Metazoa > Chordata > Amphibia > Anura > Microhylidae > Gastrophryne > Gastrophryne carolinensis. Next base: position 382,378,058 of record CM051238.1, read on the forward strand.
CTGGGCCTTCCAGCACCAGGCTTCTGTTGAGCAGGTTTGTAAGGCTGCTACTTGGTCTTCGGTTCACACTTTTTCCAAGTTTTACAAGGTTGATGTTCGGGCCTCAGCGGATGCTGTTTTTGGCCGCAAAGTTCTGCAAGCTGCAGTGGTTTAAGTTTGTGCCTTGTTGCCTTGTTTTTTGGATCCCCGCCCTTTATGGACACTGCTATTGGATGTCCCAAGTGTAATGAATGTCTTGAAGCGGGGTGTGTGACATACTTAGAATAATACCATTTTGTGATTACTCACCTGTAAAATAGGTATTATAAGTATGTCACACACCCCGCTTCACCCTGCCCTTTTGTATTCTGGATCCTTTATATGGTGAACCTTTATACTGGGTAATGAGTGGGAGGTCCCAGGTATTTATGGGCCGGGAGGGTCTTACCTTTTTTTTGATATCATCTCTGCAAGATCGCCATCTACAGGTCAGTATACCCAAGTGTAATGAATGTCTTGAAGCGGTGTGTGGGACATACGTATAATACCCATTTTACAGGTGAGTATTCACAAAATGGTATTTTTACGTCCACGCTAATAAAAAAAAAACACTTTTACAGAATAGGCTTAATAATTTAGCAGCAGATTACCGAACAGTACAAAAGATATTAAAAGACTCTGTAGGCAAAGTGCATAAACTGTCATTCAGCAGCTCACCTCATCATGTGTGTTCTCTACCTTCCTGTCAGAATGCAGCTGCTCCTGAAAGTAGAAACAAGGCAAAGAGTAGTGGCACATCCCTGAATTCCTTTGCCTAGACGACAAATAGGGAAAAGCTGGTGGTCTAAAGCTCCCCATCATTACACTGTGGACACTGGGAGAGAGGGAGAACAGCCAGGGTGATGAGAATGCCTGTCTTACAGACCCCGCCCATTATGCTGATTATTATGCGGCATCTCAGAGCCAAGGTTCCTGCCCAAATATTTCAAAAGATAAATCATAAGGTTAACCTGTTAACCTTGATATCTTTGCCATTACTTTTTCAAAAGGAAAATAGTTTAGGACAGCGTTTGCCTTTGCCATAGGGAGTATGAACTTGTAAATATGTCTGCACTCTGCAAACTAAAGTTATTCTAAAGGCAAGTCTGATTACTGCCCCGTTTTCTGAGTTAGGGCTCATGAGATTGTCTCCAGCCTGTCAGCATATAGTGTCAGCAGATCATGGGGATTAGAGATATGCTGCAGACTGAGATTGTCGCTAGCTTGTCAGCTTATAGTGTGCCTGGATGAAGGGGGGGGAGGGTTGCTGCTGCAGAGTGGGTGTCTGACCTATGGCAGGGCAGGCAGACAGGCGAACACCGGAGTAAAGGGTAACATGCATGGGCAGGCTGGTGATTGCTGACAGTGTGCTGTAGACTGGAGCCAGAGTGGCAGAGAATGTCAGCCCATCAGGGCATCTGGGCAGGGCGTGGGGGGTGGGGACTGAAAGCTGAATGAGGAGGTGATTTTCCTCACTAAGGAGACAGATGGAGGAGGAAGCACAGAGTGGTAAGCTGCTATTTTTTTTTTTACTTTGACTTCCAATGACCATTCATTTTAATATCTTTTGTACTGTTTGGTAATCTGCTGCTAAATTGATAAGCCTATGCTGGAGAGCACTTTTTTTATTGGCGTGGATGTAAAATGATTGCACTTTCATTTTATTGCTGCTAATAGGGTTATTATAGCTATATGCTGCTTTTTCTGAATTATACTCGTAGATTCATGCATATCTGTGTATATGTGCATTGACAATCATGTATGGTCCATCAGAGGTCTCTGCCACCTTGAGGCATTTTTTTGTATAGTACTTTATAATTCTCTATTATTTTTTGGGAAAATCAATATAAATACTTTAATAGCATTTAAAATTGGTGTATTGGTAGTCTCATTTACTCTAAAGAATATGCTTTATTTTGGGGTGTAGGGCATATATTCTCGAGCCCACTGTGAATAATCTTGTGGCGTGCAAGTGTACCTATATACATTATATTTATATGTTTCCAATATATATACAACATATATTTTCATCACAGACACTTCTCTGCCTCTCAGCTGATAAATTGGTTACATTGTCTTGCTGACTGGGAGTTATCTCAATGTAGCGTCTAACCTACAGTAAAAGAATGTAACTGGTTTATCAGCTGATTGGCAGAGACGTGTCTGTAATATAAATATATTTAGCCAGGCTAGCTGCAAATGATAATTGTATAAAGAGAAACAAAATCCAGCGTGGTCAGGATGACCCCCCCCCCCCCCCCATATCGCCCTGTAAAACTCTTCTTAGTCCTACAGCGTTTGCACATACGTCATTCAGCTAATGGCTCTGCTTTTATGCAATCAGGCCTCAAGCAGCAGCAACCACAGCAGTGCGCACGCTTCCACCCAGCCTGAATGCATGAAATGGGGGAATGCGGTCACTTGTGCTCTTGAATGCAGAAGCACACATCTGTTTGCTGAATGACATATGTGTAGCAAATGGTTCTGATTTGGGTGAGAGCCCGCACTGCGCTGTAGGACAAGGAGTGAGTTTTACAGGGCGATCTAGTGGGTTTCACACAGCAGTGCACACCAAATCCGGATGCCAAGTGGACAGCAAGGAACTAAACCCAGGGTAGTCAAAATTCCAGGCTTGGTTCTGTTTAACTATAGTTTAAGGAAACTCTGTTTGAATAAAATGGGCTGTGTTTTTTGAGTCTGAGAATAATTCTATGTTGCAAATGAACGTGGTGTTTTCTGCGACCAGAGGTTAATGTTTGTTCCCCCATTTCTCAGTGGTGATTTGCAGGTTTGTGGGAGTGCACACTGCACTTTTAACACAGCTCAGAAAGCTGTTGGAAAAGACAATTTCACGATAATTCCAGAAGGTACCAATGGAGCAGAGGAGAGAATGAGCATCGTGTGGGACCGAGCTGTGGTGGGTACAGACAGTGGACCTGACTGAGGGTAGCTATTCGGGGTAATGTTGGGAAATTGGGAAGTTGGTTTATATAAAAACATATATATGCAAGTCATAGGCATTGATTCAGAGCCTGGTGAGAAAACTCACTTCTTTTTATGAGAGGAAACTGCCATTCACTTTCATTGACTACCTGGTGTAAACTTTCACCTTGCTCTTGATCAGCCCCAAGGCAAGCCCCAAGGTAAAAGACAAACCAAATAAAGGTGGCCCAGACACCCCTATTGGCCAGTGATAAAAATGCACCACTAGATCATTATAACAATTTTATTAAACATTGATATACTTGCATACACATTGACAACTTAAAACCGAATAGAAAACACATGCAAACAAATAAGGAGTGGGCTATGCGGTCCCTAATCCACAACATCTCCAATTTATAATTATTAGCTATTACAATGATGCCCTTATGCGCCCGCACCGGTAACCTATCTGCAAAAAATCTAATAAACCATCAATGAACGCCCAGTTATTTATAATATATAAAAAAAAATGCATATTGCAAAGAATCAATCTATAACATAAATATAGAAAACAATAAATGCTTCAAACTAATAAGCAGACAAGGACCAGAGAGGAGGACAAAAGTAAAAAGTGTAATATAGTAATATCACCGGTCAAAAGCAGTCCACTTGGAGCCTCCTTCCTCAACCCACACGTTCCATAACGGCAACCCCTGTTACTTCCTCAAGACGATCTAAGGCCTCAAAGTAGACAATGAAAAGGAATGGCAATTTTCTCCTAAAACATAAGTAAGTTATTTCACCAGGCTTTGAATTGACCCCATAGAGAATTTGAGGATCTGTGGAGAGAAGAAATGGATGCAATATAATTGCAAAATAGAATGACGTCTCTGTGGAATCTGCAAATATATATATATATATATATATCTGACAGCACATTGATTCGCATGCTATCTCCTTCCTCCATATAGAATTCACAAGGAAAGGGGGGGGGGGGCATTGACTGCCAAACTGTAAAAACCTATTTTAGTTGGATTAAAAAAACAGACTGGTTAATTTGGCCTCTGAAGAGCAAAATGTCTCTGGTCATATAGGTACCAAATTACCCTCCCACAGTCCTTACCCTCGGCGGGCTCAAGTCAGACGCTTGTCTTATGACTTCTGCTCGTGTGCCTTCCAAAGCTATTGTAAGTTGTTCTGTTGTTGCTATTTTAATGATAGCCTACAACCAGCTATGGGTTGGCAACCAACATTGGATCAAGAAGCATCAGATCACTTACATAGCATTAAGCAACATCCTGTCAGGGTAACAGCCGAGGAGTTGTGGAAATTAGCTTAGCTAGCTTAGTGGACAGCATTAGGCTGTAGCATTGCAATTAGGCTTTGGATCTTAAAGCAGTCTCATAGACACCAGGCTGGCTCATTTCCTCTCCCCAGGACATCTTGAACTGAGATGCCTGGCTCTGTGAACCCCCCCCCCCCCAAGCACCCAGTGTGCTTACCTGCAAAACTAGTCCATGGTGCATTGCATCTCTTTTTGGCTGTGCACGGCCACGCCGCCCATAGCTGAATGGCTGTACGTGGCCATGTACAGCCAAAGGATGCAAGTTATGCAGCGGCCCGAGAAGCTGAGTGAACGAGAGCCACGTCTGCACTGTGGGCTCATTGGACAGGTAAGAACGGCGGGCGAGCAGTGGGGTTTCACACAAAACTGGGGTGCCCTAGGGGGACAGACAATAACTTTCGTTATAGCTTTAGTTTTTATTTCAGAGCGAGGGAATCCAATGACATTTTTTTGTAGTGTAGTTTTCATCTGGATGCTGTGTAGTTTTTAGAATGCGTTGGTGATATTTTGGTTTGTCTAATACATATGTGTATTTTTGCTTTAATATCTTTTTAGGTAACTGGGAAAATGGATGAAAACCAGTTTGTAGCAGTCACCAGCACTAATGCTGCCAAAATCTTAAACCTGTACCCTAGGAAAGGGCGCATTGCTGTGGGATCTGATGCTGATCTAGTGATTTGGGATCCAGACAGTATAAGGACAATCTCAGCCAAGACTCACAACAGTGTATGAAAACTCATCCATCATGGTTATAAAGAAAGTGGAAGTAGCTGTTACCATGTGCTGTTGTTCTTTCTAACCAGTGTTGTTTATTGTCTGTAACCACAGTCAATTGAGTACAACATCTTTGAAGGGATGGAGTGCCGCGGAAGTCCCCTTGTGGTGATTAGCCAGGGAAAGATTGTTCTAGAAGATGGCACCCTCCATGCTACTGAGGGATCTGGACGGTACATTCCCAGGAAACCCTTCCCAGACTTTGTGTACAAAAGAATCAAGGCCCGGAGCAGGGTGGGTGTTACATTTGCTAAATTTCGGTTAAACATGTTTATAATCAAATATCTGGGGACACAGTTTGCTCTTGAGTTGTGATTTCAGCATCACTGAAGCTTGCTTTTTGTATATGCTCTGTTCCCACTCTTTGCACTGTTTTAGGATGTCACACAAACAAAGAAACTAAAGGAACTGTGCCCCCAGATGCATGTTAAAAAAAAATCTAGGGTCTTGAGTAGTTGCTGTAACAGGTTTTTGAACTACATCTGGGGACACAGTCAACCTGTTTTTGCTGCATGATCTGAAGCAGTTGGGTTGAGGTTTGTGGTAATTCTGTTTGCTATGACTTTCAATATCCAATCCCTCTTTAGCCATAAAAATATAATTTTGCTTTTACCTGGTCCTCAAATATCCACTTGTCTCGTAACGATCCAGCGGTTGTCTTCCCTGTTGAACCCTGGTCATGTGACCATATCCATGTTAGATAGCCTTGTGACATACGCTAATGACCATGAACAGATAAATCGTCCTTTGGCTGAGCTAGCAAATGAGTAAGCAAGTAAAGTACTTGCGTTCAGACACAGCGTAATAGTCAGCTATTTGTTCATTAGTATGATCATTTGTAAGATCACTTTGCGGTTAATTTTTGTTTCCATGTCGATGGTACCCCAGCGAATTCTCATTGATTGCAGCAGGGATTTCTGTTGAAATCGCTCCATGGAAATTGGTCATAAGAGTGGAACTGGCCAATAACGTGTCCCTCATCTCCTAGGTCATGTGGTCAGATACTCACTTTTCTGTCAATTGAACTGTCCACCAGGGACCAAGCGATTACAGGTTACCAGGTACATGTTAAATGGTACAGGGGTTTGCCTGGAGAGGAAAGTGATCAACTGAGGATCTGGTTTAATCATCCTATACAAACTCGGGGGGTGGGGGGGGGGGGCAAGAAGTGAGCATTTCCAGTATTTACCAGTAAGATTACAGTTGGTTTGCAATGCAGTTACTTAAACATCAAGATGTCTTCCTGGCTGGCTGATGTAGACCTATCAGATGATAACTATTAATTTCCAAAAGATGATTTATATGATGGCAGGCACCCACAAAAGCTATTAGGAACAGTCCTGGAATGAAATACCCTGTTTGTTGTGTCCCTTTTTTCTTTTGTTGGAAAGTTTGTTTTGAAAAGAGAATAAAAACTAAGGATGGAAATTGTGTTGGACAAAACCACCCTGGAAATCCATTCTTTCGGCCTCAATTCAGTGAGAGTTAAATAAAAAAAATAATAATAATTCTCATGGTAGTAAAAAAATCACTCAATCAGTCAATTATTTTTTTATTCCTAAGGAAAAAGTGCCATTGACTTTCATTGTCTTCCTACCTGGTAATTCAGTAACGGTGACATTCTCATGCTTTTTTCACCTAAAGTAAATTGTTTACTACCATGAGAATTTTTTTAAACTCTTACTGAATGGAGGTGAATCGATTCAAGAGTACTTCAAACTAAGAGTACCAGACACAGAAATAGCTTATTTCCAATAGCTATCCAACTATGGAACAAAGCACCAATAACTCTTGACTGCATTAAATATCTTGAATGTACCTAAAAGTTTTGACTGCCTCCATTAACATTGATTATGTATTCTACCCCCATGTACAACACCTGATATACAAAGTTGACTTTTTGTGTTCACTGATTAGCAATACTATTGATCATGTAAGTTTGCATCCTGAATTGTTCCTAGCTAAGTCATTCATTTGTAATTCCTCCTGTGCATATAAGTATATACTTGGGGATAAATAAACTATTCTTAATATTCTTTTAGCTTGCTGAACTGCGAGGGGTTCCTCGGGGACTGTACGATGGCCCTGTCTGTGAAGTCTCTGTGACTCCAAAAGCAGTAACACCCGCATCCTCTGCCAAGACTTCACCTGCCAAACAACCTGCACAGCCCATACGGAATCTGCACCAGTCTGGATTCAGCCTATCAGGTAAGTTCTCTTTAACTGATCAGCAACCAGGGAAGCAGAATGATATACACAGATAGTATCATTTAATTTTCCTAGGGCATTAGAATGACGATACAATATTTCTACATTATATACCTTTTATATGCATTTTCTTATGTCCCACCTAAATGACATTTTTCAGACTGGGTGTAAAATGTAAGAAAAAATGTCTTACCTGCTGTCTGGTTTTGGCCAGATGATTGTATAAATCATGGGTATACTGTAATTAAACTTTCAATTGTTGTTTCAGGGGCACAGGTCGATGATAATATTCCTCGCCGCACCACTCAACGCATTGTGGCGCCTCCCGGTGGCCGTGCCAACATCACCAGCCTAGGTTAAGCCCAGACTCAGTTTTTCTGCCCCAGGATTCCGTTCCTTCTCCAAGATAATTTTTTTTTCTGACAGATTTACCGGTTCCTGGATTTTTTTAAGTTTGTAGTCTTGGGGGCAGTGACTTTTTTAGGAGCAGAAACAACAGTCCAGGAGACCAACAGTGCGACGTTGCGCATACACGCATATATGTTTACTTGCAGTGTGTCCTCTGCAGGTGCCAGTTTGTATGTTTGCATGTGTGTACATAAATATATGTATTTATATATTGATATACACACGCCGATTTTTCTCCTGGACTTCATTGGGAGGAATTAGAGAATCCCTTGAGATCTGGTATTTCTAGTACCCATTCATCCCCTCCTTACCAGCACCCCATTTGGACCCTTCCCAGTGTTCTTTTGTACTAATGTAAAAAGTCACATGGGCAGACGGGCAGAAGCATCTCAAGTTGTACCATGTAGAAGGTCAGTAGTCTGGTACTGAGATCGAGATAGTACATAATATATGTACTATAAATAGTACGTAATATATTTTTAAAGAAGAATTCCAGTTAGGTACCTAGGTGATTTTCTTTTATTGTGGACAGCAGAAGTACCAGTAAAAAGGTTTTAGCTCAATATTCATCAAAAGATCAGAGAGACATGAAAGAATGTGTGTTGGACTATATTGTGTACAGACTGCGCACTACACACAAAGGCAGACATGTTTCTGGTTTTAGGCCCCAAGCTTTGTTTAGCAGTTCTTTTATTTAATTGCTGCATAGGAAAACCAGGTGCAAGCACAGAGCTATTTGCATAGCATAAATTTTAATGCTTTGCCTGAAGTTGTGGACATTTTTATATCATTGCTTTGACCTGAAAATTCTTTGGCAGCTGCATCTTGTCTTGCTATTACTTGGGTTAAAACCTTTTAGCAACACTAAAAAAATCAAATATTTGCTGCAGGTGGATTATGGATTATGCACCCCAGATATTTACAATCTAACATTCTTTGCTATTATTTTTTACACATTTTTAAATTACATTTTCTGTACTTGACCTTTTGGCTTTTTTTGACCAGCAGTTAAAAAATTAGCCAGCCATAGAAAGCAACTTAATCTAAAACTGAGTGATGCGAAGGACCTCCTGGGTGACAACTCTAGATGCGGGTGTCGGGTTGTGTGAGGGACCTCCTGGTGCTGACATTGCAGGGTAGATGTTCCATTCACCCAGTTTCTTAACCCATTGTGGGATTTGTGGATGTGTTCCTGAGTGCAGGAGATGTTGTGCTAATGCTAATAAATGTGTCTAGAATGAAAACGTGCTCTCTCCGATGTCTTAAATAGCAAAGAGATAAGTCTTGTGTCTTTTTTCCCCTGTAAACACTGTGTATTGATTTCTTATCACAGGATCCACTAATAAAAATGTTGTGCTTTCATGTGTTTGGTCCTTTATGCTAAAGCTGTGAACACTAAAACTTTGTTGTCATTTGAATTTCTTTTCCGTATTATTTAGTTGGAGGCCTAGCTATATAACCGGGTACATACAGATGTGCTATTGTTCGTTGCCCAAATATCAGTGTGACCGAAAGACTGCAGTAGGCTGGGATAAGTGCATTGAACATGAACGATCGCCACCAGGAGTTATAGAGTGCAGCAACCACCGGCCTAGAGTCTAAAGGCCAGTGGACTCCCTCTCCAGGGACATCCGCAGTTATTCTCCCATTATTATCTTCACTTTCCAGCAATCCTACAGCACATACGCAGGTGTGGTGGCGTACCCTGCATCCCCCCGGCTGAGGGGAGTGACTGATAATATGCTTGCCACACCAAGGCCCTAAGCATTTGATAGCCCTCATTGATATGCAGGGCATAGAAACTCACCAGGATTTGGAATCTAGTGTGTGCCCCTGTATTTACTGGAGCCCGTGGCATTGGGGGGGGGCAGGCTGGGCAGCGGGAACACAGACTGACAGGGCATAGGCATGGCAGCGAGGGTGACAGAGCAGAGATTCCAAAGGACAAGATCCAGGTCAAAGTTAAGGCCAGGGTTGAGGGCTGGCAGTACGGGTTCACAAAAGAGAGTCCAAACGGGTCAAAGCACAGGCAGCACGGATTCAAAAAGCCGAGCCAAAACCTAAGAAGTAATAGAAAGGGCAACAGCACTTTTTGTATGTCGATGCCTTCCTCTTAAAGGGCAGAGAACAGTATTAAACATCTGAGTATGCGGATCCAGACAAGGGGTGATCAGAAATAGCTGGGTGGGGTCACATAGCGGGACATCAAAAATGTGAAAACTCAGGATAATGACCGTCTTGGGTTTTGTTTCTCTTTAAACAGCGCAATGCAAGTTCTGGCGTACCCAGCAGTGCTACCTTATGTTAAACATACTCTGCGGGATAATATAGGTGGAGAGGTTTATTGTTATGTTTATTTGTTCAAGAACGTTTATCCCGCGGAGTATATTTGATAGATTGTGTGAAGATCTGGTTATAATTGAATTTAAATTTAGAATTTTTGTACGCGGTTGCACAGGACAGTTGGTGTGTTTTACTCTGGGAGTATATTCTAAGTATACAGCACGTCCTGCATGTCCTGTATGTGTATTCTTCACTCCTTGGGATTGTATTCCGTGGTATGCTTTGGCTTTGTGTCGCCGCATGTGTTGGTTGCACTGGTTGCTTTTTGCGGCGACTTTACCTCAGGCGCTGCTGCGCCATCATTGACTGTCATGGTCACTTGGGCGCCTTCGCGCTCTTCGGGGGGGAACGGGCCTTGCGGATGGCGCGTTCTGCATCACTGTCTTCACGGCCCGCCCCTCGAGGTATCTGCGGGCACCATTTTGCTCTCCTTGTGCCGCGTGGCTGGCGTCTACCTATCGCGGCCCGCAAGTGCCCCTGCGGGCTGGCTTATTTTTTATATGTTATGTATGCATGCCGCTTACGGGACCTTTCTGTTTGTCTTGCAGGCCGGTCAAACTTAATTGTGGTTTCTCCCGGCCTATCCCCTCTATTTAGTTTGCTATTAGAGGCCTAGTCTGCCTTTACCTCCCACTTCCCTAGCGGGCTATTGGGGCATCCCGGATGGCCTTATAGCGTAAATACCTATTGGCCGGTGGGCCGCGATAATCACCATTTGGAGGCTTCTCAGGATAATGTGCTTGGGGTTCCTTCGGGACAAGCCCGGCTGTGTGTGGCGTATGGGGTGTCCCCTACAAGTGATGACAATGTGCGGGTTTGTGTACCCTGTGCCCAGCATGCGCTTGCGCTGCAATCTGGGTTACCTGCGGCTGGGCCTGCGCCCTGTATGGCTTTGCCTACTCCCCCACGCTTACATCTGACTCCCAGTGAGGTGCATACCATTGGGGAGTCTCAGCCTGATTTGTCTACCAGGGTGGCTAGCATTGAGAAGCTGATTGCTGGCTCTACGGCACGTAAGGCCTCTGCTAAGAGGCGGCATCTGGCGCCTGGCGTTACCCTTTTTCCTATGGAGGCTGAGGAATTTTTTGACCTGGCCGGCTATACCCCCCTGGAAGAGAGGGTATTGTTTTCTGATTCAGAATCATCTGATGAGCAGCCTAAGGGTTATGCTGATTCTGGCTCTGACCCATGGGCTCCATATGATACTGACAAGCTTTTGGCTTTCTATCTCTTTCTATCTCTCCTCCTGCCGTGGCTCCTTGGCAGCAGGGGGAGTTGTTTCACACTGCTAAGCCACGTTTAGAGTTTCCTGAGCAAACTCACTTTAATAATCTTGTGCTCAAAGAGTGGGAGCGACCGAGCAGGCTCCCTGGGGTGCCTAAGAGTTGGGATAAGAGGTATCCCTTTCCTGCTGAAGTGGTTAAGCATTGGTCGTCCCCTCCCGAAGTGGATGCACTAATTCATGCATTCCCCTGTCTCTACTACCCTGAAGGATGGTGAGGACCGGCGCATTGATCAGCTGGCTTCCCATGCCTTTGCCTGTGTGGGGTCCGCGCTGTGTCCGGTTTGTGCCTCTGCCATTACAGCTGTGGCTATTAGGACTCTGCTCAAAGGTATTTTAGATGGGGCTCCTGATGATGCTGCTAGTGAAGAGTATAGAGCCCTTCTGCGTTGAGGAATTTGTTGCATATGTCCTCTCTGCCTTGGATGATACCATTAGAATGTGTGGCAGGGCTTCTGCCTTATGCTCAGTTTCACATGAGGCCTCTTCAACTCCACCTCTTGTCTGTATGGGACAGGGACCCTGTGTCCTTGGATCAGGTTTTGGTTCTGTCCCCCCTTGCCAGGCGGTCCCTCTCGTGGTGGCTAGAACTGTTGGTGGGCAGATCCTTTCTAGCCCCTTGCTGGGAGACAGTCACCATGGATGCCAGTCTGACAGGTTGGGGGGGGCTTCTGGAGATCCCTAACATTCCAGGGGCAGTGGGGCCCTCAGGAGGCCCACACCCCTATCAACATTCTGGAACTGAGGGCGATCAGGTTGGTTCTAGCCCGCTTGACCCCGCACCTTCAGGGTCGGGCTGTTCAGGTACGTTCGGACAACCAGACGGCGGTTGCCTACATCAATCATCAGGGAGGTACCCAGAGCAAGGGGGCCCTCAAGGAAGTGTCTCTGATCCTGTCCTGGGCAGAGGACAATGTTCCCTGCTGTGTTCATTCCGGGGGTGGAGAATCTGGAGGCAGACTCTCTGATCAGGGGGACTTCTCGCCTGGGGGAATGGTCCCTCAGCAACAGGGTGTTTCGCTCTCTGTGTCGCCGTTGGGGTCAGCCAGATGTGGATTTGTTTGTGTCCCGTCACAGTCACAAACTTCCAGTCTTTGTGTCTCTGTCCCAGGACCCTCTGGCCTTAGCCATGGATGCTCTGACAATGCCTCGCAGGGCTTTCAGCTACTGTATGTCTTTCCCCAGTTTCCCCTGTTGGGCAAGGTTCTGCGAAAGATGGCTCAGGAAGGGGTGCCAGCAATCCTGGTGGCCCCCCGTTGGCCAAGAAGAGTGTGGTTCGCAGACATCATGCAGCTGGCGGTAGATCAGTACTCCCTACCCAAGGATCCAGACCTGCTCACTCAGGGACATTTACGCCATCCCAATTTACAAACGCTGGCTTTAACGACCTGGCTGCTGAAACATCAATCTTAATGGAAAAGGGGCTGTCTGTTGTTAACACCATGATCAGGGCTAGGAAAAAGTCCTCCTCTTCCATCTACTATAAGGTTTGGCGTACCTACATTGACTGGTGTGAGGCTAAATCTCTTCCCTGTCGTGTGTTTTCTATTCCTAGGATTCTGGAATTTCTCCAACATGGTTTGGATCTGGGGCTTCAACTCAGCACTCTGAAAGGCTGTTTTCTTTCAGAGATCTTTTGCTCAGCATCATCTGGTCAAGACTTTTTTCCAGGGAGTTACTCATGTGCGCCCCCCCCCCCCCCCCGTAAGCCTATGTTACCTGGGACTTGAACTTGGTCCTATCTGCCTTGCAGGGGTCTCCTTTTGAGCCTGTGCATGAGGCTGCTTTGTCCATTCTTACTCTTAAGGTAGTCTTAAGGTAGTCTTTTTGGTGGCTATCACTTCTGTTAGGCGTGTTTCTGAGTTGGCAGCGCTTTCCATCAAGCCCCCTTACTTTGAGAGACACCAGGACAAGGTGGTGTTTCGCTTTAAACCAGATTTTCTGCCTAAAGTTGTGTCTGCTTTTCATCTTAATCAGGACATTGTTCTGCCTTCTCTGTGCCCTAATCCTAGTAACCCTAAGGAGAGGGCTCTACATTCCTTGGATGTGGTCAGGAACCTGAAGTTCTATTTGGTGGCTACTGAACCCTTCAGGAAGACTGATGCTCTTTTTGTGGTCCCTTCTGGTCCAAAGAAGGGTCTGGCTCCAGCTAAGTCTACCATCAGCAAGTGGATCCGTCAGGCTGTGATTCAGGCCTATTCTGCTAAAGGGAAAGATCCTCCCTTCCGCCTTACTGCTCATTCCACTCGTGCTCTTGGTGTGTCTTGGGCTTTTCAGCACCAGGCGTCTGTTAAACAAGTTTGCAAGGCCGCTACTTGGTCTTCTGTTCATACTTTCTAAGTTTTACAAGGTTGATGTTCGGGATTCAGCTGATGCTGCTTTTGGCCGCAAAGTTCTGCAGGCGGCAGTGATTTAATCTGCATGTTGTTGCTTTTGGGGATCCCACCCTACCTTACGGACACTGCTATTGGATGTCCCAAACGTAAGGAATTATCTCTGGAGCAGGACGTGCTGTATACTTAGAATAATACAATTCTGTGATTACTCACCTGTAGAATTGGTATTATATGTATACAGCACATCCTGCTCCACCCCGCCCTTGTTTTCATTATTCTTAGTACCTCTGTATGGTGGTTGTTATCACGGTTAAAATTGTTTGATTATGGTTGTTATTCTCCCGGCTTCTTGCTAACTGCTTGTCAATACTGGGGATTTTGTGGGAGGTCCCTGGAATATAAGGGCTGGGAGGAGCCACTTTTTTGCTGTCTCTGCAGTCCAGCGCCATCTTGTGGATGTATTACCCAAACGTAAGGAATTATATCTGGAGCAGGACGTGCTGTATACATATAATACCAATTCTACAGGTGAGTAATCACAGAATTGTATTATTGTTGAGCAGGAGAAATGTTATACATTGGTACACATAGGGTGCAGTTTGCCATGCAAATATAATAATGGAAGTAAAAAGAGGTTAAAGTGTACCAACGTTTCTGTAACAAAATGGGTGCTGGTACAAGTTCCTGCTGATTGCTGCACATATAACGTTACCAGCCCTAGTTTCTCTTGCCTTGCCTGCACCGCGCTCCCCCAGCAAAATCTGACCCCGCAATTGGCCGCCGATAATCACTTTGTCCCAGTTTCTCATTTGGGGACTCCAGCCACTGAAGAAAACCTGGAGCATGTGGCATTCGGTGGCCAAAACCAAGCAATGTGCAAATAGGAAGCCATCCTGTGCTTGTACCAAAACCCACTTTGTTTTTAGGATGCTGGCATGGCAGTCAGGAGAGCTTACACCACTGGGCTAGGTGGAGTAAAATAATGGTATTTTCTAAAGTTGTGTGCCAGTGATGCTTGGGAGCAGCAGGATCATGCAGCAGCTAGTCAAACAGCAGTCATTTACAGCCTCAAAGTTTAGCACTAAGACTGAGGCGCAGCAATGAGATTTGTAGCGACTAAGGTGACAGAATCTTCTAGTGCATTAATACAAATTCTGCATTATCAACATCGGCAGCAATGCAACATTTTAACCACTAGGTGACATCACCTTAATGGGACATATCTTTTCCTCATGCAAATATATATTGGCTTGTCATAATGTGAATAAGACCATCTAAAAGATTCCAGGGAGGCCAATTTTCTCATCCCATGGGTTAAACCCAAGGGTCACATTGTCATATTTTTCCACAGCAAGGGGCCACAATAATGCTGCAAATGCCTTTATGTATCTGTCATTAGGCAACCCTATGTCTGTGCCTAGGGCAGCCACCTGTGGGGTGGGGTGCAGCAGAGCTATTACTGCTATAGTAAAATAAAAAAAACACTTGCCAGTATTTAATTCCCCCTCATTAGTATCCCCCACAGAAAAAAACAGTGTGTGGAAGGGGGGCAGGAAACAAGGATTTAAACACAGTCCACAGCTTTAGCCCTGTCTGCCTCCAAAGCTGTGGTCATTGGACTCCTTTGTGCTGAGAAGAAGTATATGCTCATCCGCAGGCTGCAACCTCACTTAACAAAAGGGGGCGCAAATACAGTGCCCAGTGTGGGGGGAGAGAATGTAAGTACCTGTTTGTTTTTTATTTGGGTTTATAGCCAATGATAATATTATTTTTCTAGTTCAATACCTATTTAATCTATATACACTACCTATAAAAAGGTTTGGAATGGCTCAGTTTTTAGTATAGGTTCAAAAGTAAGTTAACATTTTTTTAAAATGGATGTAAACTACACGCACAGGGTAACCAAGTTTTGAATTTTTATCTCACCATCCACTACAGCCTCAAAAAGACTCCCATCATTTTATAGACAATCGTACATTAACCGGCCTTTCAACTATTTAGAATATGATTAGCTATGGCGATTCTTGTATTTACTTGTTTTGCTCCTAAAATTCAAAAATGTGTTTGTATTATTCTGGTAAAGTGACTCAAAACCCAATGCCGATCGGATCTATAAAATTCCCGGGCTGATCGATTCCCCCATCCCCCCGCTGTGTGAAACCCCCCAGGTCGCTCCATTCGCTTACCTCGTTTCCCGGTCCCACGGTGCGTATAAGAGCAGTGGCCAAATCCTGCTATCCTTCTAGCAGGGCGCGTGCCCGTGCCAGGCATTTGGCACGCTCCCTGTTAGAGGGAATCTGGCCATCAGGGCACTCGGAGCCGCTGCTCTTAGACGCGCTGTGGGACCGGGAAGAGATGAGATGGTCTCTGCGTCCTGGGGGGTTTCACGCAGCAGGGCACCTTTTCCCTTGGGGAAAGGACCAAAACCCAGGATAGTCAAAATCCTGGGTTTTGGTCCACTTTAAACTACACCAACCCCCTTCGAAGAAACAGTGCTCATATGCACTCATATAATGGTTCGCTAGGAACAGTCAATGATCTACATGTTACAGATGGCCAGACAAATTTGATTGTCTGTAGGGTAGCCAGAAACCTTTGTTGATGATCTCACAGATAGCTAGAATACATTGTTGCTCATCTTAAAGACTTATCAGGGACCTTTGATCATTTTACAGATAACCAAAAACCTTAATTAATTGTCATACAGCGAGATGAGACATTAATTCTTCACTTGAGGAGGTAACACAGTTGATGTGGATTTTAGCCCTCTGTGCCATGCTCATACGATGTCTCTTTAAGTGGAGTAGAGTGTGCTCAGAACTGTCCCCAACATCTAAGGTTCATCTGTCATAGCCTATCATGCTGGGACGTTGACAGTGAGGTTTCCAGGTCATAAGTTCAGGTTCATCAGATTTTCCCTCCTAGGAAATCCGCTGTAGTGTGCTTATAAGGTCTAATTCCCTTTATAGCGGGGTGTGGCACTTGGAGCTCATAGTGATGATTCCTAGATGGGTTGAGCTAATTATTAGTCAAAAAAGTGTTAAATCATGTTTTCATCATCAACTACTAATATATACTCTACATTCCCATCTCCCACAGCATCTGCAGCATCCTCTTCTACAGGTGTAGCATGCATGTGTGTGCACACCTCTACAGTGAGACTTTGGGGTAGAAAGAACAGGTGAGCACCCCTGGAAGAACCCCGGGCCCATACCGATGGGCATCAGACTCGCTCTTCCCCACCCCTGGTGTCCCAAATGGGGGTGCAAGTAATCAGGCTGGGTAACTCAATGTCACTAGCCAATGCTGGCAGGTGACATGGTAGCCTGCTACCCTGTGAACTGGTGTAGGGGGTCCCCTGGACCCCTTACCAGTTCACACCATGTGTAACTTACCAGCCCCCATATTTTTTCCTGTCCGTCGATGGGCGCCATATTCCTCTGATCTAGGATGGGGTCCACGTCCATCGCCGAGTCATCCTCTAATCTTTAGGGCTCTTCAGTGCCCCATTCGCTGTCTTCTTCTGGCGGTGGAAGTGGGTGTCAAATGGTTAAAAATTGGGTGAAAGGGTCTAATTTTTAAAAAAATATTTCCACCCCAAAAATAAAAATAAATTAAGAAAAAAAGCATGGTCTCTCCCCCGTTAAAGCTTTCCAAAGCAGCAAATCAAGCACAGGGGCTGGTAATCCCAGGGCTCAAAGGCCAAACTGCCAGCCCCTAGTCCTAGGTATTACCAGCCCACAGGACCAGAAGCTGGGTGAATAGCCTGGTTTACCAATGGGAGCAATGAGGTAATGAACACCATAAAAAGGTTATGCATGATAGTTCATGGTTTTAATGCTCATAAATCGTGAAATACAGATGTGTAAGCTATATACAGTGAAATGTATTGGTTCTATAATAACCAGATAAATACATATGTAGCATTAAGAAGGCATCATACACATAGGGCAAGGTAAAGAATTACAGAGCTAAACATAAAGGCAGATAATCATAGATGAAAGGTTTGCCCCGTTTGTGCTGTCCTTCAAGCACAAAAAATCAAGCACATAACTAGATAAGCAAGAAAACCAGTGATAATGCTTACAGGCTGACCGCAGATCGTTTGAATCCCTCAGCGTTTCGATCTGCAAGGAGACCTTTGTCAAGAGGAAATGCGGTATCCATGACACCGAGGGGAGTACCTTTATAGTGAGGATCCTGGTCTCCAGCTGAAATGCAGATGACGCCAGACATGGCGCACGTGCCGGCGCCGGTTCTGACGTCCTCAACACAGTCCGGGACACGTCCCAGTCAACCACGTGAATGCAGACAAAAAATCGCTGCTGTTTCATGCGTGACGCGCAGGGTGTGTAATAAGGGCCTAGGTCGGGTGCACAGCATACCTTTTAAGTGAATGACCCTAACTGGACGAGCTCTGAGAAATCCAGATACAGTGGCGAAGTGCCACAACCAAGATGGGCGACGGGGTCATGTGCAGGGATCTTGGGGCCAGGAAATGCCTTCACCAAGATGGCGTCCATAAAACTTCTTAGTGTTGTTGAGGCGGCGTGCCACATCCAAGATGGCCGACGACGATAATGAAAGTCCCATAGAGCTGAGCTTGCCACATCAAAGATGGTGGTCATATAGAGAACTGAATCAGACCCGCAAGATGACGTGCGTCCAAAGCGGCGACGAAAGTGGATGAAGTATATGACCGGCAGTAGTGGGAGTGTTCCTATAGGAGGAGCTGGATGTAACAGAGCAAGAGGAGCCGTGTTTACAGCTGGAGACCATTCAATTTGGAGGAACCAAATATAACAAGCACTGAAGTATAATGCTGTTTGTAAAACACAAAATAATTAAAGTAAGTAATTAAAAATAGAACCAATTGTGAAAAGTGAAGTTTAAAAAAATGGATACTGCAAAGAGTTGTGGAACTCCACAAGCTCATAGACTAATTATTGCACAATAGTCTAAGGATAATAGTACACCCTAAACTACAGGGAGACCTAGATATTAGAAATATACAGTAAAGTCTAAGTCTTCATTTAGTCCATTCGGGCTTTTGGTGCCCAACTGAAAAATCCATGCCAGTTCACGTTGGAGTAGTTTTCTTTCCAGATTGCGCCTCTATAGGGTAATCTAACTATCTCTATACCCACAAATTTGAGTTGGCTAATATTGTGTCCTAATTCAAAGAAGTGTCTGGCAACCGAAGATTCCATACAGCCATTCCTAATATCGGACCTGTGCTCGCAGATCCTTTGCCTGAGTTCCCGTTTAGTTTTACCTATGTAACCCTTACCGCAGTTGCATTTCCACAGGTATATGACATTCTTGGTGGAGCAGTTTATAAAATCCCGTATGGGGTATTTCTTTCCTGAGCTGGGGTGGGTAAAATGGTCTGTCTTAAAGGTGTAGCCACACTGGGCACAATGCCCACATGGGTACATACCTTTTGGTTTGTCCATTTCAGTGAGCCAGTTGGAGCCTACCGACGGCTTAGGTGAATGAAATTCGGCTTTAAAGTGGACCAACACCCAGGATTTTGACTATCCTGGGTTTTGGTCCACTTCGGGGGGGCACACCGATTGGGGGTGCCCCGCTGTGTGAAACCCCCAGAAAGCCCCAAAAACTCACCTCACCACGCTCCCACGTGACCGTGCCGTCCAATCCCCGCCGACGGACAAGCAGGTGACAGCGACGGACAAGACAGCGCGTCCGCCGCCCCCTCCCGCAAGTCACTCTCACAGGGCGCGCGCCCGCGCCGGCCATCCACAAACGGCCGGCGCGGGCGCGTGGACGTCTAGAGGGGCGCGCGGGAGGCGGCGGCGCCCCTCTAAGGTAAGGTTTTTTTGGGGGGGTTTCACCCCGCGGTACATCCCGATCTCGGATGTCCCGCGGTGAGGGAGGTGATCGGCCCAGGAATCTATAAGATTCCTGGGCCGATCACCCCTGGGTGTTGGTCAACTTTAACCAAGGTGCTTTTGATGTTCCTAGCTTTCTTATAGACGGTTAAAGGAGGATCCTGGAAGGCTTCTACAAGTTTCTCATCTGACCTCAAGATGGGCCAGTGTCTTTGAACAATTTTTTGAACCTGAATGGAGAGTTGAGAAAAGGTGAAAATGCATGGAACTCGTTGATTGGTCCGTTTAGGACGAAACATACGTAAGGTAGTGTGGTTTAGGGATCTAGCCTTATCCTGAGCTTCCTGTAGATCTTTAAGATTGTAACCACGCTGTAATAAACTGAGGCCCTTATTCATCAAGCGATAGCGCCAGGTAGTGTCCGGCGAGCGCCAGGTAGCGGCAGCTAACGGCGACTACCGACTCAAGTACGCCCGGCGGCGGTCACAATGACGCATTTATCAAGCAAAATGAGGCTAGCGCCGGCGAGAGCGACGGCTAGCGCGGCATTCATCATGAAGCCGCCTGGACCGAACAGCGCCGCTGCAAATTCCCTCACAGCGCCAGGTATGAGCTGTCGCTCCCTGGCGATGTCCAATGCATTTCAATGGAGCAATCTATAATAATTCATGATTAATTGGTAATAATTTTTTTTTTAATTTTTTTAATGTCAAAAAATCGGAGAACACTTCTGCAATGTTAGGATTTATTTTTAAGTCAAAAAAAAAAAAAAAATATGTGCAGAATTGATCTAACAGGTCTGAGATTAATGTATTCATATAACAAAATGATTCTAAAAACATGTATAATGTTACATTCAAAAAATATGGTTGTTTAGGGGTTAAAAACTAGTTAATACAGATCGCCGCCAGCGCTCTTGGGTTTAAACAAGGAATGGACAGCGACAGCACATTCGGAACGTGATTTTTTGATGAATATGAAGCTAGCCGTTCGCTCTGGCCATTCGTTGTCAGGCGCTCACATACAACGCTGGACCTGTGAAACAGCGACCCCCCAGCCCGTATTCAACATTACCGCACACCGACTGAGTTGCTGTCATCAAGCTAATGCCGGCCAAGCACAGCGAATACTGGCTGGCGCTGAAAAAATCACGCTACAGTCGCTCATCTGTCGCTACCTGGCGCTATTGATGAATCGGCCTCTATGTACAACTTAGAGTGTAGGTCATACAGTGTGTCGGAAGTAGTTATGCGTCGTATTCTTATGAACTGACCAAATGGCAAGCCTCTTATCAGGGATTGCGAGGGGAAGCTGGTAGCGTGAAGTAGTGTGTTGCGGTCTGTTGGTTTCTTGTATACATCTGTGGTGAGACAACCGTCGGCTAAGGTAACCCTGACATCCAAAAAGTGAATTTCTGTAGTACTGTGGTCTATTGAGAAAGTGATAGTCTGGGTGCATTGGTTCAGGTAACTATGAAATTTAAGTAACTCGTCAAGTTCGCCCTTCCAGATCATGAAAACATCATCGATGTATCGTAGCAATGTGAGTATGTTTTGTGAGTAAGCGGCTGTGGGATAGATGAATTCTGATTCGAAGTTGGCCATGTAGAGGTCGGCATAGCTGGGTGCCATGTTCGATCCCATTGCCGTACCTTGGGCTTGTATATAGAACTGATCGTCAAAGACAAAATAGTTTTTTGTGAGTATGGTGGTAAGTAGATCACATGCAAGAGTCTGTAGACCTATTGGGATAGTGGTGTTTGTTAATGCTTTTTTTGATTACATTGATGCCATCTGTGTGTGGGATGGAGGTATATAAACTAGTAACATCCATCATGGCCATAATGCATTTTGGTGTGATAATTCCAAATGAGCTAATTTTGTTCAAAAAATCTGTAGTATCCTGTAGGAAACAGGGAGTGGCCATGACTAGAGGCTGTAAGAGGCGGTCTATGAATATGGCTGGGTTCTGGAAAACGGAGTTCGTTCCTGCCATAATCGGGCGCCCTGGGGGATTATGCAATCTTTTATGCACTTTCGTTAAGCAGTAAAATAGTGGTATGAGTGGATGATCCGTTCTCAAGAACTTAGCCAATTTTTCATCAATCACAGAGTCATCTAGGGTTCTGCTGATTATATTGTCAATGTGAGTCTTTAAATCTTGTGTAGGGTCCTTGTTGATGGGTATATAGACGGTATTGTCGTTGAGTTTGCCTAACATTTCATTTCTATAATCAATGGAGTTCATTACAACTATGGCCCCTCCCTTGTCAGCAGATGTAATAGTTATTAAAGGATTATTACATAGGGATTTAAGGGCCTGTCTTTCCTTCATAGAGAGGTTGCTATGTTTGGATTTGGTGTGCGGCTTCAAAGAATCCAAATCCTGTTGGACCAAATTAATAAAGGTTTCAACAGCATGGGATGTGGGGGGAGGATTCCAGGTGCTTTTTGGTTTGCACATACTGAGATCCACACCAGTGGGAAAGCTGGTATTGCTAGTTCCTGTGGGTGGGTGATAGGAAAAGAACGATTTGATCCATAAGGATCTAAAAAATTGTTGCAGACCAATCTGAATATCAAAATGATTACCCTTAGAAGTAGGGGCAAAGGTAAGACCCTTGGACAATACCTTAATTTCAGCAGGTGACAGAACGTAATCTGAGATGTTTATCACTGTGGAGCAGTCCTGCTCCGGGTGTTTTACTTGATTTGGGTTGGTGGTTGTTGGCGACTGCCTCGTGGGCCTCCTTTTGCCCCTCCTTGTTCGCGTTGCTTTCTTCTGTGGACTCGTTGCTCCCATGGGCCTTGTTCTAAAAAATCCCTGCTGGATAAAGATGATGAACTGCTAGAGTCGGTGGCTTGACGTATATTGGTATTATATGTGCGTTGTCTCCTATGTTCACGCCAAGTATAGACGCGGCCCTCCTGATAATCAAGAGCGTCGCGTCTATACTTTCCTAACTTGAATTAAATGGTATCCTGTCTGTACTGTTCCAGACTAGTGTTAAAAGTTTCAAGGAAAGTTTTGAAGGAGTCTAGGGAAAGTTTGGTCTCAAGCTGTGCTTTTAAGGTTTGTACTGAGTTGTTAATGGTGGTAAGGTATAAACTAGTAACATCCATCGTGGCCATAATGCATTTTGGTGTGAGAATTCCAAATTAGCTAATTTTGTTCAAAAAATCTGTAGTATCCTGTATGAAAGAGGGAGTGGCCATGACTAGAGGCTGTAAGAGGCGGTCTATGAAAATGGCAATCGGGCCACCAAGAATGTCATATACCTGTTGAAATGTCCCTGCGGTAAGGGTTACATAGGTAAAACTAAACGCGAACTCAGGCAAAGGATCTGCGAGTGCAGGTCCGATATTAGGAATGGCCGTATGGAATCTTCGGTTACCAGACACTTCTTTGAATTAGGACACAATATTAGCCAACTCAAATTTGTGGGTATAGAGATAGTTAGATTACCCTATAGAGGGGGCAATCTGGAAAGAAAACTACTCCAACGTGAACTGGCTTGGATTTTTCAGTTGGGCACCAAAAGCCCGAATGGACTAAATGAAGACTTAGACTTTACTGTATATTTCTAATGTCTAGGTCTCCCTGTAGTTTAGGGTGTACTATTATCCTTAGACTATTGTGCAATAATTAGTCTATGAGCTTGTGGATTTCCATAACTCTTTGCAGTATCCATTTTTTTAAACTTCACTTTTCACAATTGGTTCTATTTTTAATTACTTTATTTTGTGTTTTACAAACAGCATTACACTTCAGTGCCTGTTATATCTGATTCCTCCAAATTGAATGGTCTCCAGCATGGTCTCCAGCTGTAAACACAGCTCCTCTTGCTCTGTTACATCCAGCTCCTCCTATAGGAACACGCCAACTACTGCCGGTCATATACTTCATCCACTTCCGTCACCTCTTTGGACGCACGTCATCTTGCGGGTCTGATTCAGTTCTCTATATGACCACCATCTTTGATGTGGCAAGCTCAGCTCTATGGGACTTTCATTATCGTCGTCGGCCATCTTGGATGTGGCACGCCGCCTCAACAACACTAAGACGTTTTATGGACGCCATCTTTGTGAAGGCATTTCCTGCCTCCGAGATCCCTGCACATGATGCCGTCGCCCATCTTGGTTGTGGCACTTCGCCACTGTATCTGAATTTCTCAGAGCTCGTCCAGTTAGGGTCATTCACTTAAAAGGTATGATGCGCACCCAACCTAGGCCCTAATTACAGACCCGTGCACGCCCCGCGCGTCACGCATGAAACAGCAGCGATTTTTTGTCTGCATTCATGTGGTTGACTTGGACGTGTCCTGGACTGTGTTGATGATGTCAGAACCCGGCGCCGGCACGTGCACCGCGTCTGGCGCCATCTGCATCTCAGCTGGAGACCAGGATCCTCACTATAAAGGTACTCCCCTCGGTGTCATGGATACCGCATTTCCTCTTGACAAAGGTCTCATTGCAGATCGAAACGTTGAGGGATTCAAACGATCTGCGGTCAGCCTGTAAGCATTATCACTGGTTTTCTTGCTTATCTAGTTATGCGCTTGATTTTTTGTGCCTGAAGGACAGCACAAACGGGGCAAAACTTTCATCTATGATTATCTGCCTTTATGTTTAGCTCTGTAATTCTTTACCTTGCCCTATGTGTATGATGCCTTCTTAATGCTACATATGTATTTATCTGGTTATTATAGAACCTATAAATTTCACTGTATATAGCTTACACGTCTGTATTTCACGATTTATGAGCAGTAAAACGATGAACTATCATGCATAACCTTTTTTATGGTGTTCATTACCTCATTGCTCCCATTGGTATCTTATGTACCGGTGTCTAACAAGCAGAAGACACTATTGAGGCAGTTGAACCCAGATCTCCCTGGTCTTGTGCCCTTTCTCCCATCATATTTGATGCTGCTTACTACAGTGTGCTACAACCAAGTCTAACTAACCTGAATAGCCTGGTTTACCAGCCTTTATGCCTGGTGCCTGGGCTAGTTTTCTCATAGGGGTGGGAGGATATTTTTATGAATATTGTAAAAATGCTGGCTGTCATTTTGCGTTGCTAAAAACCATGACGGCAGTTGGCATTTTGTGTTTGAGCTGTCAAATGGCACATAAAGAGCAAATGTACTCTTTGGCTTTGGCGTATACCTCATACCATGCATTGTTGTGGCACATGTGTCCCCGAATCATGCACCCATAAGTACATTTCCACATGTGACATGGATAGTGTATGGGCCATGGAGATTTAGCGCACCATGCTGCATCAACCCTACTGAGTGCCCCAATTATATGTACTCAAAGCAAATTCTCATCAAAAGTGTTAATTGCATTGTACACACTCCCTATTCACAACAATGAGAATCATTGGATGAGAGCACGCACATGTTCCTTTGGAGCGGGGAAAAGTGATTGTTTACAGGTGCCTCAGGGGGTTTCACACAGGGAAGGCTGTATTTTTCGCCATATACGATGCGTCTCCCTATAGGATGCACCTAGTATTTGGAGCAGGAAAATAAAAAATAATAAAAAAAATATTCTGAACCACAAATGTGCTAAATGCTAATGTGCTAATGTGCTAAAACACCATGGGCTTGATTCAATAAAGGTAGAAAAAAATTCTCATGGCAGTAAAAGATTCAATTCATGAGAAAAAAGCCTGAGAATTCACTGTTATTGAATCGCTTGATAGGAAAACAATGAAAGTCAATGGCACTTTTTTACTCCTAAGAAAAGTAGAGAACTGTTTACTCCTTTCTACACTGTAGTAAAAGCTGCCATTGACTTTCATTGTCTTTTTATCTAGTGATTCAGTAACAGTGACATTCTCAGGGTTTTTTCTCATGAATTGAATTTTTTACTACCATGAGAATTTTATTCTACCTTTATTGAATCGAGGCCCATCTCCCCAAGGACCAAATAATAGGCAAGCTGCAGAATCCCCCAATTACAGGCAGTGCAGCATTCCCCCCTCTCATTCCCACAGGCAGAGTGGCAAAACCCCCATCCCACTCCCACAGGCAAATGTGGCATTAACCCCCATACTACTCCCATAGGCATTGTGGCATTACCCCCACCCCATTCCCATAGACAGTGTTGAATTACCCCCCATCCTATTCCCATAGGCAGTTTGGCATAGCCCCTATCCCATTCCCATAGGCAGTGTGGCATTACCCCCATCCAATTCTTCGGTAAAAAAAAAAGTATATTCACATGTCCTGGTGCTTCCACAATGCTGGCTGGGCTGCCACAGCCGCTGGGAGACCAGAAGATGAAGAAGCGGCTAGCGGACAGGGTAACTGAAACCCTGCCTGCCACCTCCCCACTGCCACTGCTTATCCCAGGAGCGAAGGCACACGCTAACACCTGGCTCCATGCAGGGAGCCAGGTGTTAGCGTGTACACGGGAGAGGTGGTGGCCAGTCTTCAGTTACCCCGGCCACCTGCCGCTCCACAACCCGGCAAGCGGCGTGGGAGCGCCGGTACAGGTGAGTATAGTTTTTGTTGTTTTTAAATATTCGCACCATAAGACGTGCGCACATTTCTTCCCCACTTTTTGGGGAATAAAAGTGCATTTTTTGGTGCTAAAAATACAGTGCTTTAATGACTTAGATAAAGAACTAGGGTCCTGAAGCATTCCCTCCTCTGAAACAGAAACATAATTTTCTTCATAAGAATCCTCTACAGAGGTTTCACCAATCCAACAGGTCTTGCTTTTGCAGATGGCTGCCACTCCACCCCCAACCCACTGAATAGGCAGCTGCCATAGGAACAGGTCTAGTTACTGATGGGCGATATGTGTTAATTTTGCAATAGCTCCTAAAACATCTTTGTTTCTAAGTGTATACACAAATGGATTGAATGTTGGAACAACAATCACATAGAGCAGAGAAAATAGCTTGTCCTGCTCTTCTGAATCTTTAGATTTAGGCTTTATAAACAGAAAAATGATTGGTCCATAGAATAAAATGACAGTGGTCAGATGAGATGTGCAGCTGGAAAATGTTTTATATCGACCTTTTGATGAACACATCTTTGAAATAGTGGATATGATGTACACGTAGGAAGTACAGATAAGTACAAATGTTGTAAAGACCAAACAAATATCCTCCACAATGAGTGCCACTTCCCTGCTTTTAGTGTCACTAGAGGAAAGCACCATTAGTGATCTGATTTCACAAAAGAAGTTGTTAATATTGTGCGATAAACAGAATGATAGTGTTGATGTCAGAAAAGTAAATATCATTGCGTTAATCATACAGAAAAGTACAGAGAAAGCAGCTAGGGAAATACACACACTTTTTCTCATAATTAAATAATAATGTAATGGGGTGCAAATAGCAACATATCGATCATAAGCCATGCAGGTCAGGAGAAATATCTCAGCTAAGCCACTAAACATGAAAAAGTACAGCTGAGTGATACAGCCTGAAAAAGAGATCCTCTTGTCTCCTGTGAAAGTAATAGCCAACAGCTTTGGGAGGATAGTCGAGACATACATGGCTTCTACGATGGAGAAATTACAAAGGAAGAAATACATTGGAGTGTGTAGCTGGGAAACCTTGCAGATTAATGTAGCGATGATCAGATTTCCAGTAACTGCTGTCACATACATCAAAAGAAATACTGTAAATGTAAAAACATGGACATCTCCAGCGGTGGCAAATGCTATAATCTGAAATTCTTTTAAAGAACTGTTTTGACACGATTCCATTTACTACCTCAAAACAAGAAAACAAATCAAGTACTTGAAGTGAATGTGTGTAGACTAATTCAACAAAAATGTAAAAAAAAACTGACTGTGCTTCTTGGAACCTAAATGGCCACTCCAGGCATTGGCGAAAGGAGCTCATCTAAAACCTGTTCCATGTGCCTCTCCCCTGTTTCCTTCATTGCAGGGCTCCAGATTTTGCCACTCCTTTAAATTCTGTTCCTCTAAAATGTGGTCACACGACTTGCTGAATGGTGGCAGCATGGGGAGGGGGGCATTGCAATTGCCAGCAATTTGAAACCCCCTGGTTTCCCTGTATACTCACCTCAATGCCATGACTGATTGACGTTTAAGCTTAGTTGCTTAGACTTAGTTGCAGTTTATGTGGGCTTACCAGCAGACGTTCATGGCTGTAATGGATGACTGGTAATGCACAATCAATAGTCACATACCTTAAGCTGTGGTTGAGGTGCAAACGAAAAGATTAGGGGACCATATAGACATGTCAGAGAGTGATGATGGAGCAGGTGATCCAAACTCAGAAGCTGGCATGTTCAGGGGTGGTGACAAAGCTTGGCAGTAGACATGGTCAGACGTGGCAGAGTAAGCAACAGGGCTTGACAGCAGGCGTGGCCAGATGTGGCAAGGTCAGCAACAGGACTTGGCAGCAGTCGTGGTCAAACATGGCAGGGTCAGAAACAGGGTTTAGCAGCAGTCGTGGTCAAACATGGCAGGGTCAGATACAGGGCTTAGCAGATGTAGTCAGACATGTCCGTTTTGGCTACAGTGCTTTGACAGAAGACATCGTCAGACAGGGCATGGTGGGCAATGGGGCTTTGGCAGAAGATCAAAGCTACAATGGAGGCTGGAACGGTATCCACACTGAATAATTCAAACAGCAGCCTGCTAGTACCTGTCCTCCTGAGCTACCAGGAAGAGAGGCCACGCTGACAGAGGCAAGTATCAAGTGCAGAGATGCCACCAGAGGCCTGCACATGTGATGTGGGATCAATGATTAAGGTGAGTATACAGTGAGTATACCATGCAGTTTCACACTGTGAAACATCAACAATCACAATGTCCCTAGGGCCCGAAATCACCCAGCCATACAATCAGGTAGGCCAGATGAAACGGTTAGTAATGTTCAAAAACTGGTGGTGGCCATAAACTAGAAGTAGATATGGTTCCTGTTTTATTGGGGCTTCTTGAGACAATACAGACTACTAGTGGTGGAGGGAGGTGGCAGCCATCAATTCCTCCCCATCTGCAGTCAATTGGCAGGTCTACAACAGCGTTTGAGAATCATTGCTGTTACTGTAGGCCTTGTTTTAGACTGCATAAATAGAACAAAATATCTACACGTATCCATGGGCCAACACCTTTACAAGAAACACTGCTTATATGCTTCGCTCCCCAGGGCTATTCGGATTGCTGTACATGAAAAATAATTTACTGCTGCTCTGCATCATGAAGTTATGTCAGTTAAATTCAGGCAGCACTGTGGCTGAGATAATGGGAAAGGAAGCTCCAAAATGGCCGCTACCAGGAGGATTCAGTGAGCAGAGTTTTGAGTGGGTGCAGGAGCAAATGTAAGTGCATGATCCAAAACTTTTGAATTGTCATAGATCATATAACAGATTTTTAAAGATGGACTTTTCCGACAATTTTACCTGGCCATAGAGTGTAGGGCCGGGCGATTCCGTGTCCTAGACCTACAACTACCAACATTTTACCTAATTTTACTACATGATAATCAGGCAGGGTGGGTGCACTCCCAGTAGTTTTGGGTACATTTGCTTGCCGCCATTTTCGGGGTACAGAAAAGTTCTGTTCTTTTGTAGAAAACTACAAAATTGAAATTGATGATGATAATGTTAATGAAAGTTCTGTTATGGTTAGGATTAGGGTTAGACCACAATTATATCCAAATTTCGTTTTGGATATAATTGTGGTCTAACTATAACCCTAACGGAACTTTCATTAACGTTATCATCAATTTCAATTTTGCCTTTTTTTTGGATACAACCTTGGATAAAACGTTTTTGGACATCAACAATTTCATTTTAGATATAATGGTTGTCTAACCCTAACGGAACTTTCTATATCAATCTCAATTTAGTTTTTGGATTAACCTTGGATAGAACTGTGTCAAACAGTCAATTTGGATTTCTGGATTCTTCAAGTTTTTTTTGGATTTTGGATGTTTTAATTTTTTCCAATAAGTGTGCACATTTCTACGGTCTCTAACAAGGCCACACCTGTTTGTAGTGAAATATACGGATAACTATTTCACTACCAGCAGCCAAAAATCAGAGGATTAACTAAACAAGGTTATCTAACAGTAATTTCCTTTGTGTTAGTTTTAAGGCAGACCTCTGCCATCCTCAAACACTCCACATAATTTTAATTACAACCACAACGAAGTAACTATTCACCAACTATTTTATCTATCGTGTTTATGGGTATAAACAATAACAACTACCTGTGACCACTTACTGGATCAACCCAACCAGTTTAGTCCTGCTTTTTGATACTACATAACCATTGCATCTAAACAGTCCCAAAGCACATTTGTACCCAACTATTTTTTCTGCAGCAAGCTTCCAAACCCTCAAGCAGACCAAAAATAGCTCAAATACACACCTTCACCAGGGAGTAATGGTCAACTCCCAACAAGTGCAGCTGTAACCAAATTTCCCAGCGTCAGTATACACAACATTAAACCTCATTATGTATATAACTCAAGCTTTTGGGAAAAATCTAGCGAATCGGCCCAACTGAATTCTGAGTTTGCTCATCTCTATTCGTTACCTAATCACTGCAGCTGCTGGGCTGTGACATACAACTATACAATGCAGAGCAGTCATTGTCTCGAAAATAGGAACATATTGTTAAAAAGTGTTTCCTGATCTTGGAAGGCCCCTTACAGACCATCAAAAATGATAAGTAACAATACTTACCCAAAAAATCCTCCATCTCCATCAGTGTCTAAGAAACCAATTAAACAAAGGGGGGTGGGAGCAGCTCAATCACTATTTATACAAAATTATCAACATTATTATTCATGGCCTGGGAACTAATTTACTGCCCAGTTTAACCCTCTCATCAACTAAATATCAAGCAACAAACATGTCTAGCTATGTGGAAAGACAGAGATTTGGTTGCACATATCTGCAGATACATGTGGAAGCCACACTGCCCCGGCAAGGCACTCTGTATTTAGTGTGGTCCCTACTCTTAATTCTGAGTCCCCAAAGTTGGGACATGCAATGCAGACAAATATCTGTGAGCTACTCACCTGGGAAGCCGCCAGCCTCCCTTTAGAACACTTCACAGGGAGAAATCCATATTGACTGAACCTCTCCCTGCTTGTGCTCATGGCAATTCAAATGAACAAAGGGGGGTGGGAGCAGCTCAATCACTATTTATACAAAATTATCAACATTATTATTCATGGCCTGGGAACTAATTTACTGCCCAGTTTAACCCTCTCATCAACTAAATATCAAGCAACAAACATGTCTAGCTATGTGGAAAGACAGAGATTTGGTTGCACATATCTGCAGATACATGTGGAAGCCACACTGCCCCGGCAAGGCACTCTGTATTTAGTGTGGTCCCTACTCTTAATTCTGAGTCCCCAAAGTTGGGACATGCAATGCAGACAAATATCTGTGAGCTACTCACCTGGGAAGCCGCCAGCCTCCCTTTAGAACACTTCACAGGGAGAAATCCATATTGACTGAACCTCTCCCTGCTTGTGCTCATGGCAATTCAAATGAACAAAGGGGGGTGGGAGCAGCTCAATCACTATTTATACAAAATTATCAACATTATTATTCATGGCCTGGGAACTAATTTACTGCCCAGTTTAACCCTCTCATCAACTAAATATCAAGCAACAAACATGTCTAGCTATGTGGAAAGACAGAGATTTGGTTGCACATATCTGCAGATACATGTGGAAGCCACACTGCCCCGGCAAGGCACTCTGTATTTAGTGTGGTCCCTACTCTTAATTCTGAGTCCCCAAAGTTGGGACATGCAATGCAGACAAATATCTGTGAGCTACTCACCTGGGAAGCCGCCAGCCTCCCTTTAGAACACTTCACAGGGAGAAATCCATATTGACTGAACCTCTCCCTGCTTGTGCTCATGGCAATTCAAATGAACAAAGGGGGGTGGGAGCAGCTCAATCACTATTTATACAAAATTATCAACATTATTATTCATGGCCTGGGAACTAATTTACTGCCCAGTTTAACCCTCTCATCAACTAAATATCAAGCAACAAACATGTCTAGCTATGTGGAAAGACAGAGATTTGGTTGCACATATCTGCAGATACATGTGGAAGCCACACTGCCCCGGCAAGGCACTCTGTATTTAGTGTGGTCCCTACTCTTAATTCTGAGTCCCCAAAGTTGGGACATGCAATGCAGACAAATATCTGTGAGCTACTCACCTGGGAAGCCGCCAGCCTCCCTTTAGAACACTTCACAGGGAGAAATCCATATTGACTGAACCTCTCCCTGCTTGTGCTCATGGCAATTCAAATGAACAAAGGGGGGTGGGAGCAGCTCAATCACTATTTATACAAAATTATCAACATTATTATTCATGGCCTGGGAACTAATTTACTGCCCAGTTTAACCCTCTCATCAACTAAATATCAAGCAACAAACATGTCTAGCTATGTGGAAAGACAGAGATTTGGTTGCACATATCTGCAGATACATGTGGAAGCCACACTGCCCCGGCAAGGCACTCTGTATTTAGTGTGGTCCCTACTCTTAATTCTGAGTCCCCAAAGTTGGGACATGCAATGCAGACAAATATCTGTGAGCTACTCACCTGGGAAGCCGCCAGCCTCCCTTTAGAACACTTCACAGGGAGAAATCCATATTGACTGAACCTCTCCCTGCTTGTGCTCATGGCAATTCAAATGAACAAAGGGGGGTGGGAGCAGCTCAATCACTATTTATACAAAATTATCAACATTATTATTCATGGCCTGGGAACTAATTTACTGCCCAGTTTAACCCTCTCATCAACTAAATATCAAGCAACAAACATGTCTAGCTATGTGGAAAGACAGAGATTTGGTTGCACATATCTGCAGATACATGTGGAAGCCACACTGCCCCGGCAAGGCACTCTGTATTTAGTGTGGTCCCTACTCTTAATTCTGAGTCCCCAAAGTTGGGACATGCAATGCAGACAAATATCTGTGAGCTACTCACCTGGGAAGCCGCCAGCCTCCCTTTAGAACACTTCACAGGGAGAAATCCATATTGACTGAACCTCTCCCTGCTTGTGCTCATGGCAATTCAAATGAACAAAGGGGGGTGGGAGCAGCTCAATCACTATTTATACAAAATTATCAACATTATTATTCATGGCCTGGGAACTAATTTACTGCCCAGTTTAACCCTCTCATCAACTAAATATCAAGCAACAAACATGTCTAGCTATGTGGAAAGACAGAGATTTGGTTGCACATATCTGCAGATACATGTGGAAGCCACACTGCCCCGGCAAGGCACTCTGTATTTAGTGTGGTCCCTACTCTTAATTCTGAGTCCCCAAAGTTGGGACATGCAATGCAGACAAATATCTGTGAGCTACTCACCTGGGAAGCCGCCAGCCTCCCTTTAGAACACTTCACAGGGAGAAATCCATATTGACTGAACCTCTCCCTGCTTGTGCTCATGGCAATTCAAATGAACAAAGGGGGGTGGGAGCAGCTCAATCACTATTTATACAAAATTATCAACATTATTATTCATGGCCTGGGAACTAATTTACTGCCCAGTTTAACCCTCTCATCAACTAAATATCAAGCAACAAACATGTCTAGCTATGTGGAAAGACAGAGATTTGGTTGCACATATCTGCAGATACATGTGGAAGCCACACTGCCCCGGCAAGGCACTCTGTATTTAGTGTGGTCCCTACTCTTAATTCTGAGTCCCCAAAGTTGGGACATGCAATGCAGACAAATATCTGTGAGCTACTCCCACCCCCCTTTGTTCATTTGAATTGCCATGAGCACAAGCAGGGAGAGGTTCAGTCAATATGGATTTCTCCCTGTGAAGTGTTCTAAAGGGAGGCTGGCGGCTTCCCAGGTGAGTAGCTCACAGATATTTGTCTGCATTGCATGTCCCAACTTTGGGGACTCAGAATTAAGAGTAGGGACCACACTAAATACAGAGTGCCTTGCCGGGGCAGTGTGGCTTCCACATGTATCTGCAGATATGTGCAACCAAATCTCTGTCTTTCCACATAGCTAGACATGTTTGTTGCTTGATATTTAGTTGATGAGAGGGTTAAACTGGGCAGTAAATTAGTTCCCAGGCCCTGAATAATAATGTTGATAATTTTGTATAAATAGTGATTGAGCTACTCCCACCCCCCTTTGTTCATTTGAATTGCCATGAGCACAAGCAGGGAGAGGTTCAGTCAATATGGATTTCTCCCTGTGAAGTGTTCTAAAGGGAGGCTGGCGGCTTCCCAGGTGAGTAGCTCACAGATATTTGTCTGCATTGCATGTCCCAACTTTGGGGACTCAGAATTAAGAGTAGGGACCACACTAAATACAGAGTGCCTTGCCGGGGCAGTGTGGCTTCCACATGTATCTGCAGATATGTGCAACCAAATCTCTGTCTTTCCACATAGCTAGACATGTTTGTTGCTTGATATTTAGTTGATGAGAGGGTTAAACTGGGCAGTAAATTAGTTCCCAGGCCCTGAATAATAATGTTGATAATTTTGTATAAATAGTGATTGAGCTACTCCCACCCCCCTTTGTTCATTTGAATTGCCATGAGCACAAGCAGGGAGAGGTTCAGTCAATATGGATTTCTCCCTGTGAAGTGTTCTAAAGGGAGGCTGGCGGCTTCCCAGGTGAGTAGCTCACAGATATTTGTCTGCATTGCATGTCCCAACTTTGGGGACTCAGAATTAAGAGTAGGGACCACACTAAATACAGAGTGCCTTGCCGGGGCAGTGTGGCTTCCACATGTATCTGCAGATATGTGCAACCAAATCTCTGTCTTTCCACATAGCTAGACATGTTTGTTGCTTGATATTTAGTTGATGAGAGGGTTAAACTGGGCAGTAAATTAGTTCCCAGGCCCTGAATAATAATGTTGATAATTTTGTATAAATAGTGATTGAGCTACTCCCACCCCCCTTTGTTCATTTGAATTGCCATGAGCACAAGCAGGGAGAGGTTCAGTCAATATGGATTTCTCCCTGTGAAGTGTTCTAAAGGGAGGCTGGCGGCTTCCCAGGTGAGTAGCTCACAGATATTTGTCTGCATTGCATGTCCCAACTTTGGGGACTCAGAATTAAGAGTAGGGACCACACTAAATACAGAGTGCCTTGCCGGGGCAGTGTGGCTTCCACATGTATCTGCAGATATGTGCAACCAAATCTCTGTCTTTCCACATAGCTAGACATGTTTGTTGCTTGATATTTAGTTGATGAGAGGGTTAAACTGGGCAGTAAATTAGTTCCCAGGCCCTGAATAATAATGTTGATAATTTTGTATAAATAGTGATTGAGCTACTCCCACCCCCCTTTGTTCATTTGAATTGCCATGAGCACAAGCAGGGAGAGGTTCAGTCAATATGGATTTCTCCCTGTGAAGTGTTCTAAAGGGAGGCTGGCGGCTTCCCAGGTGAGTAGCTCACAGATATTTGTCTGCATTGCATGTCCCAACTTTGGGGACTCAGAATTAAGAGTAGGGACCACACTAAATACAGAGTGCCTTGCCGGGGCAGTGTGGTTTCCACATGTATCTGCAGATATGTGCAACCAAATCTCTGTCTTTCCACATAGCTAGACATGTTTGTTGCTTGATATTTAGTTGATGAGAGGGTTAAACTGGGCAGTAAATTAGTTCCCAGGCCCTGAATAATAATGTTGATAATTTTGTATAAATAGTGATTGAGCTACTCCCACCCCCCTTTGTTCATTTGAATTGCCATGAGCACAAGCAGGGAGAGGTTCAGTCAATATGGATTTCTCCCTGTGAAGTGTTCTAAAGGGAGGCTGGCGGCTTCCCAGGTGAGTAGCTCACAGATATTTGTCTGCATTGCATGTCCCAACTTTGGGGACTCAGAATTAAGAGTAGGGACCACACTAAATACAGAGTGCCTTGCCGGGGCAGTGTGGCTTCCACATGTATCTGCAGATATGTGCAACCAAATCTCTGTCTTTCCACATAGCTAGACATGTTTGTTGCTTGATATTTAGTTGATGAGAGGGTTAAACTGGGCAGTAAATTAGTTCCCAGGCCCTGAATAATAATGTTGATAATTTTGTATAAATAGTGATTGAGCTACTCCCACCCCCCTTTGTTCATTTGAATTGCCATGAGCACAAGCAGGGAGAGGTTCAGTCAATATGGATTTCTCCCTGTGAAGTGTTCTAAAGGGAGGCTGGCGGCTTCCCAGGTGAGTAGCTCACAGATATTTGTCTGCATTGCATGTCCCAACTTTGGGGACTCAGAATTAAGAGTAGGGACCACACTAAATACAGAGTGCCTTGCCGGGGCAGTGTGGCTTCCACATGTATCTGCAGATATGTGCAACCAAATCTCTGTCTTTCCACATAGCTAGACATGTTTGTTGCTTGATATTTAGTTGATGAGAGGGTTAAACTGGGCAGTAAATTAGTTCCCAGGCCCTGAATAATAATGTTGATAATTTTGTATAAATAGTGATTGAGCTACTCCCACCCCCCTTTGTTCATTTGAATTGCCATGAGCACAAGCAGGGAGAGGTTCAGTCAATATGGATTTCTCCCTGTGAAGTGTTCTAAAGGGAGGCTGGCGGCTTCCCAGGTGAGTAGCTCACAGATATTTGTCTGCATTGCATGTCCCAACTTTGGGGACTCAGAATTAAGAGTAGGGACCACACTAAATACAGAGTGCCTTGCCGGGGCAGTGTGGCTTCCACATGTATCTGCAGATATGTGCAACCAAATCTCTGTCTTTCCACATAGCTAGACATGTTTGTTGCTTGATATTTAGTTGATGAGAGGGTTAAACTGGGCAGTAAATTAGTTCCCAGGCCCTGAATAATAATGTTGATAATTTTGTATAAATAGTGATTGAGCTACTCCCACCCCCCTTTGTTCATAAGAAACCAATTACAAATTATTTACAAAGCGGTACTACATCCCTGACAGGTTCAACATGATGTTCACCTCCGCTATGCCATCTTGATGGAGATGTGGGACATTGTTCTACTTATTCTGGTCATGCCTAAGCATCCAAAGTTACTGGGGTGAAGTTGGCCCATAAAGACTCACTTTTCCATGCTCCAATGGCACATGCACAGACTTTCTTAAAATAAGACCTGCCTGCCTAAAAGCAAAACCAAGCCACGTGTTAATGCCCACTTTCCAGAATAATTCAAAAGATATTAAACTTACAGTTTACAATTTTGCTGTTCATCACAATGCATCAATTTCATAGTTTACAATTTGTGGATACATGGTAAAAAGAATATTGAACTTTACAAATATGGAATAGATATGGTACTAGGGACACCCCCCTTTCTATATTGCTTTCAATATTTTCATACAAAACCTTAAACACAAAAAATATCTGATCAACATAACATACATTCATCATGTGATGCATACTGAATAAATGAATTCATGAACATTGCTAAACAGTACAGCTTATATTACATGTTAAATAGACAAATAGATCCTTGGAGAGGAGTTCATGTCTGTAGGGAATTCAGTTTTCTTTAATCAATGAAAATATTTTTATAATAAAGAAAGTGAAAAAACAATGATCTTAATGACAAAGAAACACAAAAAGCAAGGGGGTTGCTAGGATCTCAAGAGGACCGTAGAATCCTTAGCCAAAAATCTAGTGGGAAATGATTCAGGAGGGTTATAGTTACATTAAGAATGGCTAGAATTATGAAACATTTCTAGAGGATTTTTTTTTAAAACAGTGATATATACCGGTATGCCAACTGTGGCTGCAGAAGTTTCCCTTGTATCTATATACCGTATTTGCCGGCGTATAAGACGACTGGGCGTATAAGACGACCCCCCAACATTTCCGCTCAAAATATAGAATTTGTTATATACTCGCCGTATAAGACTACTCCCTCTTCCGCACACCTTTCACACACCAAATAAACAACAAACCAAATAAGCAACAACCAAAAAAACAACCTGAGCATGTTAGCAGGGCTCACCTGAGTAAAGTGTCATGGCGACATCCATTCTTCTCCTCTGTGCTGGAAGCAGAAAGCCATTTAGCTGTCCCTGGGTCACCTCCACTCAAATCCCATCTACCAATAGGAAGAGGCAACAGCCCGGCCGCACTGTCTGCTGGGATAGGGAGCGGAGGCGGTGAGAGCAACCCCTGCGGAGGATGCATAGCTGCATGGTTCTTTGTGCAGAGCACCACCTGCAAACAACCCCCTGACCAGTGGTCTACAGCATCATTTTGATCAAAACAACTGGTAAGGGGCACTACTATAATCCTGGCACAAATAAATCAAAGCTGCTTGGGTGCTCACTGAGTTCCACAACCACGTAATAGTACACCATCAAAAAAGAAAAAATGGAACTCAAAAACGAAGGCATACCAGCAGATATATAAGAAATAGAAAATGTAGTTTATTACTGGCATATAAAGGTTAAAAAGTACACACAAAACAAGACGAAGTTAAAACAGAGGTCTCCTGGTGATAATCTCCTACTGATTATACAACTACCAGCACTAGCACCAAACTGTGCTGGATTGATCCTTTAATTATCGATACAATGGGTAAATAAATAAATCCTAACCCCAATGTAAATACAAATAATAAATGAATTAGTACATAATTGAAGATGCCAAGTGAGGGCGGTGGCAAATAAAGAACTATACTACGTGAATCTAATCAAGAAAATGGGGTACTGTGTACCTATATAATAAAAAGGGGCCGTGCTGTGAAAGAAAAAAAATGAGTGAAATTTGATAAAAAATCACCTACCATGAGGTGATAAAAGTGACCGAATCTAACATACAAAAATATGTGCAAAAAACAAAAAACCATACATGGTGCCACTACCCTAATATGGGAAAAAATAATAATAATGTGGGAACAAATAAATGTGCACGAATAGTGCCAAATCAACAGGCCTGAACAATCAAACACAAGCTGCTAGTAGATAAACAGAGGATGCAAACATGCTGGCATCTCACATGTATGTGTCTGTATGGCTCAAGCAATGATACATAATAAAAAATATTTGTGTAACAAACATTAACATTAACAAAACTAAGTCATGCACATGAGTATCAAATGAATCAATAATTGCAAAGTGCCCAGGAACAGGATATGAACATCAATCAAGAAAACAAATGAGAAGTAAATACCGCCCAAGCTTGGTAATGTTGCACCAGGAGACCGAAGCTGCCCCGCGCGCTCCGCTGCTGCTACACGGCTTCTGACAGCACATCTACAGCATCATGGCGGACGCTTCCCTCTGGCCATGCCAGAGCCGAGCCACAAGAAAATGGCCGCCACTCATTAATAATAAATGGGCACAGGACGAGGCGGCCACGCCCTCAACCCACAAACCATACCCATATGTTGCTCCATCGTCACATCCTCACTAACGGAGCTGGGAAAAGAGAGATGGGATGGGACAGAGCTGGGAATAGAGAGGGATGGAATGGGACAGAGCTGGGAATAGAGAGGGATGGAATGGGACAGAGCTGGGAATAGAGAGAGATGGGATGGGACAGAGCTGGGAAAAGAGAGAGATGGGATGGGACAGAGCTGGGAAAAGAGATGGGATGGGGCAGAGCTGGGAATAGAGAGGGATGGGATGGGACAGAGCTGGGAATAGAGAGAGATGGGATGGGACAGAGCTGGGAATAGAGAGATGGGATGGGACAGGGCTGGGAATAGAGAGATGGGATGGGACAGAGCTGGGAATAGAGAGATGGGATGGGACAGAGCTGGGAATAGAGAGATGGGATGGGACAGGGCTGGGAATAGAGAGATGGGATGGAAAAGAGCTGGGAATAGAGAGATGGGATGGGACAGAGCTGGGAATAGAGAGATGGGATGGGACAGAGCTGGGAATAGAGAGATGGGATGGGACAGAGCTGGGAATAGAGAGATGGGATGGGACAGAGCTGGAAATAGAGAGATGGGATGGGACAGAGCTGGGAGAAGAGAGATGGGATGGGACAGAGCTGGGAAAAGAGAGATGGGATGGAACAGAGCTGGGAATAGAGAGATGGGATGGGACAGAGCTAGGAATAGAGAGATGGGATGGGACAGAGCTGGGAATAGAGAGATGGGATGGGACAGAGCTGGGAATAGAGAGATGGGATGGGACAGAGCTGGGAATAGAGAGATGGGATGGGACAGAGCTTGGAATAGAGAGATGGGATTGGACAGAGCTGGGAATAGAGAGATGGGATGGGACAGAGCTGAGAGAAGAGAAATGGGATGGGACAGAGCTGGGAATAGAGAGATGGGATGGGACAGAGCTGGGAATAGAGAGATGGGATGGGACAGAGCTGGGAATAGAGAGATGGGATGGGACAGAGCTGGGAATAGAGAGATGGAATGGGACAGAGCTGGGAGAAGAGAGATGGGATGGGACAGAGCTGGGAATAGAGAGATGGGATGGGACAGAGCTGGGAATAGAGAGATGGGGTGGGACAGAGCTGGGAATAGAGAGATGGGATGGGACAGAGCTGGGAATAGAGAGATGGGATGGGACAGAGCTGGGAATTGAGAAATGGGATGGGACAGAGCTGGGAATAGAGAGATGGGATGGGACAGAGCTGGGAATAGAGAGATAGGATTGGACAGAGCTGGGAATAGAGAGATGGGATGGGAGAGAGCTGGGGATAGAGAGATGGGATGGGACAGAGCTGGGAATAGAGAGATGGGATGGGACAGAGCTGGGAATAGAGAGATGGGATGGGACAGAGCTGGGAGAAGAGAGATGGGATGGGACAGAGCTGGGAATAGAGAGATGGGATGGGACAGAGCTGGGAGAAGAGAGATGGGATGGGACAGAGCTGGGAATAGAGAGATGGGATGGGACAGAGCTGGGAATAGAGAGATGGGATGGGACAGAGCTGGGAATAGAGAGATGGGATGGGACAGAGCTGGGAATAGAGAGATGGGATGGGACAGAGCTGGGAGAAGAGAGATGGGATGGGACAGAGCTGGGAATAGAGAGATGGGATGGGACAGAGCTGGGAATAGAGAGATGGGATGGGACAGAGCTGGGAATAGAGAGATGGGATGGGACAGAGCTGGGGAATAGAGAGATGGGATGGGACAGAGCTGGGAATAGAGAGATGGGATGGGACAGAGCTGGGAAAAGAGAGATGGGATGGGAGAGAGATGGGATGGGACAGAGCTGGGAGAAGAGAGATGGGATGGGAGTCATGGGACAAAGCTGGGAACAGAGATGGGATGGGACAGAGCTAAGAAAAAAGAGTTGAAGCAGGGAAAGGTGGGTTTTTACAGGTGCCCGGGTGGGGGTTCACACAGTGGGGGCATCCCGATTCAGGATGCCCCAGGGAAAAGCTGACTGGCGATAAAAGGCGCGCTCAGTCATCTGCAACTATCCCAGGAGGCTGAGCG
This sequence comes from Gastrophryne carolinensis, assembly GCA_027917425.1. NCBI lineage: Eukaryota > Metazoa > Chordata > Amphibia > Anura > Microhylidae > Gastrophryne > Gastrophryne carolinensis. The sequence goes on from CM051238.1 coordinate 382,418,919, forward strand.
ACGCACAATCATAAACGCATACCTCCCAACTTTTGAAAATAGTAAAGAGGGACATTTTAAACCACGCCCCCGGCCACGCCCTTAAAGGGAAACGCCACCTAATAAATACATAGTAACAAATTACATGAAAACACCCCCCCACACACACACACACACAGGCAAGCCTCACGCACATGAATGCATGCAAGCCCCCTCCACACACACATACATGCAGACACACACATACATGCAGACACACACACACACACGTGCATGCAAGCCCCCTCCACACACACATACATGCAGACACACACACACACATGCATGCAAGCCCCCTCCACACACACATGCATGCAAGCCCCCATAACATAGGCACACACATACATGCAGACACACATGCATGCAAGCCCCCACACAAAGTCAAACACACATACATGGAGGCACACACAGACAGGCAGACAGACACCTGCGCACATAGGTCCGGCTCCCGCTCTTACCACCAATGTTCCCTCTAAGCCTTGGCAGTGGCTGAGCAGGGATGTTGGGGAACTGGGCAGCGATCCATTGAAAGAAAAATCATCTCACCTAGAACATCCTAAACATGAATGTGTTGCCTTGTTTGTGTGGGTGGGGGAGCCATTTTCTGCACACACAGCTGACATGGCACAGGGCAGCCTGGACAGGAAATGCCACATTCTTATCTCTTAGGGGGGCCTCAGCTACGGGCCTCTGTCACTCCGTGCACACACTTATGAGCCTGTCAGTACTCTGTGCACTCCTATTGAGGCTCCCCCGGGAAAACAGCAACAGTGCTTTAGTTCCAGCCGGCGCCCATAAGAACTACTGCCCCGCCCCCTGCTCGCAGATTGCCAGCAGCTCAGCAATGTCGGCTGCCTTCACCCCTGCTGCATGCTGGAAGTTTTTTCATCCCCCGCGCACTCACCCGCACGCCAGGAAGTCTCTTCGCGCCGGCGCCGGGAACTATTTATTCAGAAGGCGCTGGCCTCACGGGCGGCGCTAAGCAGGTCCTTTGCTCAGTGTCCATGGCACAGGGTGTCCCGGGAGAATTTGCAACAGTCCGGGACCGCAGTATTTTGGGAAATAATCGGGACAATCGGGAGGCATGGTAAACGTCCTGCTTCACGCTGGGCAGCTGCAAACAGAACTATGCAGGGCCAAACTAATGCATAGTCCTGCTTGTTGCTGCCCGGAGGATATTAAGCAGTGCACTGCAGAACCTCTTTTAATTGAGCACCGCTCAGCCTCCTGCGATCGAAGCAGACAGCTGAGCCGGCTGCTCCTCCATAAATCACCCACCTGCTGTCTTTCCTCCCGGACTGCCGCCCCGCCCGCTGCCTTCCATCCTGGCCGACAGCCCCGCCCACTGCCTTCCCTCACGGTCTCTGACCCCGCCCACTGCCTTCCCCTCCACCCGGTCGCCGGCCCCGCCCGCTGCCTTCCCTCCCCGTCTTCAGCCCCGCGCGCTGCCTTCCCTCCCGGCCGCCGGCGACTATATCCAACGACACCCGTCTCTGCTCCCACCCTCCTGCCCATGGGGTCCGGAATCCTAGCGGCCCCACGGGTTGAATACCCCTGCCTTAGAGGGAACAGTGCCGTGCACCCGGCGTATAAGATGACCCCCCCACTTGTAAGCATGTTTTTCAGGGGCAGAAAGTCGTCTTATACGCCGACAAATACGGTATGTACTTTCAGCACATGCCATGAGCTTTTGAGCTTACGGGTTGGTATGTCTTGTGGCTGGTAAACTGCTGTCATGTTCCCTCATACTGTGAGGATTCCAGACCAAGAATTATTGTGAATTAAGTATAATTTTAGTTTTGAAAAGTTTTCTGCATAAGCTTGAGGAGCTTTACAAGTTTAAAAATCTATTTAAATATTGTATTGTATAAGTGCTCAGTATTTTATTGAGACATATTTCTCATTATACATATTTACATTTTGTAGGCAGGTTTGGGTTAGAGATGTAAGAAACATACTTTAAGAAGGTTTTCCTCCAGCTTAACATTAGTGTGTGACATTGTACATGTTTATGCAAAAATGTATTTAAAGTTTAGGCAAAGTGCATAAACTAATAAACTATCATTCAGCAGCTCACTTCATCATGGCTGCCCTCTCTATGCCTGTCAGCACACAGCTGCTCCTGGAAGTAAAACAAGGCAATGAGTAGTGGCACACCCTGAATCCCTTTTCTATAGGCCACCAATCATAGGCTTCAACCACTGGTCTATAGCGATGCCCCTATTTGTCAGCTAAGCAAGAATGAGCACACTAGTATTATGCAGCCTGAGCCACCACAGCCAGCACAGTCTCTCTCACCTCTCCCATCCTTGTGCATTTCACTCCCTACCCTAATTAGCATATGAATTGTCAGATCTAATTAGCATTTGCATTGACCATGGCTGTCTGTGTGCACTTGTGGTCTTGATTATGTAGCACAGTAAGAGTTTTGGAACGAGGAAAAAGAGCCTGCACCCCATCCTTTTGCTTTTGATCATCAGACTGTGAACACTGTATATTAGAAATGACTCTGCTATAAACTGATACTGACCAATGTATAAGAACACTAGTAATAGGGAGAGTGGGTGGAGCACAGCCAGGGTGTCTGAAGCATGATATTGGCCACTTACAGACACCCATTTGCTTCAGAAAATAAATCATAAGGTAAAACTGTAAACCTTCATATCTTGGCCATTTCATCTTTAAGTTAAAAATGGAAAGCTGCTTGCGGCAGTGCCAAACGTAGCTTGACACAATGATGTAACAATAGCCTTTGCCCAATGTATTCCTTTAATTTGTTTCTGCTCTCTCTCATTTTTTTTTCTTTTAAATGGTAACTATGAAGTGTTTATAAAAAGTGAGACAGGTGATACACCAGGGTCATAATGCCAAGAATAATTTGTATTGATTTTAGTATGTAAATGATACTAACATATATAAAGTGCTATACATTGAGTCAACACTAGGTGGCAAAAACCTCCTTTCACAGTTCAATAAAAATACAAAGTAGTTTACAGCTAGGTGCAATGGAGTCCAATTGATACTTTACTATACATTAGCACATATGGCTTAAACAGTTACAAGGAAATACATCATAGGACAACACTTGCTAAACAGTGTTGAATTATTTGTAAAATCTGCTTGATACTCCTGAAGATTAACCACTTGGAGACGCCCAGTATTTTCTAGCTTTCGTTTTCCCATTCCATAATTCTTCTCTATTATGGCCATTCCACCAAATTCTTGTAGTTACATTGTGGTGACTATGGTGAATCTTACCCACAATGGCATTGTTGATAAATCTGAATTTAAAGTGGACCAAAACCAAAGATTTTCACTATCCTGGGCTTTGGTCCTTCCCCCCTGGGGCACCCTGTCTGAAACCCCCCTTGAGCCTACTGAGCCTGTGTGTCGTTCAATCAGCTGTTCAATCAGCCACGACTATTAATGTGTGGCTGGAGAAATTGAATGGAATACTAGCTGCACATGTAATCAGTGCAGGGCATCACTCAGATCCTTCAGCTGTGCGGGCAATGCATAACCATTTAGTTACACCTAGCGCGAGGGACACTGTCGGAAAAGGGTGCGAATGATGCCTGCCGTGCATGCACTGTGGGCTCTTTGGTGCTGTAAGTATACAAGGTGATGTATATTGGTGTTGTTGATGTATGTTCTGACATTGCTGGAAAATCTCACTTGTTATCATCCTTGTATGTGTGGCATATCAATTGCACAGGTCGATGTATTTCTTCCTGTGTAATCTCTCTTCTGCAAATATTTTATTTGTTTCAGTTACTCTACCTAAACAGATGTTACTTTTATTAACCCAAAATCAGATCATCACATTTAATGGTTATATTATTTAACTGTATTTTCTTTTATCATGTAGTCAGGCATATTGATTTTACCTTCTATGGCTTATGACTGCTATGTACAATATGCAGGCCATTGCAGTATTCACTGATTATGAGGAAAGGAGTGTGTATCATAATGGCTGACTTTTCTTGGGTTTTCAGTATATTTAATTCATCATTGCATGCCATAGTCACATCAAACCTTTCATTCTGTTAGTCACACGATACTGACCATTTTTTTCTGGCCTGAAAACATTGAGTCCGCCAGTGACCCTTGATTCTTATTGCAGTTTCCTATGTGTACATCATTTCAGCAATATTCAAGATACAATCCCCCAAGGGGCACTTCAAAGCCTTTTACAACTGCACAACCCACCTTACTACTGTATTATTATTTTATTGACCAATCATCTTCTTGTACATGAAATCAGAGAAAGACAAGTTTAGATTATATGACAAACTGCTGTATGTAACGGTTGTGCCAATGTTAAAACCACTGGTCTACATCTTAAGGAATAAGGATGCGTTGGGGGGCAGCTGATAAAATAAAACTAAAGATTGTGGGTATATAAGACAAATACACACAGGATATAACATTTTACTTAAAAACAAATTTCAGGCAAATTACAAAAAAAGCTATGCTCGCCTTTTCTCCCATTAAGCCCATCACTCCTTGTACGTAGCTGCAGCTCTTACCTGATTTAACACCCAGTCACGGGTCTCTTCTATCTCTCTGACGTGGAGACGTCCCCAGCCTCACCACTGTAAACTGGCATGCTCCCCTATATTTACTGCAATGGAAAGGGGCGTGTTAGGTCTTCATACAGCCCTTTCTATTGCAGTGAATGAAAGGGGGTGTGCCAGCTCGCTGTGACTGATGGCGGGGGGAGAAACAGGAAGGGACGCGCGATTGACCTGGAGGCGATGAACTGGTGTACAAGCAACAGTTTGGAGGTGAAGAAAGCTACTTCCAAATACACACACATTTGCAAACATAAGAAAATATTAGATCAGCTCAGCAACTTTACAAAGAAATATACACTTTCAAAGATGTTCCATTATAGTTGTGCTTCCCCCAAGTCAGATTGCCGCTTAAATTGCCATGACATTGGTACTAATGATAAGTTTTGGGTAAAAGTTAAATTCAGCCAAATTTTTGTCTTTTTTAGTTCAGCTTCAGCAAACCTGAAGACAGGCACCTCTTAACTATTTGGCCACATCTTGGGGTTACAAGTAGTCATTAAGACCAGAGTCTGGTTTCCCTTTGGCTTGGAGGCCCATGGCCACAGCACCATACCATCTCATATGCAATCACAGATGGGCCAGCTTCCCATCAAATAAATAGATCCACAGTACTTGCATGGCTGTAGGGCACTATTGCGCTCTAAATATGTACACCTGATAATTAGCAAGTGATAGGTATGAAAGTCCAATTTTTTTCCAAAGTTCAATAAATAGCCTAATCTAATCCATTAAGCTCCATATAGTGTAACTGTCAGCAAAACATGGCAATGATCCAGAACCTGACATAGAAGCAGTGTGGCAGCCCCTCTGTGTCGACGTGTTCAGGCAACTAGCCCTTAATCATGACACCAAGGGCTGCCATGCACTGGTCTTTCTAAATAGCAATCAGGTAGACCCAAACCCAACCTGATTCCAGATGCACAGGGAAAGCTATACCATCCCACATTCCCTTCATCAAAGCTGTTCTCCCAAGAGGGGCCTAGGTTATGCAGATGGGCACCTGGGCCGTTCAAATTCCTGGTGCCCAGAAGGGGGTCGGGGTAATCAAAAAGTGGCTTGTTGACCCCTTTACCCTCTGAACTGGTATAGGGGTCATTAGGAAACCTTACCAGTTCACATGTAGTGTCACATACAGTTAAAAAACAATTACATGTGGATGGAGAGGGCAGATACATAATGGTGAAGGGTACGTTATTTGGAGAAAAATACACAATTGCGTCAGTATACGCCCCTAACAGCGGATAGGTGGACTTTCTCCTACGTTTTTTCACCAAACTGTCAGATTTTCAGGAGGGAGGGATTCTCTTGGGAGGAGACCTGAATGTTACACTAGACCCACTTGTTGACTCGTCCACCAGAAAGTCTTCTGTCTCATATGGCGGACTGCGGAAAGTTAAGCAGGCCCTACATAGACTACAACTGTGTGACTCCTGGAGAATCCACAACCCGAAAGGTAGAGACTACTCCCACTTCTCGCCAGTGCATTCGACATACGCAAGATTGGACTACATGCTTCTCTCGCACAGTCTACTTCCTAGGGTAGCCAACTCCGCTATAGAGTCGGCGTCCCTATCGGATCCCAGTCCGGTATGGGTGTCTCTGGTCACTAGTGAGGAGAAAAGGAAGGCCTGGACATGGCGACTAAATGAGAGCCTGTTAAAAGACCCTGTAACCGTACAGGCAGCACGAACAGCCTTAACCGATTACTTTGAGCTGAACTGTTTGGAAGAAGTAACACCAATGACAGTATGGCAAGCACATAAAGCTGTGATGAGAGAGATCCTCATCCAGCACGCAACCAGACTGAAAAAAGCCCACACTACACAAAGAGACCAGCTACTCTCACAAATACAGGAATTAGAAAGGAAACATAAAGAAACTCAGGCACGAGAGTCCCTAAAGGACCTGACAACATGCAGGGAGAAGCTAAACTCCCTACTGCTAGGAAAGGCAGCGTTTGCCATAAAGAGGTGTAAGCGGTTTTATTATGAGTGGGGTAATAAGAGTGGCACACTACTGGCCAGAGCTCTGAGAAAGCAGCAGTCCATCAACTTCATCGAGGCAATACTCGATGAGAAACAGCAGAAATGGCACAAAACAATAGACATTGCTAGAGTATTCCAGGAATATTACCGTGGGCTATATAACTTGCGCTCACAGGGGGAGAGAAATACCCTAAGGGACATGTCCAAGATACGGCAATACATTGTGGCCTCAGGCATGCCGAGACTTGGAGATGAAGAAATAGCAAAGTTGGAAGACCCAATCTCGGGAGCTGAGTTACACCAAGCAATAAAGTCCACACCGAATGGTAGATCCCCGGGACCGGATGGCCTAACCATAGCATACTATAAGAAATTCGAGGGTATCCTGAGTAAGCACCTTCTTCGGGCCCTTAATGCCACTGGAAAAGAGGATGCTACTGCGGTATTCCCAGCGGAAGCATTGGAAGCCCATATCACAGTTATCCATAAAGCAGGGAAGGACCCATTGAGCTGCAAAAGCTACCGCCCTATTTCGCTACTAAACGTAGATCTTAAGTTATTCACCAAAATACTCGCAACTCGGCTGGCAATTCACCTACCGGACCTGGTTGAGAAAGACCAATGCGGGTTCATCCCTGGCAGAGAAGCCAGGGACAATACGATAAGGACCCTAAATCTTATACACCGGTCACGGATGGATAACTCCCCGGTGATGTTGCTATCCACAGATGCTGAAAAAGCGTTTGATCGGGTGGACTGGAACTACGCATTTGAAGTGCTAAAACATATAGGGCTCCATGGGAGGGCATTAAGGTTTATCCTGGGAATATGGACCATGGGCCAGAGTAAAAGTAAACGGTCACCTCTCTTAACCTTTCCAGATCTCAAACGGGACCAGGCAAGGATGCCCCCTGTCCCCCCTCATCTTCGTTCTGGTAATAGAACCTTTCTTAAGACACATAAGAAAGAATACGGACTTGAGAGGAATCCAAGTACTAGACGCAGAGCACAAGGTCTCCGCTTACGCGGACGACCTTCTATTCTTCATTTCCAGCCCAGTTGTGGGACTCCCTAACCTCATGAGGGAATTCGAAAAATTTGGGAAACTTTCTGATTTTAAGATTAATTTTGACAAGTCAGAGGCACTCAATGTTGGACTCCCGGAAGCCGTAGTATCCCTCATCAAGTTCTCTTTCCCATTCAGGTGGTCATCACCCACGTTATCTTATTTAGGTACGAAGATCTCGAAAGACGCCGAAGATGTCTTCAGATACAACTTTGTTCCTATGCTGAATAGAATCAAGGCAGATTTAGCAGCATGGGACTCTCTTATGCTTACCTGGTTGGGAAGGATGAGTGCCATAAAAATGACAACCCTCCCGTGCCACATACCGGCAAGTTACTTCAAGAACCTGAATACACTATTCCTAAAATTCATCGGGGGGGGGGGGTAGGAAGCCAAGGATCCGATTTGGACTTCTACAGAGGTCACGAACGAAAGGAGGCCTGGCTGTCCCAAACCGGAAGAGGTACTGGCAGGCAGCTCACTTACAGAGAATAGTAGATTGGGGAAGAAATGGAAGAGAGAAAAAATGGGTCGCAGTGGAGTCTAGCTGCGTAGATACCCCGTTGAAAGAGATCCCATGGGCTACAGAGACCTCAAGCCGATGGGGAGGCCCCAACCTAATGATCGGGGCGACTCTCAGGGTTTGGGATGCAGTTAGGAGGCTTGGTGGGATCTCACCTTGGCCGTCGCCTTTGATCCCTGTAATTGGGAACCCGGAGCTGCCCACTAGCCTGGGATTGCTAACCAGAGGGAACTGGAGAGACCTGGGAACAGTCAGAGGGAGAGACCTACTGAGAGGAGGGGAATGGTGCAGAATAGAGGAGCTTAGAAGCAAATGGAGTAGTCCACACCTAGACCCTGGCAGTTGCTACTTTTCCAACACTTCCTACAAAGAACAGGCTCGAAAAACTCATTTGGACGAGATCTTACACAATTTGAGACCTTGGTCACGCAAAAGGATTCACCACAGAAGGTGATATCCCAGATGTATCAGCTTCTTGATGCAGAGCAAGAGACGACACCTGCCTTTTGCGGAGAATGGGAGAGAGAATTAGGCAGGGTGTTCACGAGGGACGAATGGGAGAAAATATTCTCACTCGCTCATAAATCGTCAATCTCAGCACAGGTGCAGGAAATGAACTATAAATATCTATCTAGATGGTACTACACTCCAAATAGACTGGCCACCATCTTTCCGAGCTCCTCACCTATGTGCTGTAGATGTAAAACAGAAGAGGGCTCACTAATGCACATCTTATGGTCATGCCCCAAAGTCACAGCCTTCTGGAAGAAGATCACAGGAACTATGACTGAGATCATGGGCTTACAAGTCCCGCTCTGCCCAGCCCTCATGCTGCTACATCACACCACTAGCAGCGTGACAGCATACAAAAAGTCGATTCTGAGGCACCTAATAAATGCGGCCAAAATGTTAATTCCTAGGTTTTGGAAGACCGAATACACCCCGACAGAAAATGATTGGATCCGAGAGGTGGACAAAATAAGGGAAATGGAAGAGCTGATGGCTGCAGCTCAGGACAATGAGGAGAAGACGCGATTACTCTGGACACAGTGGTATATGTACCGACCCCCGGCGACTTGCCCCGCCGCCCTCTTGTCCTCTGGGACCCAGTGCGGAACCTGAAGCGGATGACAGTCAGTTATGTGGCCACTGGCAACAACCTGGTTATGTTCCCGCCTAGGAGTGGAGCGTGGAGACTTGGGGACCCCCCCTCCTATACCTCTCCCCCTTCCTCCCCCCCTTTTTTTTTTCTCCTTCCTTTTTTCTTTTTCCCTATCCCTTATACATTCACTCTCTCTTGCTGGCCTGGTTTTGGTCGTGAAATATCCCAAATAGACCCCCAAATTTTCAAGATAAACCGGACAAATAGAACCTGACAGACAAGGAGCTCACTGAGATATCCTGGTAAACAGCGAATAGATACTCGGAGATCCGAGTCATTACTTTATGAGCCGAGAAAAGTGAATAAAAGCCAAAAACCTTCTGGGGAGACAGGAGACAATGGAGAGACACTGTCAGTGCCTACTTACGAACTCCTGGATCCACTAGGACACTTTAGAGACAAATAAACCATAAGAATGTGGGGGTTAATCATACATATGACGGGCCAGAGATACTGTTACCTGTATGTTATTCTTGTATTTACTTGGAACCTTTTGTACCCGATACTTTATTACAAAACACTGTAATAATTATTTCGTTACGTAGTCACCGCCAGTGCCTTCAAGCCTGTTGCTTAAAGACCAGCTGTCTGGTGACTTGCTTGAATATCTCTGGTGGCTTCTTAAAGCAGCTTTCAGATATCTTTGGTTCTGATTGCAGTGCACTAGTTTATGCTACTCCTCCATTATTATTTTTTCATCTCTGGCATGCTGTGGGAGACCTGTGGAACCAACCCATAAGCCTTGCGCAGCAGGCTAGTAACACAGGGGAGTGGATGCCCTTTTTTACTACTACAAAAAACAGAGGACAAAACAGGCAAATTGTTTAGAACCCCTCTCCACCATGGGGCTTAATAGTATATGTCAGTTCAGAGTATGGATTGCTAAATACTAGAGATGAGCGAACTTTTGAAAAATTCGATTCGACTGATTCGCCGAATTTTCCGACAAAAATCTTTTCGACCCGAATAAATTCGCGACGAATCGCTATTAAAAACGGCTATTTCTGAGCCTCCTAGAGCCTCAATAGGGTTGTAAACCATTCTGCCTTGCTGTAACACGCACAGGATGCGTGCTGGGTTAGTTAAATAATACTTTGAATAAATATCACATGCAGATCAGAGGCATCGCTAATAGAATCGCAGAGCGGCACAATTGAGTTCAAGAGAGTTGAAGTGGCATCACTATGAGGGGCAGGAGCCCAAACATTGCTTTAAAGAGACACTGGAGTTGGCAGCAGCAGGAGCCCAAAAATTGGATGAATCACACCCTGGAGTTGGCAGCAGCAGCAGGAGCCCAAACATTACTTTAAAGAGACACTGGGGTTGGCTTCAGGAGCCCAAAAATTGGATGAATCACACCCTGGAGTTGCCAGCAGCAGGAGCACAAATATTACTTTAAAGAGACACTGGGGTTGGCTTCAGGAGCCCAAAAATTGGATGATTCACACCCTGGAGTTGGCAGCAGCAGCAGAAGGAGCCCAAATATACACTGGAGTTGGCTTCAGGAGCCCAAAAATTGGATGAATCACACCCTGGAGTTGGCAGAAGTTGGCAGCAGCAGCAGCAGGAGCCCAAACATTACTTCAAAGAGACCCTGGGGTTGGCTTCAGGAGGCCAAAAATTGGATGAATCACGCCCTGGAGTTGGCAGCAGCAGGAGCCCAAATATTACTTTAAAGAGACACTGGGGTTGGCTTCAGGAGCCCAAAAATTGGATGATTCACACCCTGGAGTTGGCAGCAGCAGGAGCCCAAATATACACTGGAGTTGGCTTCAGGAGCCCAAAAATTGGATGAATCACACCCTGGAGTTGGCAGCAGCAGGAGCCCAAATATTACTTTAAAGAGACACTGGGGTTGGCTTCAGGAGCCCAAAAATTGGATGATTCACACCCTGGAGTTGGCAGCAGCAGCAGCAGGAGCCCAAATATACACTGGAGTTGGCTTCAGGAGCCCAAAAATTAGATGAATCACACCCTGGAGTTGGCAGAAGTTGGCAGCAGCAGCAGCAGGAGCCAAAACATTACTTCAAAGAGACCCTGGGGTTGGCTTCAGGAGCCCAACAATTGGATGAATCACACCCTGGAGTTGGCAGGAGTTGACAGCAGCAGCAGCAGGAGCCCAATTATTACTTTAAAGAGACCCTGGGGTTGGCTTCAGGAGCCCAGAAATTGGATAATTCACACCCTGGAGTTGGCAGCAGCAGCAGCAGGAGCCCAAATATACACTGGAGTTGGCTTCAGGAGCCCAAAAATTGGATGAATCACACCCTGGAGTTGGCAGCAGCAGGAGCCCAAATATTACTTTAAAGAGACACTGGGGTTGGCTTCAGGAGCCCAAAAATTGGATGAATCACACCCTGGAGTTGGCAGAAGTTGGCAGCAGCAGCAGCAGGAGCCCAAATATTACTTTAAAGAGACCCTGGGGTTGGCTTCAGGAGCCCAAAAATTGGATGAATCACACCCTGGAGTTGGCAGCAGCAGCAGCAGGAGCCCAAATATACACTGGAGTTGGCTTCAGGAGCCCAAAAATTGGATGAATCACACCCTGGAGTTGGCAGAAGTTGGCAGCAGCAGCAGGAGCCCAAACATTACTTCAAAGAGACCCTGGGGTTGGCTTCAGGAGCCCAAAAATTGGATGAATCACACCCTGGAGTTGGCAGAAGTTGGCAGCAGCAGCAGCAGCAGCAGCAGGAGCCCAAACATTACTTTAAAGAGACCCTGGGGTTGGCTTCAGGAGCCCAACAATTGGATGAATCACACCCTGGAGTTGGCAGAAGTTGGCAGCAGCAGCAGCAGGAGCCCAAACATTACTTTAAAGAGACCCTGGGGTTGGCTTCAGGAGCCCAAAAATTGGATGAATCACACCCTGGAGTTGGCAGCAGCAGCAGCAGGAGCCCAAATATACACTGGAGTTGGCTTCAGGAGCCCAAAAATTGGATGAATCACACCCTGGAGTTGGCAGAAGTTGGCAGCAGCAGCAGCAGGAGCCCAAACATTACTTCAAAGAGACCCTGGGGTTGGCTTCAGGAGCCCAAAATTGGATGAATCACACCCTGGAGTTGGCAGAAGTTGGCAGCAGCAGGAGCCCAAACATTACTTTAAAGAGACCCTGGGGTTGGCTTCAGGAGCCCAACAATTGGATGAATCACACCCTGGAGTTGGCAGGAGTTGACAGCAGCAGCAGCAGCAGGAGCCCAAATATTACTTTAAGGAGACCCTGGGGTTGGCTTCAGGAGCCCAAAAATTGGATGAATCACACCCTGGAGTTGGCAGCAGCAGCAGCAGGAGCCCAAATATTACTTTAAAGAGACACTGGGTTTGGCTTCAGGAGGCCAAAAATTGGATGAATCACGCCCTGGAGTTGGCAGGAGTTGACAGCAGCAGCAGCAGGAGCCCAAATATTACTTTAAAGAGACCCTGGGGTTGGCTTCAGGAGCCCAAAAATTGGATGAATCATACCCTGGAGTTGGCAGAAGTTGGCAGCAGCAGGAGCCCAAACATTACTTTAAAGAGACCCTGGAGTTGGCTTCAGGAGCCCAAAAATTGGATGATTCACACCCTGGAGTTGGCAGCAGCAGCAGCAGGAGCCCAAATATACACTGGAGTTGGCTTCAGGAGCCCAAAAATTGGATGAATCACACCCTGGAGTTGGCAGAAGTTGGCAGCAGCAGCAGCAGGAGCCCAAACATTACTTCAAAGAGACCCTGGGGTTGGCTTCAGGAGCCCAAAAATTGGATGAATCACACCCTGGAGTTGGTAGAAGCTGGCAGCAGCAGCAGCAGGAGCCCAAACATTACTTTAAAGAGACCCTGGGGTTGGCTTCAGGAGCCCAACAATTGGATGAATCACACCCTGGAGTTGGCAGGAGTTGACAGCAGCAGCAGCAGGAGCCCAAACATTACTTTAAAGAGACCCTGGGGTTGGCTTCAGGAGCCCAACAATTGGATGAATCACACCCTGGAGTTGCCAGAATTTGGCAGCAGCAGCAGCAGGAGCCCAAACATTACTTTAAAGAGACACTGGGGTTGGCTTCAGGAGCCCAACAATTGGATGAATCACACCCTGGAGTTGGCAGGAGTTGACAGCAGCAGCAGCAGGAGCCCAAATATTACTTTAAAGAGACCCTGGGGTTGGCTTCAGGAGCCCAAAAATTGGATGAATCACACCCTGGAGTTGGCAGAAGTTGGCAGCAGCAGCAGCAGGAGCCCAAACATTACTTTAAAGAGACCCTGGAGTTGGCTTCAGGAGCCCAAAATTGGATGATTCACACCCTGGAGTTGGCAGCAGCAGCAGCAGGAGCCCAAATATACACTGGAGTTTGCTTCAGGAGCCCAACAATTGGATGAATCACACCCTGGAGTTGGCAGAAGTTGGCAGCAGCAGCAGGAGCCCAAACATTACTTCAAAGAGACCCTGGGGTTGGCTTCAGGAGCCCAAAAATTGGATGAATCACACCCTGGAGTTGGAAGAAGTTGGCAGCAGCAGCAGCAGGAGCCCAAACATTACCTTAAAGAGACCCTGGGGTTGGCTTCAGGAGCCCAACAATTGGATGAATCACACCCTGGAGTTGGCAGAAGTTGGCAGCAGCAGCAGCAGGAGCCCAAACATTACTTTAAAGAGACACTGGGGTTGGCTTCAGGAGCCCAACAATTGGATGAATCACACCCTGGAGTTGGCAGGAGTTGACAGCAGCAGCAGCAGGAGCCCAAATATTACTTTAAAGAGACCCTGGGGTTGGCTTCAGGAGCCCAAAAATTGGATGAATCACACCCTGGAGTTGGCAGAAGTTGGCAGCAGCAGCAGCAGGAGCCCAAACATTACTTTAAAGAGACCCTGGAGTTGGCTTCAGGAGCCCAAAAATTGGATGATTCACACCCTGGAGTTGGCAGCAGCAGCAGCAGCAGGAGCCCAAATATTACTTTAAAGAGACCCTGGAGTTGGCTTCAGGAGCCCAAAAATTGGATGAATCACACCCTGGAGTTGGCAGAAGTTGGCAGCAGCAGCAGTAGGAGCCCAAACATTACTTCAAAGAGACCCTGGGGTTGGCTTCAGGAGCCCAAAAATTGGATGAATCAAACCCTGGAGTTGGCAGAGGTTGGCAGCAGCAGCAGGAGCCCAAACATTACTTTAAAGAGACCCTGGGGTTGGCTTCAGGAGCCCAACAATTGGATGAATCACACCCTGGAGTTGGCAGGAGTTGACAGCAGCAGCAGCAGGAGCCCAAATATTACTTTAAAGAGACCCTGGGGTTGGCTTCAGGAGCCCAAAAATTGGATGAATCACACCCTGGAGTTGGCAGCAGCAGCAGCAGGAGCCCAAATATTACTTTAAAGAGACACTGGGGTTGGCTTCAGGAGGCCAAAAATTGGATGAATCATGCCCTGGAGGTGGCAGGAGTTGACAGCAGCAGCAGCAGGAGCCCAAATATTACTTTAAAGAGACCCTGGGGTTGGCTTCAGGAGCCCAAAAATTGGATGATTCACACCCTGGAGTTGGCAGCAGCAGCAGCAGGAGCCCAAATATACACTGGAGTTGGCTTCAGGAGCCCAAAAATTGGATGAATCACACCCTGGAGTTGGCAGAAGTTGGCAGCAGCAGCAGCAGGAGCCCAAAAAATGGCCTAAAGACATAAATATGTTTTGCACCATTTGGAAAGTGTAAAACGTGGCACCATTCTGAATCTAGTCGCATGCATCAGGCATTGGTGGGTGGAAAGCCTGGCTGATCCATCCCTGATTCATTTTGACAAAGGTGAGTCTCTCCACATTTTTAGTTGACAGACGAGTTCTCCTCGCCGTAACTATGGCCCCCGCCGCACTAAACACCCGCTCAGATGGCACGCTACTTGCCGGGCAGGACAGCTTTTCCAGGGCAAACTCTGCTAGTTGCGGCCACAAATCAAGTTTGGCTGCCCAGAAGTCCAGCGGATCCTCAAGGTGTGTTGGCATGGTCATGTCAAAGTATGACATGACCTGCTGGTTCAGGTCCTGCTCCAGGTCTTCCTGCTGCTCATGAGTAGCCTCACTATGCGGGTGTAGAAAGCTACTCATTAGCGACTGAAGACTGAGGCTGCTGCTGCTGATGGAGCTGCTGCTGCTGCTCCTGCCAACCCCCCCAGCGGCCATGGCAGTGGAAGGTGAGCGCAGAGGTCCCCTCGAGTCAGACCTGCGAGAGTATGGACCATGGCGCAGATAGGCATCGGCCAACTGCCTACGTAGAATGTCTTTGTAGTAGTTGAGTTTGTCCTCCCTCTCGGTGGGTTTAAAAAATGCCCCCATTTTGTGCCGGAAGCGAGGGTCCAATAAGGTGGACAGCCAGAAGTCATCCCGCCGACAGATGGAAACGATTCTGGGGTCACTACGCAAGCACGTGAGCATGCTTCATGCCATTTGCGCAAGTGACTCGGATGGACTACCTGTCTCCATCTCCACTGCATACTGCCACGGTGTGCCCAGGTCCTCTGTCTCGCCTTCCTCAAAAACCTCTAGCTCCTTTGGCTGCTCCTGCTCCTCCTCTCCTGTCCGCTGACTAGATAAACCAGCCATTTCGCCAAGCCTAAACTGTGTTTCGCTGGGCAACTCCTCCTCCTCCTCTTCCTCCTCCTCCTCCAGTTCAGCTCCAACGGGGTTCATGTGGCCGTAATATGTAAACGCCATGTCTCCAGTGCCCTGACCAGCCATGGTTTCCAACATGTGCTGTAGTACATGAAGCAGTGGAATCACGTCGTTCATCCCGTAATCCTGCCGACTGACAAATAAAGTGGCTTCCTCAAAGGGCCTGAGCAAACGGCAGGTGTCACGTATGAGCTGCCACTGGTTGACATTGAAGTTACACAGGGGAGTCCCCCTATCTGCTTGGATCATCAGGAAATCCGTGATGGCTTTTCTCTGTTCATATAATCGGTCCAACATGTGAAGGGTGGAATTCCAACGGGTGGAAACATCGCAAATCAGACTATGTTGGGGGATACCATTCTGACGCTGTAGCTCAAGAAGGGTGTGTTTGGCGGTGTAGGAGTGGCTGAAGTGCATGCAAAGTTTCCTTGAAGTTGTTAGGATGTCTTGCAGATGGGGGGAACACTTCAGAAACCGCTTGACAACCAGATTGAAGACGTGAGCCATGCAGGGGGCATGGGTCAGGCTTCCTTGGCGCAGCGCAGACAAAATGTTCTTCCCATTGTCGGTAACCATGATTCCCATTTTAAGTTTTCTTGGAGTAAGCCATGTTTGGATTTCCTGATGAATACATTTAAGCAGTTCCTCCCCTGTGTGACTCCGTTCGCCAAGACAAACCATGTGAAGCACTGCGTGACACCTCCGTGCCCTGCACACATGGTAGACTGGAGGGGCACTGAGACTTGAGCCTACAGTGGAGGGTGAGGAGATGGCGGAGGATGAGGAGGCCGAGTCGCACGGTGTCACAGGCCCAACGGGCAGGGAGCGCGGAGGCCGAAGCGGCGTGACCTGTCCAAGTTGCTGCTGCTGCAAAGGGACCACATTCACCCAGTGGGCCGTAAACGACATGTACTGTCCCCGACCGTAGTTACAGCTCCAGATGTCGGCACTGCCATGCACTTTGCTACACACCGACAGGCTCAAGGACTGGCCCACCTTCTGTTCAACAAAAGTGTGCAGCGCTGGTACTGCCTTCTTGGCAAAGAAATGACGGCTTGGGACTCTCCACCTCGGCTCGGCACAAGCCATCAGTTCTCTGAAAGGTGCAGATTCCACCACCTGAAAAGGGAGCGACTGCAGCACCAGCAACTTGGACAGGAGCACATTCAGCTTCTGCGCCGTAGGATGAGTGGGCGCATACTGCTGTCTCTTGGACATGGCTTCGCTGATGGATTGCTGGCGGGATGCATGACTTGGAGGAGGAGGAGCAGGAGCGACAGAGGATGGGTATGACGCACAGCTGCCTTCGGCTGAGGTGCTGGAGCCTTGGCTGGCAGAAATTGGGAGCTCACTTGGTGAGGAAGCAGACTGGACCACCCCTTGGGAGCCTCGGTTCTCCCAGGTCGCTTTATGGTGACGCATCATATGTTGACGCAGGGCCGTGGTGCCAACATTTGGACCCTGGCCACGCTTCACCTTTTGCCTACATATCTTGCATGTGGCCATGTTACCCTCCTGCGGATGCTTCAGGAAAAACTGCCACACTGCCGAGTAGCTACTTTTCCCACCCCCTGGCCTCACTGATTCACTGCTGCTGTTGCCAACTCCAGGAACCCCTGCTCCACTACCTCCCGATAAGGTAGACTGCCGCACAGCAGGTGCTCTACCCCGGCCCCGGCCCCGGCCGGCTCCAGCCTTTGGAATTGTGCCCCCATGCTGACTGCTACCACCTTGCTGCCTCAGCTGCTGACTCCGGGGCAACCTGCGCCCCTCTTCTCCTGATGATGACGATGAAGCCCCTTCATCACCCGGCTCCCAAGTGCGATCGGCTTCATCGTCATCATCATCATCACCGAGTTGTGGCTGTACGTCACTGATGTTCGTGGATTCGTCAACAGTGTCTGGCGCAGGAGCTGGAACGCTCGCAGCACCCACGACACTGTCCACATCACTATTTGTCTGCCTAGCTAGAGAAGCCACCTCCATTTCTTGGCTGGGCAGTACTGCTGACTGTCCTCTATCTGATGGTCCTCCTCACTAAAGAGTGGAGCTGAACCCAAAGCATAGGATACGTCGCTGGGGGAGGGAACGGCGTAGGCCAGAGGCAATGGGAGGACAGGGACTGCTCTCGGGGCATGCCAACTCAGGTTTGTGTCAGAGGAACCTACCGACCCTAGACTGGGGGTCTCAGACGTAAGTTGTGATGATGTTGTTGATGAGCGCGTCAACCAATCTACCACGGCAGATGCGTTACTGGTGGAGACCCGACCGCTAGCAGATACTGGCAGATTAGGTCTCTCAGCGTGACTCCTGCTGCTACTGGCCCCCAGTCTGATGCGAGCTCTGCCTGCGGAATCTTGGCCTCTGCCACTCCTCTTTTCACTTCCAGGCACTTGTCTGCCCGACATAGTCTAACTGGCGTGGTAGTAGGTGATATTTTAAGATCCCCCGGGCAGCGGTGGGTCTATATGAAACAGAATATAATGCACACCAAAAGTGAGCAGTAACACTCAGCCTCCAACAGGCCTGCTTAGTGTAAATAAGAGAGCTGCTTAGTGTAAATAAAGAGGGGTATGCTATGTTACAGAATGGGATGCCCCAACAGCCAGCAGTGCACCTGTGAGCAGTACTACTATGCACAGCAAAAGTGTCTTTATCAGGCCTAATTTCAATTAGAATAAGTGCAAATGGTTATATGGTCTTAAATAGAGGCTGGTGTAGTCACAGAATGGGATGCCACAACAGGAGTGCACCTGGGACCAGTAGTAGCATGCCCAGCAAAAGTGTCTTTATCAGGCCTAATTTCAATTATAATAGGTGCAAATGGTTAAATGGTCTTAAATAGAGGCTGGTGTAGTCACAGAATGGGATGCCCCAACAGGAGTGCACCTGGCAGGCAGCAGTAAGAATATGCACAGCAAAAGTGTCTTTATCAGGCCTAATTTCAATTAGAATAAGTGCAAATGGTTATGTTCTTAAATAGAGGCTGGTGTAGTCACAGAATGGGATGCCACAACAGGAGTGCACCTGGCAGGGACCAGTAGTGCTATGCCCAGCAAAAGTGTCTTTATCAGGCCTAATTTCAATTATAATAAGTTCAAATGGTTATATGGTCTTAAACAGAGGCTGCTGTAGTCACAGAATGGGATGCCCCAAAAAAGAAGTGCACCTGGCAGGGTCCAGTAGTGCTATGCCCAGCAAAAGTGTCTTTATCAGGCCTAATTTCAATTATAATAAGTGCAAATTGTTATATGGTCTTAAACAGAGGCTGCTGTAGTCACAGAATGGGATGCCCTAAAAACCAGCAGTAAGTGCACCTGGCAGGGTCCAGTAGTGCTATGCCCAGCAAAAGTGTCTTTATCAGGCCTAATTTCAATTATAATAAGTGCAAATGGTTATATGGTCTTAAACAGAGGCTGCTGTAGTCACAGAATGGGATGCCCTAAAAACCAGCAGTAAGTACACCTGGCAGGGTCCAGTAGTGCTATGCCCAGCAAAAGTGTCTTTATCAGGCCTAATTTCAATTATAATAAGTGCAAATGGTTATATGGTCTTAAACAGAGGCTGCTGTAGTCACAGAATGGGATGCCCTAAAAACCAGCAGTAAGTACACCTGGCAGGGTCCAGTAGTGCTATGCCCAGCAAAAGTGTCTTTATCAGGCCTAATTTCAATTATAATAGGTGCAAATGGTTATATGGTCTTAAACAGAGGCTGCTGTAGTCACAGAATGGGATGCCCCAAAAAAGAAGTGGACCTGGCAGGGTCCAGTAGTGCTATGCCCAGCAAAAGTGTCTTTATCAGGCCTAATTTCAATTATAATAAGTGCAAATGGTTATATGGTCTTAAACAGAGGCTGCTGTAGTCACAGAATGGGATGCCCCAAAAAAGAAGTGGACCTGGCAGGGTCCAGTAGTGCTATGCCCAGCAAAAGTGTCTTTATCAGGCCTAATTTCAATTATAATAAGTGCAAATGGTTATATGGTCTTAAACAGAGGCTGCTGTAGTCACAGAATGGGATGCCCCAAAAAAGAAGTGGACCTGGCAGGGTCCAGTAGTGCTATGCCCAGCAAAAGTGTCTTTATCAGGCCTAATTTCAATTATAATAAGTGCAAATGGTTATATGGTCTTAAACAGAGGCTGCTGTAGTCACAGAATGGGATGCCCCAAAAAAGAAGTGGACCTGGCAGGGTCCAGTAGTGCTATGCCCAGCAAAAGTGTCTTTATCAGGGCTAATTTCAATTATAATAAGTGAAAATGGTTATGTGGTCTTAAACAGAGGCTGCTGTAGTCACAGAATGGGATGCCCCAAAAAAGAAGTGGACCTGGTAGGGTCCAGTAGTGCTATGCCCAGCAAAAGTGTCTTTATCAGGCTAATTTCAATTATAATAAGTGAAAATGGTTATGTGGTCTTAAACAGAGGCTGCTGTAGTCACAGAATGGGATGCCCCAAAAAAGAAGTGGACCTGGCAGGGTCCAGTAGTGCTATGCCCAGCAAAAGTGTCTTTATCAGGCCTAGGTTCAATTATAATAAGTGCACATGGTTATATGGTCTTAAACAGAGGCTGCTGTAGTCACAGAATGGGATGCCACCAAAAAGAAGTGGACCTGGCAGGGTCCAGTAGTGCTATGCCCAGCAAAAGTGTCTTTATCAGGGCTAATTTCAATTATAATAAGTGCAAATGGTTATATGGTCTTAAACAGAGGCTGCTTTAGTCACAGAATGGGATGCCCCAAAAAAGAAGTGGACCTGGCAGGGTCCAGTAGTGCTATGCCCAGCAAAAGTGTCTTTATCAGGCCTAATTTCAATTATAATAAGTGCAAATGGTTATATGGTCTTAAACAGAGGCTGCTGTAGTCACAGAATGGGATGCCCCAAAAAAGAAGTGGACCTGGCAGGGTCCAGTAGTGCTATGCCCAGCAAAAGTGTCTTTATCAGTGCTAATTTCAATTATAATAAGTGCAAATGGTTATATGGTCTTAAACAGAGGCTGCTGTAGTCATAGAATGGGATGCCCCAAAAAAGAAGTGGACCTGGCAGGGTCCAGTAGTGCTATGCCCAGCAAAAGTGTCTTTATCAGGCCTAATTTCAATTATAATAAGTGCAAATGGTTATATGGTCTTAAACAGAGGCTGCTATAGTCACAGAATGGGATGCCACAACAGAAGTGCACCTGGCAGGGTCCAGTAGTGCTATGCCCAGCAAAAGTGTCTTTATCAGGCCTAATTTCAATTATAATAAGTGCAAATGGTTATATGGTCTTAAACAGAGGCTGCTGTAGTCACAGAATGGGATGCCGCAAATGAGAAGTGGACCTGGCAGGGTCCAGTAGTGCTATGCCCAGCAAAAGTGTCTTTATCAGGCCTCATTTCAATTATAATAAATGCAAATGGTTATATGGTCTTAAACAGAGGCTGCTGTAGTCACAGAATGGGATGCCCCAAAAAAGAAGTGGACCTGGCAGGGTCCAGTAGTGCTATGCCCAGCAAAAGTGTCTTTATCAGGCCTAATTTCAATTATAATAAGTGCAAATGGTTATATGGTCTTAAACAGAGGCTGCTGTAGTCACAGAATGGGATGCCCCAGAAAAGAAGTGGACCTGGCAGGGTCCAGTAGTGCTATGCCCAGCAAAAGTGTCTTTATCAGGGCTAATTTCAATTATAATAAGTGCAAATGGTTATATGGTCTTAAACAGAGGCTGCTGTAGTCACAGAATGGGATGCCCCAAAAAAGAAGTGGACCTGGCAGGGTCCAGTAGTGCTATGCCCAGCAAAAGTGTCTTTATCAGGCCTAATTTCAAATATAATAAGTGCAAATGGTTATATGGTCTTAAACAGAGGCTGCTGTAGTCACAGAATGGGATGCCCCAAAAAAGAAGTGGACCTGGCAGGGTCCAGTAGTGCTATGCCCAGCAAAAGTGTCTTTATCAGGGCTAATTTCAATTATAATAGGTGCAAATGGTTATATGGTCTTAAACAGAGGCTGCTGTAGTCACAGAATGGGATGCCCCAAAAAAGAAGTGGACCTGGCAGGGTCCAGTAGTGCTATGCCCAGCAAAAGTGTCTTTATCAGGCCTAATTTCAATTATAATAAGTGCAAATGGTTATATGGTCTTAAACAGAGGCTGCTGTAGTCACAGAATGGGATGCCCCAAAAAAGAAGTGGACCTGGCAGGGTCCAGTAGTGCTATGCCCAGCAAAAGTGTCTTTATCAGGCCTAATTTCAATTATAATAAGTGCAAATGGTTATATGGTCTTAAACAGAGGCTGCTGTAGTCACAGAATGGGATGCCCCAACAGAAGTGCACCTGGCAGGGTCCAGTAGTGCTATGCCCAGCAAAAGTGTCTTTATCAGGCTAATTTCAATTATAATAAGTGCAAATGGTTATATGGTCTTAAACAGAGGCTGCTGTAGTCACAGAATGGGATGCCCCAAAAAAGAAGTGGACCTGGCAGGGTCCAGTAGTGCTATGCCCAGCAAAAGTGTCTTTATCAGGGCTAATTTCAATTATAATAAGTGCAAATGGTTTTATGGTCTTAAACAGAGGCTGCTGTAGTCACAGAATGGGATGCCCCAAAAAAGAAGTGGACCTGGCAGGGTCCAGTAGTGCTATGCCCAGCAAAAGTGTCTTTATCAGGCCTAATTTCAATTATAATAAGTGCAAATGGTTATATGGTCTTAAACAGAGGCTGCTGTAGTCACAGAATGGGATGCCACAACAGAAGTGCACCTGGCAGGGTCCAGTAGTGCTATGCCCAGCAAAAGTGTCTTTATCAGGCTAATTTCAATTATAATAAGTGCAAATGGTTATATGGTCTTAAACAGAGGCTGCTGTAGTCACAGAATGGGATGCCCCAAAAAAGAAGTGGACCTGGCAGGGTCCAGTAGTGCTATGCCCAGCAAAAGTGTCTTTATCAGGGCTAATTTCAATTATAATAAGTGCAAATGGTTATATGGTCTTAAACAGAGGCTGCTGTAGTCACAGAATGGGATGCCCCAAAAAAGAAGTGGACCTGTCAGGGTCCAGTAGTGCTATGCCCAGCAAAAGTGTCTTTATCAGGGCTAATTTCAATTATAATAAGTGCAAATGGTTATATGGTCTTAAACAGAGGCTGCTGTAGTCACAGAATGGGATGCCACAACAGAAGTGCACCTGGCAGGGTCCAGTAGTGCTATGCCCAGCAAAAGTGTCTTTATCAGGCTAATTTCAATTATAATAAGTGCAAATGGTTATATGGTCTTAAACAGAGGCTGCTGTAGTCACAGAATGGGATGCCCCAAAAAAGAAGTGGACCTGGCAGGGTCCAGTAGTGCTATGCCCAGCAAAAGTGTCTTTATCAGGCCTAATTTCAATTATAATAAGTGCAAATGGTTATATGGTCTTAAACAGAGGCTGCTGTAGTCACAGAATGGGATGCCCCAAAAAAGAAGTGGACCTGGCAGGGTCCAGTAGTGCTATGCCCAGCAAAAGTGTCTTTATCAGGCCTAATTTCAATTATAATAAGTGCAAATGGTTATATGGTCTTAAACAGAGGCTGCTGTAGTCACAGAATGGGATGCCCCAAAAAAGAAGTGGACCTGGCAGGGTCCAGTAGTGCTATGCCCAGCAAAAGTGTCTTTATCAGGGCTAATTTCAATTATAATAAGTGAAAATGGTTATATGGTCTTAAACAGAGGCTGCTGTAGTCAAAGAATGGGATGCCCCAAAAAAGAAGTGCACCTGGCAGGGTCCAGTAGTGCTATGCTCAGCAAAAGTGTCTTTTTCAGGCTAATTTCAATTATAATAAGTGCAAATGGTTATATGGTCTTAAACAGAGGCTGCTGTAGTCACAGAATGGGATGCCCCAAAAAAGAAGTGGACCTGGCAGGGTCCAGTAGTGCTATGCCCAGCAAAAGTGTCTTTATCAGGGCTAATTTCAATTATAATAAGTGCAAATGGTTATATGGTCTTAAGCAGAGGCTGCTGTAGTCACAGAATGGGATGCCACAACAGAAGTGCACCTGGCAGGGTCCAGTAGTGCTATGCCCAGCAAAAGTGTCTTTATCAGGGCTAATTTCAATTATAATAAGTGCAAATGGTTATATGGTCTTAAACAGAGGCTGCTGTAGTCACAGAATGGGATGCCCCAAAAAAGAAGTGGACCTGGCAGGGTCCAGTAGTGCTATGCCCAGCAAAAGTGTCTTTATCAGGCCTAATTTCAATTATAATAAGTGCAAATGGTTATATGGTCTTAAACAGAGGCTGCTGTAGTCACAGAATGGGATGCCCCAAAAAAGAAGTGGACCTGGCAGGGTCCAGTTGTGCTATGCCCAGCAAAAGTGTCTTTATCAGGGCTAATTTCAATTATAATAAGTGCAAATGGTTATATGGTCTTAAACAGAGGCTGCTGTAGTCACAGAATGGGATGCCCCAAAAAAGAAGTGGACCTGGCAGGGTCCAGTAGTGCTATGCCCAGCAAAAGTGTCTTTATCAGGCCTAATTTCAATTATAATAAGTGCAAATGGTTATATGGTCTTAAACAGAGGCTGCTGTAGTCACAGAATGGGATGCCCCAAAAAAGAAGTGGACCTGGCAGGGTCCAGTAGTGCTATGCCCAGCAAAAGTGTCTTTATCAGGGCTAATTTCAATTATAATAAGTGCAAATGGTTATATGGTCTTAAACAGGCTGCTGTAGTCACAGAATGGGATGCCCCAAAAAAGAAGTGGACCTGGCAGGGTCCAGTAGTGCTATGCCCAGCAAAAGTGTCTTTATCAGGCCTAATTTCAATTATAATAAGTGCAAATGGTTATATGGTCTTAAACAGAGGCTGCTGTAGTCACAGAATGGGATGCCTCACAGCAGACTTAAGATCAGTTCAGTATATATGCACAGTTAGTTAGTATAAGCAGCCTGAAAACGCTAACAAAGCCTGTCAGGCTGGATGAAAAAAAAAAAAATCTCCCTGTGACAGCCTCCGATTTTTCCTTCCTTTCCCTGTTTTTCGCTGACTTTCTGTCTGTCTCCTGTCTGTCTCCTGCCTGTCTCCAGCCTGTCCCTGTCTAACTGTCTCTCCCTCAGCTACACAGCGTTCTGTCTCTCACAAATGCAATAGAGAAATGAGGAAGGAAAAGGAAGATGGCCGACTTAAATAGTGCTGTGACGTCACCGGGCTTGCTGGCTGCTGATAGGCTGCATGTGACTGCCCCAGCTTGCACTGGCGCGGGATAGATGTCCAGACATGTCCTGTCCGCCATCTTAGAATGCCTGTAAATGTAAATGAATGGATGTTAAAGAAAACTTCGAGCGATCGAATCGCGGGGAAATTCGGATTCGATCCGAATCGAATTTTTCCTGAAATTCGGATCGAATCCGGGTTCGTCCGGATCGATTCGCTCATCCCTACTAAATACCGTGAACTATTCTGACATATGGTTACGAAGCTGAACAGAGGCCTGTTTGGCTCATCACTTATACCCACAACCCAGCTATTACTTCCAAATGTAATTTAATTTGTATGAAATCGGTAGTTAACAACAATATTACTATTGATACTAGGAATGTTGCTATACATGTCAAGGAAATTTAATTTTGTGAAAAAGGTACGTACCGTAATTTTCGCCTCATTAGACGCACCTGCCCAAAAGACGCGCATAGGATTTGGAGGAGGAAAATAAGAAAAAAAAATATTCTAAACTAAATGTTGTGCTAAAAACCCAATTACAGGCAGTGTGGCTTTCCCCCACCCCATTCCCCATGGGCAGTGTGGCACCCCCCCATTCCCATAGGCAGCATGGCATCCCCCCTCCCATTCTCAATGGGCAGTGTGGCATCCCCCCCTTCCATTCCCATAGGCAGTGTAGCATTCCCCCTCTCCACCACCGCTGCTCGGGCCAGACACACGAAAGGTGGCACTCCAGTGGCCAGAGCGGCGACGCTGGTGCTGCCACTGCCTTTCGGTTGTCAGTGCGTGCTGACACAAATACCCAAGTGTCAGCCAGAGAGGCTGTAGCGACAACAGAACTGGGACAGTGGGCATGCAATGTAAATATACTTTTATTTTCACTCAATAGGACGCACTGACTTTTTCACCCCACTTTTGGGGAAAAATAGTGCGCTTTATAGGGAGCAAATTCAGTATTTCTTTTATTTTGAAGAAAACAAATTGGTGAAATGTTTTCAAAATAAATCTTTCAAGACAAAGAAAATAAATTCACTATTAAATGCATGAATAATGTCCTTAAATATAAATTAAAACTATGTAGTGAACTGCCAGGAATCCTTATTACAACATTAAAATGAAAAGTAGACAAAAATGATCAAATACAATGTATTGACTCAATAGAAGATGCTTTGAAAAGGCACTCATTTATACATAAAATATACATTAAACTAAACGAAAAATCTAGTTGAACATATCTAGTAAGTCTGTCATTAAACCGGACCTTCGGCAAGATTTACTGAAAAACCCAAACCATTTAAAACTATTCTCCAGTATCTAAAATTAATATATTTCAAGTTTTTAGTCACTTACTCATTATTCTTTCCACCACCGGAATGCAACTCTGTTAAGGATTCTAGGATATGAGCGCCGCCATCTTGACTCAGAAGCATCACACATACAGAGGAATGGAAAGCAGGATACAGTACAGGGGAGCGGGTTATAGCTGTTCTTGGCACAGACAGAGCAGAGTGGGGGCCAGGGAAAGGGCAGCAATCCTAGAATGCAGAGCAACACAGGACACGTCCTGTTTGCAGGCTGCCTGATGCTCCATGAGCCACCATCTTGGATGTTTAAAGTGGACCAACACCCTGGGGTGATCGGCCCGGGAATCTATAAGATTCCCGGGCCGATCATCCCCCTCACCGCTGGACATCCGAGATCGGGATGTCCCGCGGTGAGGAACCCCCCCGAAAACCCCCCAAAAACTCACCTCCTCTAGCCGTGCGCGCGCCCGCGCCGGCCGTTTGGGAATGGCCGGCGCGGGCGCGCGCGCTGTCAGAGGGACGTGCGGGAGGCGGCGGCGGACGCGCTGGCTTGTCCGTCGCTGTCAGCGCTTGTCCGTCGCTGTCACCCGGCCACGTGGGAGCGTTTTGAGGTGAGTATTGGGGTGTTTCTGGGGGGTTTTACACCCCTAATCGGGGTGCCCCCCTGAAGTGGACCAAAACCCAGGATAGTCAAAATCCTGGGTGTTGGTCCACTTTAAAAGCTCATAACATGCCGTAGATGGAGGTAGGATAATTTTTAATGTGAGCAATCTGTATGTACAGGGTGTGGGAAACATATAAGATATGCTCTTATTCGGGGTTAAGGTCCGCTTCAGTCTATAAGTACACTAAAAATATTAAGAGCCTGATTAATCAAGCACTAGCTGCCAGTGCACACCACAGGTATATTTGCACCAGTGTAAACTAAAATGTATACATTATATTTTGCGCCATTCTAATTTGCACCAATGTGGCTTTATCTGGCAGATATTGCTTGATAAATAGAGATGAGAAAACTGAATAGAACTGGAGTCCGGTCCGAATTTCAGGGAAAAATAATTTTGGGGTGAATCTGAATTTTCTGTGATTCGTGCCGATGGAATTGTTCCCAGAAATCCTTAAATAAAAAATTAAAGACTGACCTGCTCTCTCGCTCTCCCTAGTCGCTGTCCTGCACCTTGCTTCCCAATGCAGGCAAGTGAGCTAACATCAGCTTGCTCTGCAGGTATAAATGACCTCTCCCTACAAGCAGTGGGAAGCGAGATCCCAGGATGCAAAGTGATTGGCTTCCACTGTGCGTGGGGCAGCTCTGCAGCCTGCGCGGGACATCACAATGAATCAGATGTAAGTAGGGGGGAAAGATAATGAAATATTTTTTCTCTGTGTCTGTGTGTTTTTTTACATTTAGCTCTAGTGGCACATAAGAAACTACTATTCAAATTGTTAACATGCAATAAAATGGTTGACTAGTTAGTTGACAAATAGTATAAAACATATATTTCACTGTTATATTACTTATCACAATAGTACAAGCCGTCAGATGTGCAAGTCTGCATTGGGAGCGCTTTTCTTGTAGCATGGAAGGATTGATGTTATTAAATTCAGAGATGAAGACCACAAACAGGGTCCTGGCATAGTTTCCAGTTGGGCCCAGATGCTGTAGAATATAATGGAGAGCCATATTTATATCTGTTAATCAGTTATCTCTCTAGAAAAACTGTCTTGCATTGCAGGGAATGTACGTGTCTCAGGAGTGAATTGCTGGGCAACTGGGCACTCAATCCAGCTGTGTACACCCGCAGCCAGCCATTCATATATGCCTGGTGTGGGTGCACACAGGGGATGCTAGCAGAGGCACAGCATAGGTCACGGGATTGAGGTGAGTACAGGGTAAACCAGAGGTGTTCCACATAGTGAAAAGGGCTGTTATCCTGCAAGCACAATACCAGCAGAATTGATTGGATAATGAGGTAGTTGCCCACTATCCCTTGCAAGTCAGACAAATTGAAATTATGGTGCTCTACTTCTGGCGTGGGATCAGGTTTAAAATATTTTTGGGAGCTGGTAGGTACATGCATGCCCTATGCCTATACTTTTTTTTGAAGACTAGCATAAGAGAAACCTAGACCTAGCAACAATGTGTTTACCTTAACAAAGTACATCAACAGGAGCATTAGATGCATAGATCAGAGATTTCCTCACTTCAGCTTGCTAAAAATAAACACAGGCAACAGGCTTAACCCATACTGCTGTAATCCAACTAATTCAGAAAGGGAGGATCACAATCTTGTATTCCGTAGCTAAAGGGTCACTGGGATATATTACTACTACTTGACTTGGCCAAGTCGCTAAGGAGCTCACCTGTTACACTGGAGGGATTCTGAGATATGTAGTCAGTACTTTTTACTCAAGGCCAGAAAAAACACTTCCATCTTAGGATCACAGCCACACAGGAATAAAGAACACTTGAATAGGAAAAGGAAACAGCATGCTGATAAGTAAATCACATGTATGGAGGCACAATCCTAACACAAATCTTTATTTTACATCACACAAGAGGAAATAAGTCAGAACACCAAAATCCTGACAAAAAGGCTGGGGGGGGGGGGGGGGCACTTCCACTGTGTCTATTATTTTTTGGAGGCTGGGGAAAGATCACCTCTCCTATTATATAAAGGATTTATGGGGCCTTTCCAAACTGCACTAGTTTATGGGGTCTGATTGCTGCTTCCATTAGGTCTATTAATTTGGGGTCTGGGGTCCTTTCTTATTTTCACTAGTACTTGTTGGGTCTGGTGAAGGTAGCATTTTCCCTATTAATTTGGGCTTCATTTCAGTTCACTGCCACTCTATTGATTTTGAGATTTAGGGGTGACACGTTAAATGGCTAAGACAAAATAAGGGCCAGAATTCACATGGCCATGGCAGTGAAGGCTATATGTTGGTCATTTGCATGTTATGTGGTGATTTTTACCATCCCAGGTTTTGGTCCATTTCCCCAAAATCTATTCCCCTGGCATCTGATTTGGGATGTCCCTCTGTTGTGTCATCGGTATACTCATCTCACAAATGATCCCACGCTGCATGTGTTTGTCCAATCAACACGCTATGTTTGTCCACAGAGCCGGCATAGAAATCGGGGAGTAGCTAGATCCCCACTTTCCCCCTGGTCTGACATATTCTCCAATACCAAACCTATCTGAATAAGGAAAGCCATTGAATGCTAGTGGGGTAAGTACCAGCAATCCCAAGGAGGTTGACACAGTGGGGCATACCAAATCGGATGACCTAAGAATAGATTCCAGGTCCATCCAAAATGGATTTGGTCCACTTTAAGGTCTTTCACTTATCAGAGAAGTTAGAGGTTCTCATTTTTATATATTGTAATAAGTTGTGAATTACTGTGTAAGATGGGGGGCATCATCCTGACGTTTGGCCGGCCCTGCTAGCAAGGACTTCTGTCTATGCCTTGAGATTTAAAGACCTAACATTTTATAAAAAAGACCCCCTCTAAGAAATGTATCAGTCAGGGTTTGGCTCAGAAGCTACAATCCAGCATGCCAGGTTGAATTGCAAAAGTCCTAAAAAAACAACAGTGAGAATTGTTGTTCCATATATAAAAAAAAACACATATGTACTTTAAAAGTAGAATACTGTTTCAACTTTCCTATCATTTTTTATTCATGTGAAATTTTGGTGAGATTCACATTTAAAATGACTCCAAATATAGAAGTTTAAACTTTATAAAGTTCTTCTAACATATAGTTGAACTTTGTTAGGTAACTTAAGTTAAACTTTTAATAAAACTTATTAACAATAACATGAATTCATGTGAGTATTCCACTGAGGTTAAGCCTCAAAAGATTTAGAAACGCTTATAACATACCATACTGTAGATTGTCTATCAAGCAACACCAAAGCTGCTATGCTCCAAGGTAAATGCATAACATATATTATACTTAGAATAGTTTCTTTTTTTAGGTATTTTCCATTTATTGTTACATGTATTTTATCATTTTATCATGACAGACACAAGTTATTCCTAATTTTTTTGAGAAATTCAGCTTGCCCGCACATTATGTTCTCTTCCATGTTTCTCCTTCTCGTAATCCTGCCCCGTCTTAATTATGTTACCCATGGTGTTTCTTGAATATGCCTTTATTCCGTTCCATTCCCTCCATACAAAAAGTCTATGAAGCAAACCTGTTTGTTTGGGTCCTTGGTACTCCTTTTTGCACTTTCCTATGTGTACACCATTTCATCAGTACTCAAGACACAATCCTCTATCCGGATTCAAAACAACAGTTTGTAAGCTGACCTCTTCAGGAAAGCATATATTTTGGCCCTCCTACTTTATATATTTTCTTGTCCCATCCTATTACCATTTTAGAACAAAACCACATGCCTTGCTTTGAAATTCCCATAACTTGGAAATCTATTTTTATCTATCTATTTTTGTTTTGACTTTTTTTTTACTGACCTTGGATTTTAGACTTTGTTACCACAAGTCGATATCCTCCTCTATGTTCACAATTGCCTACACTAAAGCGAGATATCCTGAATTCAGAGAAACCTCCCTATAGTTTGTTTAAAGTTCACATTTCATAATTCATTTGTTCTACCAAGTCTCTTTAGATACAGTTATGCATTTTCAAATGAATTTAAATGGCTGCTGTATTTTGGAGAGGCTGAGTATTGAGATACTTTACAACTAAGTAAATGGCTGTTGTTTTCAAATTTGTAAAGTAAAATATTTACCCAAAAAATCTGTACTTTATATATAGAGCTGCTTTATCCCAAAACCCAATGCGAAGCAGGGGATTTTTGTTAACAAAAATGTATTATTCTACGTTATTGTGTGCTAAGCTTTAGAATTCTTTAGAGGCTCTTTAGAGGCACCGCTCGTCCACGCTACACCGCATCTTCTATTACGCTCTGATGATGGATTAAACCCCGAAACACGTGTCAGCGGAAAACAGACAAGGACGTAATGCTCTCACCACGCATCAATCCTTAACCCTGTGCGGACCTCTCAGCTGCAGTTTCAGCAGAAGTGCCTCAATACATGCTAGCCAGGTATTGAAAACTCTGACAGAACACAAGGAGGCTGATTTATTAATAGCGACATGTAGCGACAGTTGAGCGACTGTAGCGGTATTTTCACAGCGCCTGCTAGTAGTCGCTGTGCTTGGCCGTTGTTCGGTTGTTGACAGTGACTCAGTCGGTGTGGCGTAATGTTGAATGCAAGGTTACGAGTCGCTATTTGACAGGTTCCGCGATGTATGGGTACGCATGATAGCGACTGGTCAGAGCGACCGGCTTCCACCATATTCATCAAAAAATCACGCTCAAAAAATTCAAGCGCTGTGAAATGCATGTTTAAACCCCAGAGCGCTGGAGGTGATGTGTTAAAAGTAGTTTTTTAACCCCCAAACCACCATATTTTTGTAAACCAAAAAAAATATTTTAAATAATTTAGTAATATGAATACATTAATATCAGACCTGTAATATCAATTCTGTACAATTTTTTTTTTAATTTTTTTCCCTTAAAAAAATTATCTAAAATGGCAGAAGTGGTCACAGAATTTTTCACATAAAAAAAAAAAACATTAATAACAATTAATTATTAATATTTATAAGATATTAATAAGATTGTTCCATTGAAATGCATTGGAGCGCGCCAGGTAGCGAGAGGTCATACCTGTCGCTGTTCAAGGTCGGACGCTGGCGCTGTGGGCTGAGGCTGGAATAATGATGAATGAGTGGCTATATGGCGCTATCTCAGTCGCTAAGCAGGATTGGCTTGATAAATGTGTGATTGTGGTGGGGAGCCGGCGTTCTCGTGGCGGGGCCCGTCATTACCGGCCGCTCACCAGTCGCTACCTGTTGCTATTCCTTCATAAATAAGGGCCTTTATTATGCGCAAAGAACATTTGTAATCACTTACCTGATTCAGCATAGCAGTAAATAATTTCGCCCTCCGAATACTGATTTGCTCCTGATGAACTACTAGAATCAGCTAATCAGCAATCTATACATGGTATTCGGACTAATATTGTATATAGTGTATATAGTCTTTTCTTCTTGAATGCTAGGATTTACTTGTGTCTCCCTTATCCTGTGTATTAATAACCTTCATGTGGACCCACACCCTTGTGCGTTACATGTATTGTATAAAATACATTTATTGTTACCTTGTTGCATTAGAAATATAGGTGTAGGTGTGCTTCTATTCATAGTTATTAAGGTATGACTGGGGTTATTCTCCCCATATTATATGAATGCACCCATTGTGATTCAAAACTTTACCCCACTACTCTGAGTGTGCTTACCAAATTGTATTGATATTAGAGGCTCTTAAACCCCATGGTGAAGAATTTGGTGAATATTGGAAATGAGATTCAGCAGATCTGTTGATGGCTGTGATGAAAAGCTGAATTTAACTATTAACTAAATATGATTAGCTGGGTGTATTTGTAGCTAAATTTGGATACTATGTTGATTTTAATGTAATATCTAAAAATTTAAAAAAATGTTATATGTATCATTTTTTTTTTTAGTTTTTTATAGGTTACCAAGATGAGTAACTGCACAAATAGTGATGTACAGGCATTCAATCTTTTAGGTTTTGCCACAGCTCCAGTTGGGCAAATCTTTCTATTGATGTTGGTGGTGTTGATGTATATTCTTACATTGTTGGGAAATCTCTTTATTGTCATGCTGGTATGTTTGGAATATCGGTTGCACAGGCCAATGTATTTCTTTCTGTGTAATCTCTCTTCAGCAGATATTATCTTTGTTTCAGTTACTCTGCCAAAATTCATGTCCATTTTAATAACTAAAGATCACACCATTGCATTTAATTGCTGCATTACTCAACTTTATTTTCTTTTATTATGTGGTCAGGTTGATATATTTACTCTAACTTCTATGGCCTATGACCGCTATGTTGCAATATGTAAACCGTTGCAGTATTCGCTGATTATGAGGAAAGGAGTGTATATCTTAATGGCTGCCTTTTCTTGGCTTTTCAGTATATTAAATTCATTATTGCATGCCATGGTTGCATCATCTCTGTCATTCTGTTCCTCACATGATATTGACCACTTTTTTTGTGACCTGAAAACACTGAGTATGCTGTCTGCCAGTGACAGTGCAAATCGAGACATTCTGACGACTGTGGAAAGTATATTTATTGGGTGCATACCTTTACTTTTTATTGCAGTTTCCTATGTGTACATCATCTTAGCAGTATTTAGGATAAAATCCTCCACAGGGCGTCTCAAAGTTTTTTCCAGCTGCACATCCCACCTTACAACTGTATTATTATTTTATGGACCAATCATCTTTTTGTACATGAAACCAGAGAATGACAATTCTAGGGAAGATGACAAACTGCTGTCAGTACTTTACGTAGCAGTGGTGCCAATGTTAAATCCACTGGTCTACAGTTTGAGAAATAAGGATGTGTTGGGGGCAGCTCATAAAGTAAAACAAAACATAAAGCAAATGTGGGTGTATATGATGGGTACATCGAAGAAATAATTTTTTTGTATAATTGTAACCTGACTGGAAACTATGGGGTTTATTCATCAAGGGATAGCGGCAGGTAGCGCCTCGTAGCAGCAGGCAGCGTCTGGTGAATGCTGGGTGCTGTACGCAAAACCACATTTATGAAGGCGATTCTGGTGAGTGTCTCTAACAGCACCATGTAGCTTCCTTTTCCTCTGTTTAAACAGGGTTTTTTGTATTTAATATTATTTTCTCTCAAATAATTGTGTGACCTCTCCTGACCTAGAAAGTCATTTTTGAAAACATTTTTTTTATATTTTTATGCAGAATTGTCATTACTGGTCTGGCATTAATCACAAAAGAATTGCAAGGAAAAAGGGGAAGGGGATAAAATCCGCACTGGCCAAATAAAAAATAAGCCCTATCAATGAACAATACAATAACCCAGTGTGCACACAATGGGGGCGGCCACACTTAATTTGAGCAATATCAAGGATACTTGGAACGGGAGCCCCACAACTACCAATGCCACCCTACCAAAAATTGGCACCACTGTTTGAGAATTTCATTAAAAAATCAATATTTATTTTACAAAAAGTCTCTACGCTAAATAGACATATTAAAAAAACATTAAACACACACAACAATCAATGACAGAAAGGAGGGAGGGGGAGGGGGCGACAATGGCTGGTCCCCACTCTTTATATGGTCATGCAAACATAATATAAAATATATCACTAAATGGTCATCCCGGCCTAGTGATTATAAAGTGCAAAGTACTGACTCAATAAATAACATGTGAATATAAACCACTAAAAAATTAATTGATAACCTTTAACATACATATGACAACTAACAACAATAACCCATAACAAACAATGTGTGACACCCCAAGTGGCAATGCTAAAATGCATACTCTACATACCAAATACTAAAGTTGAACCCAATATGAGGACCCGCCGGGTACAGACAATACAAATGCAAATACAATAATAAAAATTCTTACATGACCAGGGACACGGCGCCCACACTCCCATGCGTCTACGCGTTACATGACGACAATCCGCGTCACTTCCTCAGGACAAAGTGTATAATATAGTGTATAATATAGTTAATGACTGCATTATATGTCTATTAGTGAGTGCCTTGAGGAAGCATTTTTTGCGAAACGTCTGCACACTCTACTGTATATACCTAAGGGTGACACGCTTGCTGCAAACTGCGAAACTTACTGCTGCTACGAACTGTGCAAAACAGACTATTACACTTTCAGAAGAATCCAGATAAGACTTTATTATCTGTTTTCCCAGATAAGACTTTATTATCTGTTTACCTTGCTATTATAATTTGTGTATCACCAAAATATGTGAAAAAATATGTACGTGGAACTATATGTGTTAATACAATAGAAAATATGTGAAAAAAATCCTCATAGGAAACAATAGACTGATGTTACAATTAAGCTCTTTAGTCATATGAGACTGTAAATGAACTACTATGAATGAACTATTGAAGAGAAAATAAAGTTATTGATGCTATTTCAAACATATATCATATCTATTATTAATAGTCCTATAAACGACTCAACTTCAGGGGGCAGAAAACCCCCTCCCCTTCCCAACGAGTTGTGAATGGAAACAATACCTAGAGTAAAAAGGTGGAATGGAAGCAAAAGAGGGAGTATGAAAAAATAGAGAGGGAAGGACATAGAAAAGAAAATATAAAAAAGATAAGAAAAGAAATGAAAAGAATAGTGGGAGAATATTGATTAGAGTGGCAAGAGGAAGAAGACTATAATTTCCAGAGACTATGTTACCTTCATTGATGTGACATTACAGAAAGACACTGAAGGGTGGATTACAAGGAGACTTTGCTCTAAGCCTACAAATAGAAAAACCATACTTAGGTATGAGAGTTCCCATCCACCTAGTGCACAATTTACCCATTTCCCAGTTTCTGAGAGTTCGCCGGATGGACTACGATGTTCATACTAGGGAACACCAACTAGAGGTTATGCATCGGAGATAGAGGATAACCAGAGACTATATTGCACACAGCAAGAACCTGTACATTGAGCGGATCACACGGAGGCACCAGGATCAGATACAATACTAGTCAAAGTAGACCCAATTGAGAAATACACCAAACCTAAAGATGTTTTTTCCACAAACCTGGGGTGCTACAAGTATTATAACAATGTGTGCAATTCCCCTATTATTAGTGACCACCCACTTGTGTAGAAAACCACACACCTGACTCCTGGACTTTAATGGCAGTGCTTACTTGGGGAGTTAAGATGCCCAAACACAGATGCCACTGCAGCCCACAGAGCTTGGAAGACAGGCATGGTCAACGAGAATTCAGAACTGAGCCAAGGCACTGCAACCCCAGCCCAGGGCCACCCTGCTCATCCTGCAGGCACTCCCCTTCTGCCAGCCACATTACCCACTTTAAGCAGGTCATCTGCAGCAGTGTGGCTCTGCAAAAGTGGGAGAGCCACACTCAGGGCTCCCAGTACACCCAACCCCATTCAAGCCACCGGTCTGGACACCAGAGCCCAGTGTGGACTCCAGCGCAGGCCCCACTGCGGAGCCCAGGGCAGAGGACAAGGCAGAGCAGCAGAGCTCTAAAGCCCTCAGAATGTAATGGAAACTGGGCAGGACTATGCATGTTCATATTGATGGACAGTGCCCGGCAATCCCTGAATTGGTGGCAGGATCAGTAGTCGCCTGGTTTCAAACATATTTTAACACTAGCTAAATTAATTAAAGCAGCCTCTTTAATTAAAGTAGAAAAATGACCAATTACAATTCCAAGACCTACCTTTCAGCGAGCGCCAATAAAGTAATGACAAGTGAGAAAATATCTGCTGTGCAAAATAATTATTTGGAATAATTCACTCTGGAGTCCTTGGATTCAATACTTCTTTCCAAACCACAATGATGTGACAAAATTGTATAACTTTTAGCAATAGGGCTACTTATATAGAACATAAATCATATTTATTGGAATACAATTTCTGACCAAATAACTTAACCCTTTAACCACCAGCCTACCTTGAGATTTTGTCACCCTTTGTTGCCAGGCCATTTTGCACTATTTTGCGTTCCCAATGTTCAACTGTGATTTTTGAAGGGATTTCCCAGGAAAGTGATATATTGTTTTTTTCAGCAGAGCCTGGGCTTTAATATGAAATGTCTTGTTTGTTATTTTCTAAGTGTATTCTCAATATTTTTGGGTGAAATTTGTGCAAAAAAATAAATAAACTATTTTTTACAATTTGTAGTGTTTTTTTGTAATAAAAAATGTTAATTTTGTTAATTGTTAATTGCACTCTTGAGTTGGGTTATGTATCTTTATTTCTTCTATGATGAAATAGGAGTTTTCATGATATTCATGATATTCTTCTCCTTATGATGAACTTTTCATCATGGCTTCTTATCTTGTCATGTTACTCCTTTCTTCTACTCATTCCTTCCGACTTCATGGATTCGCGTCATCATTTCCGTCATCATTTCTTATATAGTCAGCCTCAGTTTTCTTTCCTTTAACATAAAATTTAGCAGCATCAACTTCTTTAAGCAAATAATTTCATAGCATTCTTATCTAAATTCACATGAATTATACTCCAGATCCAGTTTCCTTAAAACTTGTTTTTGATATATTCACACTAACAATCAGTATGTATTTTAAAGTTTTCATCTGCATCATAAATACTTCATAAGTGCATTATCAATATATTAAGTCAATTTATTTGGGATATAGATTTGAGCATATTGTATGACGTCAAATACAATTTGCTCAATTTCTTCCCAGTAACTTATGTCTTGATCCCATTCATGTTACCAAATTTTTTAAGAAAATTCCTTGGAATAACAGAAGCATATCTCCCACTCAAGTCATGTCACCAGAATCTCTTTTCTCTTGAAAACAAGCTTCTGAGACACCCTCTGATCAGCTTATCTGAGCATGCATCAGTGAAAACATGAAATATATACTTCTGATTTCCTTCACATTTCTATACAATCATTTCCAATTCAAATCTTCTAAATTTAAAATGCCACTTACAAGCAGATGCATATCTCTCATGTATAGGATCTCAGTTAATTGACTCCTTCCAGCTGTGTGTTCCTCCCACTAGCCCTATATTCCCTTAATCCTTTAAAAGTATGTGGGAACCTAAACTTCTGGTGAATACTATTAAGATCCCTGCTTTAAAACCTTAATAATAATGATACCTACCTTTTACTTTAGAAATATTTATAGCTTCATATGAATTTTACCTGCTTATATTAGTTAAATATATTAGGAAAGTGTTGTTAGTGTTGATTATTCCTTTAAAAGTACATTCATCTCTCTCTAAGTCTAATGGCCATCTGTTGGTAATTATCCAACAAAGGAAATTCCTCTCGTCAGACTAGCTCTTGAAGCAAATATCTGTGTCACTATTGAGACTGGTCCGATCAGATACAATCTGATCGTTCTACTGGACAATCTATTGAATCTTGAGGTGAGCCAAAATAATCCTTACCCTCAATATTCTATTTTTTCCCTACAGCAAATGAGTCAATCGAATCTGTCCATCTATGGTCTTCTAAAATCACATCTGTTACACAAATATATTTTCCACTCCAACCCTTTATGGAATAATTGTATCAGGTTGATGATATCTACAATTAATGAATTATTTATTTTAATTAATCACAACCTTTTATACCTATGAATGACTTTTAAGGAAATTAATCTGACTAAAAAATTTGTCAATAACCACATATTCTAGATGTTATATCTCAACTAACCATATTTGAAATAATGCCTTTAAAATTTACAAACCCTTTCTTTGCCATATACTGTGTCTTTGTTCTATCAGTATCCCTTCCCCCCCTACACTCTTAACATTAAAGTTATTTCAGAGAAATGGGCACCTCCCATCCTCTGCCATTAATCAATAACTTTCCCGCTAACTCTCTAAATGTTCAGATTTCTTTGGGCAGAAGGGACTGAAGTGAGATCACTAGTCGCCACCCACTTGGGTTGGGCGAATTTCAAATTTCCCCGCTGCTTCATTTGTTTCCAAACCTTCCACAGATAAGATGTAGGCATATTATCAATCTCTGCTATGGGCACACCACTCTGAATCAACTCCAGGAAGATTTGTGTTCTTGTGCCCCACCTTCTTTCTTTTACACTCCTATGTGCAGCTCTTTCTCTTGTGTTTCCAAAGAAAGGAATTCTCTTTGTTTGAGAATTATGCCCCCAGCGTGGTGTATATACCTCTGTATTTCTTTTATACGTCCTGTAAGTCTTAGGATTATTATTTCTAGTGTGTTTCAACTGTTGCAATACCTAGAAATATGTCCAATTCCTCCACAAGAATAATGAACATCCCTAGTTCTTACTTCAAATTTACCGCCTTGTGCAACAGGAACTGTTTCCAGCTCAGAATTAATCTGCTGTTTCTGGGGCAACACATTTGCACATTTATTTGCCTCATCCAGTATGGAAACATATGAAACATACTTTGCAGTACAACCTACATCCATTGTATTATCAGTCAGCATCCCATTCTCTTTGCTATACTCACTATTTTCTGCATCTTCTTTAATTTCTTCCATACAGATAACATCCTGCGGATTTATCTGCTTTTCCCTGTTATACCTACAGGTGACAGCAGGGAGAGTTTTAGATCCCACTTGCTGATTAGGTTCACAAGTCTTTTGAACTGTTGAGATGGTTGCCTTATTAGTGTTATATTTTAACTGTCTCCTTAATTTGTCTATAAAGGCTGCAGCTTCCTGCATAGTATCTTTTTCACTTGCTAACATTTTTGAGACTGGATCAAGGAAGTTAAATTTCCTAACAAAGGCTTTTATCATGCTGTTAGGCTCCTCATACTCAGGAATTCCTATTATTAGTCTATATGCCTGTTCAAATTTTTCCATGAAGGCATAAACATCTTCATCGGGTGAGGGTTTTAAGTTATTCAACACCTCAAAATCTGGAGATTCACCATTAACAAAATGTATTAACTGCCTTAATCTGTCTGCCTTAGAACTATGAATTGGTTCATCACTATTTTCAATCATAGAAGTTGGTTCTAATCGTCTGACCATGTTTGACGGTATCCAAATCCTAAACAACTTATTCTTCTGTTCATCATTTAGACAATATCTGTCAGTAAATAATTCAAACACATCTGCATTTCCAAATGCATCAACATTCTGGTCATATGCTGGAATATACTTTAAAATCTTCATTAATTGCTTGTGAATCTTAATATTAACTCTAACTGAATTATCTAAAAGTTTTCTATTCCTCATCTCCATTTCATCCTCTTTAATATTCTCCCAATCTAAAGAGACCAGATCAGGAATATAAGACTCCTTCTGTATGCCTGCTTTTGTTTTTGATGAACCAAGCTTACCTGCTTCCTTATCAGCTTTCTTAGTGTTTGCTGATATGATTTTCATTTTATTGCTTAATTTTTCTAATAGTTGTTCCCTGGTAATTAACTGATTTTCTAAGTTCCTGATATATTCTGCCAATAAAGGACAATTTTCACAATCAAAATTTACTTCTGATGTTCCCTGCCCTTCTATTGTCTGCACAGAAACATGCTGAGGAATCTTCTCACTACTAACATTAACACATTTGGAACCAGCAGGGGGTGCCGTTTGCACAGTTACTACTTGCAGCTTCTCCTCACAACCATCTTTGCACATTTCATCTGGATTAATAATTTCATTATAAAGTTTAAACATCTTAAATTCATTTCAGATCTTTGTCTTAGATTTCTTTCTAATAAAAATCTAGAATTATCAACTTCTAAGTTAGCCTTAATGAGCTGAGTATACATTACTTTCCAAAGCTCTCCATCATTCTTCTGATAAATCAGAGAACTAAATTCTAGATTACTCTTATCAGCAATATTATTAATAAAATCCATTACTCACTGTAAAAATGTCTTCCTCTTTCACAGCATGAATTCCTTATGTCTTCCACTGATGATCATACTGGATTCTTCTAGGTTCTTTTGGACGTACTGAAGTTTAAAAGTCATTTGGTCATTTGGTATGATGATACCATTTCCCCCTCTTTAAACTGAAGTAAGCTCCAAAATAACTGTCTGCTCGCCATTGTAAAATATCATTATTTGTGATATTTTCTTTTCCTTGTTTGACTTTTTAACAAGGACTGGGCCATCCAAAAATGATCTCAGCTATCGTGCTTCAAGTATTGGCCGAAACCAAGAATCAATAAATGGATTTAATATAAAATAGAGCCGATTACATTACAGAAAAATAATAATATGAATGGTGTAAATGCGATATGAAGTTACAAAGCAGAAATGTAAATAAAGTCCATAGAAAAATGCAGCAATCTTTCCCTCTCAGGCTAATCAAACTAGGGTCTTTGTCTCTCTCGCCCAACCCCCACCATACTGCCAATGTGGCAATCTCTTACATGTTGTGTGTTCAGAGACCCAAAGGACTCCGTCCTTTGTCCTTATGGTCAAACCTTTTCCCCTCCCCCCAAGGGGGAGGCATGTAACACTATACTTTACATATGGGTTCACTTAAATAGTTGAAGTTAAGACATAACATTACTGTTATGTCTTAACTTCCCTGGTCTCAACGACTCACCTGACCACCTGCTCCATGATCCCATTCCATCCCACCTTATCCCTCAACTGTCTCCATCTGTCATTCCAGCCCTAACATCTTTATTCAACCTCTCCCTCTCACTAGTACCTTTCCCTCCACCTATAAGCATGCTGTTATAACTCCACTCATCAAAAAACCCTCTCTGGTCCCCTCTGCCCTCCCCAGTTACCGCCCAATCTCTCTGCTCCCTTCCTCATCAAAGCTTCTTGAACAGCATGTCCATACAGAACTTACCAACTATCTGTCTACAAACTCCCTCCTAGATCCCCTCCAATCTGGTTTCCGCTCATGTCATTCTACCGAAACGGCCCTCACCAAAGTCACCAATGATCTACTGACAAATCCAAAGGCCACTACTCTGCTCTCATTCTTCTCGACTTATCATCTGCTTTTGACACTGTCGACCATGCTCTGCTCCTCAATATTCTTTCTTCTCTTGGAATCCAAGGTCTCGCACTCTCTTGGCTCTCCTCCTATCTCTCTCACCTCACATTTAGTGTATCTTACTCAAACACCATTTCCTCTCCCCGGGCTCTGTCTGTAGGGGTACCACAAGGCTCTGTCCTAGGACCCCTACTTTTTTCAATATACACTTCTGGTCTAGGACAACTAATAAACTCGCTAGGCTTCCAATATCACTTTTTTGCAGACGACTCTCAGATCTACCTCTCTGGCCCTAATCTCTCTTCTATCCTCTCTCGCCTTCCTGACTGTCTAACAGCCATCTCCTCCTTCATAACATCTCGCTCTCTTAAACTGAACATGGAAAAAACAGAACTGGTCATTTTCCCACCATCTCACTCCCCTCCCCTCTCTAACACCACAATCTCTGTAAATAATCTTACAATAACTGCAACTCCTCAAGCTCGATGCCTGGGTGTCATTCTGGACTCCTCTCTCTCCTTCAGACCTCATATTCACTCCCTAGCCACCTCCTGTCGCCCCCAACTCAAAAATATCTCTCGCATCCGTTCCTTCCTCTCACCTGTCACCACTAAAATGTTAGTGCATGCCCTGGTCATATCCCGACTGGACTACTGCAACACCCTCCTCTGTGGTTTGCCAACAAACAGACTGGCTCCCCTCCAATTTATCCTAAACTCTGCTGCTCGCCTCATCCATCTCTCCTCTTGCTTCTCCAGTGCTACTCCCCTCTGTCAATCCCTCCACTGGTTACCTGTCTCCCATAGAGTTCAGTTCAAACTTCTAGTGCTAACCTACAAAGCTCTCTCTAACCAGGCTTCTTCCTACATTTCATCTCTGATCCAGCATTACCAACCAAAGCGCAACCTCTGCTCTGCCTCTGACATTCTCCTGTCCTCTTCCCTGGTTACTTCCTCGCACTCCCGCCTTCAAGACTTCTCCCGTGCCTCCCCACTTCTCTGGAATGCACTCCCCCGCTCGATCCGCCACTCTCCATCACTCCAAGCCTTTAAAAGCGCCCTCAAAATTCACTTCTTCAGACCAGCATATGACCTGGCATAAGCAACTCCTATAACCTTCAATGGCACATGCAGCCATACTCAAGCTCTACCACTTGTGACCCCGCCCCCTTTGTCTCCACCCCCCATCCTTTAGACTGTAAGCTCGCATGGGCAGGGCACTTCTCCCTATTGTCTCCTGTGCTCACAACACTTGGTTTTACTCTGTGGCATCTAATTTTGTATTGTTCTCTGTGCTATATGTTTTACCTTGTCTGTATTCTTACCTTGTAAAGTGCTACGGAAGTTGATGGCGCTATATAAATAAACAATAATAATAATAATAATAATAATAATACTGTATATATATATATATATATATATATATATATATATATATATATATAATGAATATTGATGCAATTCACCAAAATAAACCTTATGTTATATTAAATCTGTATGATTTCATTATTAACCAGCCCCCGATCAGAATCATAATAACCAGGTAAAAATCCACAGACTCCATTCATCCAAGTTACCTATTTTTCTGTAATATTAGTGATTTAATAATAATTCATTAATAATTGAGATCATATACATTTTATTCCTCTGGAACCTTCTTACAAAAACACAAAATAAAGTAATTAAAAATAGAACCAATTGTGAAAAGTGAAGTTTAAAAAAATGGATACTGCAAAGAGTTGTGGAAATCCACAAGCTCATAGACTAATTATTGCACAATAGTCTAAGGATAATAGTACACCCTAAACTACAGGGAGACGTAGATATTAGAAATATACAGTAAAGTCTAAGTCTTCATTTAGTCCATTCGGCCCTTTGGTGCCCAACTGAAAAATCCATGGCAGTTCACGTTGGAGTAGTTTTTTTCCAGATTGCCCCCTCTATAGGGTAATCTAACTATCTCTATACCCACAAATTTGAGTTGGCTAATATTGTGTCCTAATTCAAAGAAGTGTCTGGCAACCGAAGATTCCATGCGGCGATTCCTAATATCGGACCTGTGCTCGCAGATCCTTTGCCTGAGTTCCTGTTTAGTTTTACCTATGTAACCCTTACCGCAGGGGCATTTCAACAGG
Source organism: Gastrophryne carolinensis (assembly GCA_027917425.1). Classification (NCBI taxonomy): domain Eukaryota; kingdom Metazoa; phylum Chordata; class Amphibia; order Anura; family Microhylidae; genus Gastrophryne; species Gastrophryne carolinensis. The sequence goes on from CM051238.1 coordinate 382,463,025, forward strand.
TATATGACATTCTTGGTGGCCCGATTGTGGCAGGAATGAACTCCGTTTTCCAGAACCCAGCCATTTTCATAGACCGCCTCTTACAGCCTCTAGTCATGGCCACTCCCTCTTTCCTACAGGATACTACAGATTTTTTGAACAAAATTAGCTAATTTTGAATTCTCACACCAAAATGCATTATGGCCACGATGGATGTTACTAGTTTATATACCTCCATCCCACACACAGATGGCATCAATGTAATCAAAAAAGCATTAACAAACAAACACCACTATCCCAATAGGTCTACAGACTCTTGCATGTGATCTGCTTACCACCATACTCACAAAAAACTATTTTGTCTTTGACGATCAGTTCTATATACAAGCCCAAGGTACGGCAATGGGATCGAACATGGCACCCAGCTATGCCAACCTCTACATGGCCAACTTCGAATCAGAATTCATCTATCCCACAGCCGCTTACTCACAAAACATACTCACATGGCTACGATACATCGATGATGTTTTCATGATCTGGAAGGGCGAACTTGACGAGTTACTTAAATTTCATAGTTACCTGAACCAATGCACCCAGACTATCACTTTCTCAATAGACCACAGTACTACAGAAATTGACTTTTTGGATGTCAGGGTTACCTTAGCCAACGGTTGTCTCACCACAGCTGTATACAAGAAACCAACAGACCGCAACACACTATTTCACGCTACCAGCTTCCACCCGCCATCCCTTATAAGAGGCTTGCCATTTGGTCAGTTCATAAGAATACGATGCATAACTACTTGCGACACACTGTATGACCTACGCTCTAATGAACTTGTACATAGTTTATTACAGCGTGGTTACAATCTTAAAGATCTACATGAAGCTCAGGATAAGGCTAGATCCCTAAACCACACTACCCTACGTAAACGGACCAAACAATGAGTTCCATGCATTTTCACCTTTTCTCAACTCTCCATTCAGGTTAAAAAAATTGTTCAAAGACACTGGCCCATCTTGAGGTCAGATGAGAAACTTGTAGAAGCCTTCCAGGATTCTCCTTTAACCGTCTATAAGAAAGCTAGGAACATCAAAAGCACCTTGGTTAAAGCCGAATTTCATTCACCTAAGCCGTTGGCAGGCTCCAACTGGCTCACTGAAATGGACAAACCAAAAGGTATGTACCCATGCGGGCATTGTGCCCAGTGTGGCTACACCTTTAAGACAGACCATTTTACCCACCCCAGCTCAGGAAAGAAATACCCCATACGGGATTTTATAAACTGCTCCACCAAGAATGTCATATACCTGTTGAAATGCCCCGGCGGTAAGGGTTACATAGGTAAAACTAAACGGGAACTCTGGCAAAGGATCTACGAGCACAGGTCCGATATTAGGAATGCCCGTATGGAATCTTCGGTTGCCAGACACTTCTTTGAATTAGGACACAATATTAGCCAACTCAAATTTGTGGGTATAGAGATAGTTAGATTACACTATAGAAGGGGCAATCTGGAAAGAAAACTACTCCAACGTGAACTGGCATGGATTTTTCAGTTGGGCACCAAAAGCCCGAATGGACTAAATGAAGACTTAGACTTTACTGTTTATTTCTAATATCTAGGTCTCCCTGTAGTTTAGGGTGTACTATTATCCTAAGACTATAATTAGTCTATGAGCTTGTGGATTTCCACAACTCTTTGCAGTATCCATTTTTTTAAACTTCACTTTTCACAATTGGTTCTTTTTTAAATTACTTTATTTTGTGTTTTACAAACAGCATTACACTTCAGTGCCTGTTATATCTGGTTCCTCCAAATTGAATGGTCTCCAGCATGGTCTCCAGTTGTAAACACGGCTCCTCTTGCTCTGTTACATCCAGCTCCTCCTATAGGAACACGCCCACTACTGCCGGTCATATACTTCATCCACTTCTGTCGCCGCTTTGGACGCACGTCATCTTGCGGGTCTGATTCAATTCTCTATATGACCACCATCTTTGATGTGGCAAGCTCAGCTCTATGGGACTTCCATTATCGTTGTTGGCCATCTTGGATGTGGCACGCCGCCTCAACAACACTAAGACGTTTTATGGACGCCATCTTGGTGAAGGCATTTCCTGCCTCCGAGATCCCTGCACATGATGCCGTCGCCCATCTTGGTTGTGGCACTTCGCCACTGTATCTGGATTTCTCAGAGCTCGTCCAGTTAGGGTCATTCACTTAAAAGGTATGCTGCACACCCGACCTAGGCCCTTATTACACACCCGCGCACGCCCCGCACGTCACGCATGAAACAGCAGCGATTTTTTGTCTGCATTCATGTGGTTGACTGGGACGTGTCCCGGACTGTGTTGATGATGTCAGAACCCGGCGCCGGCACGTGCGCCGCGTCTGGCGCCATCTGCATCTCAGCTGGAGACCAGGATCCTCACTATAAAGGTACTCCCCTCGGTGTCATGGATACCGCATTTCCTCTTGACAAAGGTCTCATTGCAGATCGAAACGTTGAGGGATTCAAACGATCTGCGGTCAGCCTGTAAGCATTATCACTGGTTTTCTTGCTTATCTAGTTATGCGCTTGATTTTTTGTGCCTGAAGGACAGCACAAACGGGGCAAACCTTTCATCTATGATTATCTGCCTTTATGTTTAGCTCTGTAATTCTTTACCTTGCCCTATGTGTATGATGCCTTCTTAATGCTACATATGTATTTATCTGGTTATTATAGAACCTATACATTTCACTGTATATAGCTTACACGTCTGTATTCACGATTTATGAGCATTAAAACCATGAACTATCATGCATAACCTTTTTTATGGTGTTCATTACCTCATTGCTCCCATTGGTATCTTATGTACTGCTGTCTAACAAGCAGAAGACACTATTGAGGCAGTTGAACCCAGATCTCCCTGGTCTTGTGCCCTTTCTCCCATCATATTTGATGCTGCTTACTACAGTGTGATACAACCTAGTCTAACTAACCTGAATAGCCTGGTTTACCAGCCTTTATGCCTGGTGCCTGGGCTAGTTTTCTCATAGGGGTGGGAGGATATTTTTATGAATATTGTAAAAAAAAAATGCTGGCTGTCATTTTCGTTGCTAAAAACCATGACGACAGTTGGCATTTTGTGTTTGAGCTGTCAAATGGCGTATACCTCATACCATGCATTGTTGTGGCACGTGTCCCTGAATCATGCACCCATAAGTACATTTCCACATGTGACATGGATAGTGTATGGGCCATGGAGATTTAGCGCACCATGCTGCATGAACCCTACAGAGTGCCCCAATTAAATGTACTCAAAGCAAATTCTCATCAAAAGTGTTAATTTCATTGTGCACACTCCCTATTCACAACAATGAGAGCCATTTCATTGATGAGAGTACGCACATGTTCCTTTGGAGCGGGGAAAAGTGATTGTGTCTCAGGGGGTTTCACACAGGGAAGGCTGTATTTTTCGCCATATAAGACGTGTCTCCCTATAGGATGCACCTAGTATTTGGAGCAGGAAAATAAGAAAAAATAATAACAAAAAAAATATTCTGAACCCCAAATGTGCTAAATGCTAATGTGCTAAAACACCATGGGCTTGATTCAATAAAGGTAGAAAAAAATTCTCATGGTAGTAAAAGATTCAATTCATGAGAAAAAAGCCTGAGAATTCACTGTTATTGACTTAGATAAAGAACTAGGGTCTTGAAGCATTCCCTCCTTTGAAACAGAAACATAATTTTCTTCATAAGAATCCTCTACAGAGGTTTCACCAATCCAACAGGTCTTGCTTTTGCAGATGGCTGCCACTCCACCCCCAACCCACTGAATAGGCAGCTGCCATAGGAACAGACCTAGTTACTGATGGGCGATATGTGTTAATTTTGCAATAGCTCCTAAAACATCTTTGTTTCTAAGTGTATACACAAATGGATTGAATGTTGGAACAACAATCACATAGAGCAGAGAAAATAGCTTGTCCTGCTCTTCTGAATCTTCAGATTTAGGCTTTATAAACAGAAAAATGATTGGTCCATAGAATAAAATGACAGTGGTCAGATGAGATGTGCAGCTGGAAAATGTTTTATATCGACCATTTGATGAATGCATCTTTGAAATAGTGGATATGATGTACACGTAGGAGGTACAGATAAGTACAAATGTTGTAAAGACCAAACAAATATCCTCCACAATGAGTGCCACTTCCCTGCTTTTAGTGTCACTAGAGGAGAGCACCATTAGTGATCTGATTTCACAAAAGAAGTTGTTAATATTGTGCGATAAACAGAATGATAGTGTTGATGTCAGAAAAGTAAATATCATTGCGTTAATCATACAGAAAAGTACAGAGGAAGCAGCTAGGGAAATACACACACTTTTTCTCATAATGAAATAATAATGTAATGGGGTGCAAATAGCAACATATCGATCATTAGCCATGCAGGTCAGGAGAAATATCTCAGCTAAGCCACTGAACATGAAAAAGTACCGCTGAGTGATACAGTCTGAAAAAGAGATCCTCTTGTCTCCTGTGAAAGTAATAGCCAACAGCTTTGGGAGGATAGTCAAGACATACCGTACATGGCTTCTACGATGGAGAAATTACAATTACAATACATTACTAAGTTTAAAAGTTTGTGCAGACATTGCCTTCCTTTTTGCTGTTGCATTTGCAGGTCAGTAGCCCGATCTGCTGGATTGTAGCTCTCCCAATGTAACAGGGAGTCCAATTGGCCTCTACCTAAACCCTCTTTTTGAACTGTACCACTGTGCAGGCAAGTAAAGTATTTTTCATTGTGTGTGTGCAAGCAAGTTAAGTTATTGCAATGTCTTTAGACAGGCTGATTCATGTATTGCATTGCTTGTGCACACAAGTAAAGAAGTAGCAATGTCTGCACAAACTTTTAAACTTAGTAATGTTAGGGACGGGGTACTAATTGGATGGCCTTGACGTGGCTACCTCGCTTTTACATTCATTGCAATCTATGTTAACTAACAGTCCATGTTCTTAACAAGTGTTAGCTAGGTTTTTCAATAGTATGAGTGTGCAGAGGGTAAACTTTCTTTTTTGCTTAGTGTGTGTGGTCACACCCCTGTAGCACCTCTTGACTGCTATATATTGACTGGATGAGCACATCCTACCTTCCTTTTTGCTACCTCAAAACAAGAAAACAAATCAGGTACTTGAAGTGAATGTGTGTAGACTAATTCAACAAAAATCTAAAAAAACTGACTCTGTGCTTCTTGGAACCTAAATGGCCACTCCAGGCATTGGCGAAAGGAGCTCATCTAAAACCTGTTCCATGTGCCTCTCCCCTGTTTCCTTCATTGCAGGGCTCCAGATTTTGCCACTCCTTTAAATTCTGTTCCTCTAAAATGTGGTCACATGACTTGCTGAATGGTGGCAGCATGGGAGGGGAGCATTGCAATTGCCAGCAATTTGAAACCCCCTGGTTTCCCTGTATACTCACCTCAAGGCCATGACTGATTGACGTTTAAGCTTAGTTGCTTAGACTTAGTTGCAGTTTATGTGGGCTTACCAGCAGAGGTTCATGGCTGTAATGGATGACTGGTAATGCACAATCAATAGTCACATACCTTAAGCTGTGGTTGGGGTGCAAACAACAAGATTAGGGGACCATATAGACATGTCAGAGAGTGATGATGGAGCAGGTGTTCCAAACTCAGAAGCTGGCATGTTCAGGGGTGGTGACAAAGCTTGGCAGTAGACATGGTCAGACGTGGCAGAGTAAGCAACAAAGCTTGACAGCAGGCTTGGCCAGATGTGGCAAGGTCAGCAACAGGACTTGGCAGCAGTCGTGGTCAAACATGGCAGGGTCAGAAACAGGGCTTAGCAGATGTAGTCAGATGTGTTCGTTTTGGCTACAGTGCTTTGACGAAAGACACGGTCAGACAGGGCATGGTGGGCAACGGGGCTTTGGCAGAAGATCAAAGCTACAATGGAGGCTGGAATGGTATCCACACTGAATAATTCAAACAGCAGCCTGCTAGTACCTGTCCTCCTGAGCTACCAGGAAGAGAGGCCACGCTGACAGAGGCAAGTATCAAGTGCAGAGATGCCACCAGAGGCCTGCACATGTGATGTGGGATCAATGATTAAGGTGAGTATACAGTGAGTATACCATGCAGTTTCACACTGTGAAACATCAACAATCACAATGTCCCTAGGGCTCGAAATCACCCAGCCATACAATCAGGTAGGCCAGATGAAATGGTTAGTAATGTTCAAAAACTGGTGGTGGCCATAAACTAGAAGTAGATATGGTTCCTGTTTTACTGGGGCTTGTTGAGACAATACAGACGACTAGTGGTGGAGGGAGGTGGCAGCCATCAATTCCTCCCCATCTGCAGTCAATTGGCAGGTCTACAACAGCGTTTGAGAATCATTGCTGTTACTGTACGCCTTGTTTTAGGCTGCATAAATAGAACAAAATATCTACACGTATCCATGGACCAACACCTTTACAAGAAACACTGCTTATATGCTTCGCTCCCCAGGGCTATTCGGATTGCTGTACATGAAAAATAATTTACTGCTGCTCTGCATCATGAGGTTATGTCAGTTAAATTCAGGCAGCACTGTGGCTGAGATGCTGGGAAAGGAATCTCCAAAATGGCTGCTACCAGGAGGATTCAGTGAGCAGAGTTTTGAGTGGGTGCAGGAGCAAATGTAAGTGCATGATCCAAAACTTTTAAATTGTCATAGATCATATCACAGATTTTTAAAGATGGACTTTTCCGACCATTTTACCTGGCCATAAAGTGTAGGGCCAGGCGATTCCGTGTCCTAGACCTACAACTACCAACATTTTACCTAATTTTACTACATGATAATCAGGCAGGGTGGGTGCACTCCCAGTAGTTTTGGGTACATTTGCTTGCCACCATTTTCGGGGTACAGAAAAGTTCTGTTCTTTTGTAGAAAACTACAAAATTGAAATTGATGATGATAATGTTAATGAAAGTTCCGTTAGGGTTAGGATTAGGGTTAGACCACAATTATATCCACATTTCGTTTTGGATATAATTGTGGTCTAACTATAACCCTAACGGAATTTCATTAATGTTATCATCAATTTCAATTTTGCCTTTTTTTTGGATACAACCTTGGATAGAACTGTGTCAAAAGTTTTTGGACATCAACAATTTCATTTTAGATATAATGGTTGTCTAACCCTAACGGAACTTTCTATATCAATCTCAATTTAGTTTTTGGATTAACCTTGGATAGAACTGTGTCAAACATTTGGATTTCTGGATTCTTCAAGTTTTTTTTGGATTTTGGATGTTTTAATTTTTTCCAATAAGTGTGCACATTTCTACGGTCTCTAACAAGACCACACCTGTTTGTAGTGAAATATACGGATAACTATTCCACTACCAGCAGCCAAAAATCAGAGGATTAACTAAACAAGGTTATCTAACAGTAATTTCCTTTGTGTTAGTTTTAACCCTTTCAGTGCCAAGCACGTAGATTCTACGTGCTTGCTTCCACTCCACTTAAGTGCCAAGCACGTAGACGGCCGGGTCTCCCTTTTAATTTGGTGCCATCCGATCCCCCGTGGGGGGTCGGATGGCTCCAGGAGAGCCCCCGGAATAGCCCCCCCCCCACTTCGGCAGCAGCAGCTGCTAACTGTAAAAAAAAAAAAAAATGACATTTACCTACCTGAGGCCGCGCTGTCTCCCGATGGGTGTCCTCTTCACTGGGGGCGAGGAGAAGGCAGAAATTGCCCTCCCTCCCCACTTCCTGGAACGGGTCTGCTAGCCCCGCCCCCTGGAGGCGGGGCCGGGTGACATCATTGTGATGTCACCAGCAGCCCTCTTAATGCCGGCACCGTGAGACAGACAATCAGTCTGCTCGTGTGCCTGGAGGAGGGCCGATGGGGAGGAGGAGAGGGCTGAGACCCCCCCCTCCCCAGGCTCTCTCCTTCAAACACACGAGCAGACTGACAGCTGTCATCGCAGATCGCCGGGGGACACAGGAGAGGTGAGTAAAGTAAAAAAAAAATATATATATATATATCTTTTTTTTCTTATGTGTCTGTGTCTTTTTATTTAACATTTAACCCCTTGTGAACTGGTAAGGGGTCCATGAGACCCCTTATACCAGTTCACAAGGCTGCGGGATGGTAAGTCAACCACTTGCCGCAGCGGGTGACTTGCCATTAAATCCCGGCACCCCCAATTACCTGCCTCCCCAAAGCCCAGGGGGGGGGGCAGAAGAGCCCGGGCCCACACAGGCTATGTGGGCTCGTAGGCTGCAGGGTGGGGGGGCCACAAAAGCTGCCCCCCCCACTCTGTGCCTACAAGCCCCCATAGCTGGTCCTGGGCTGGTTACTTTGGGTAAGGGGGACCCCATTTCATTTTTTGGGGGGATTTTTAAGGGTTTTTAACCCTTAAAATTCCCAAAAAAATGGGGGCCCCTCCCCTGGGCAGAAGCCAGTGATCGCCAAGGGACACAGTGCTCCAAGATGGATGGGAGGTAAGTATAAAAAAAAAAAATAATAAAATATTTTTTTTCTTTTTGTGTGTCTGTGTTTTTTTACATGTAACCCCTTGTGAACTGGTTAGGGGTCCATGACACCTATACCAGTTCACAAGGCTGGGGGGGTGGCAAGTCACCTACGACTAGCGTGTGATTGCCATTAACCCCCAGCACCCCCATTACCTGCCTCCCCAAAGCCCAGGGGGGGGCAGAAGAGCCCGGGCCCACGGGCTATGTGGGCTTGTAGCCTGCAGGGCCAGGGGCCACAAAAGCTGGCCCCTGTGCCCTGTTTCTACAAGCCCTGCATAGCTGGTCCCGGGCTGGTTACTTTGGGTAAGGGGGACCCCAAGACAATTTTTTGGGGGATTTTTAAGGGTTTTTAACCCTTAAAAATCCCCCCCAAAAATGGGGTCCCCCCCCCCCAGGAAGGGGGACCCTATGTTATTTTTTTCTCGATTTAACCCTTTGTAGTGTGGATGGTAGTTGTATTTTATTTGTAAATGTTATAAAGTACTTGTTTCAGTTAGGGGGGCCTCCTGGGCAGGAACGGGGGGCTACCGATAAATATGTGGTACCGTTCTAATCGGTAGAAATAGGGCTTTCACATGCAATATGGTTTTCCTTAATAAAATACATTTTTTTATTTAAAATAAAGGAGTCAATTTTCTAAAAAAAATGTTATTTATTTATTTATTTATTTATTTATTTATTTTTTACTTCATAATATTGTAAAAAACAAAATAAAATTTACAAACAAGACATTTCATGTTAAAGCCTAAACTCTGCTGCAAAAAATATATATATATAATTTTCCTGAAAATTCCAGCAAAAATGGCGCAAAACATGGCGCAAAATGGGGAAAAATGACCTGTCAACAGAGGGTGACAAAATCTCAAGTAGGCTGGCAATTTAAATGGTTAAAGGTAGCTATGCATGTTGGGTATTGTTCTGTTCAGGGGATCTTGCGCTTTCAGACTTAGCTTGTTTTTTCTGGTTTGCATATTTCTATTTTAGGAAAAGGTGTTTTTTATTCAGCTTTTTTATACATTTTTTAGGGAAACCCTGCGCAACCAAAGAATTCTTTGAGGGATTAATTCCAGAAAGATGAGCCCACTACAACAAGCTGGTTACGCTTAGAAAGCTTAACATGTGTACTTTCAGGTAATACATGGTTTATGGGGGATATTCCAAATGTAGAGCTGAAATTTTCAAGCAAAATCACTGTTACGCACATGCTTTACTTTGGGGTGTTTGGCAACTCTTCCCTTGACAGTAGCAATGCATGTTGGGTATCGTTCTGTTCGGGGGATGTTGCTTTTTCAGATTAAACTTGTTTTTTCTTGTTTGCACATAGTTTTTTAGGAAAATGTGGCTTTGATTCTGCTTTTTTATCCTTTTTTTAGGGAAACTCTTTGCAACCAAAGAATACATTGAGGGATTACTTCCAGAAAACTATGGGCACATCAACAAGCCTGGTACGCCTAGAAAGCTTGAGGTGTGTACTTCCAGAGAATATATAGTTTGTTGGGAGTATTTCAAATGTAAAGGGTTGTTTTTCTGGAAAAACTGCAAGGTGCACATATTGCATAGCATAGTTGTATTTTATCTGAAAATCCCCTAAAGCGCTATTTCAGTTTGGGGGAGTCTCCTGGGCAGAAAAGGGTGTCTACCTATACATATGTGGTATCGCTGTAACTGGGAGAAATTGGGATTTCACACGCAATAAGATTTTATTGACAAACTTACATTTTTTATTACAAAAAAAAACTACAAATTGTAGAAAATTATTTTTTTTAATTTTTTTTTCACATATTTCCCCCAAAAATATTGAGAATACACCTAAAAAAAAGCGTGGAGCATGGAGGCCGGCCGGAGCGTGGAGCGTGGAGGCCGGCGCCGCTCTCAGCTGTCATCAGAGGACACGTCATCGACTGAGAGGGCGACTGAGAGCGGCGCTGGCCTCTATGCTCCGACCATGCAGGTAAGTGTTTGCTTTTTAAACAAATGCCGGCATGGTGGGAGCGGGCAGGCCGGCTGCACTGTCAGCGGGCCGGCTTCCGCCGCCCGCTCCCACCATGTCGGCATTTTTGCTTAAAAAAAAATTTGCTTAAAAAAAAATGGCATTTTTGCCAGCATGGTGGGAGCGGGCAGGCCGGCTACGCTGTCGGCGGGCCGGCGGCGGCCCGCAGACAGGCGTAGCCGGCCTGCCCGCTCCCACCATGCCGGCATTTTTTTTTCAGATGAGCGATTCGTGAAAGTTCGATTCGGGCGAACTCAAATTTCTTGGGGAAATTCGGCGAATCGCCCGAATCGAACTTTCAAGAAGTTCGCTCATCTCTAATCACAATGCATCAATTTAATAGTTTATAATTTGTGGATACATGGTAAAAAGAATATTGAACTTTACAAATATGGAATAGATATGGTACTAGGGACACCCCCCTTTCTATATTGCTATCAATATTTTCATACAAAACCTTAAACACAAAAAATATCTGATCAACATAACATACATTCATCATGTGATGCATACTGAATAAATGAATTCATGAACATTGCTAAACAGTACAGCTTATATTACATGTTAAATAGACAAATAGATCCTTGGAGAGGAGTTCATGTCTGTAGGGAATTCAGTAAAAAAACAATGATCTTAATGACAAAGAAACACAAAAAGCAAGGGGGTTGCTAGGATCTCAAGAGGACCGTAGAATCCTTAGCCAAAAATCCAGTGGGAAATGATTGAGGAGGGTTATAGTTACATTAAGAATTGCTAGAATTATGAAACATTTCTAGAGGATTTTTTTTAAAACAGTGAAATGTACCGGTATGCCAACTGTGGCTGCAGAAGTTTCCCTTGTATCTATATATGTACTTTCAGCACATGCCATGAGATTTTGAGCTTATGGGTTGGTATGTCTTGTGGCTGGTAAACTGCTGTCATGTTCCTCATACTGTGAGGATTCCAGACCAAGAATTATTGTGAATTAAGTATAATTTTAGTTTTGAAAAGTTTTCTGCATAAGCTTGAGGAGCTTTACAAGTTTAAAAATCAATTTAAATATTGTATTGTATAAGTACCAAGTGCTCAGTATTTTATTGAGACATATTTCTCATTATACATATTTAAATTTTGTAGGCAGGTTTGGGTTACAGATGTAAGAAACATACTTTAAGAAGGTTTTCCTCCAGCTTAACATTAGTGTGTGACATTGTACATGTTTATGCAAAAATGTATTTAAAGTTTAGGCAAAGTGCATAAACTAATAAACTATCATTCAGCAGCTCACTTCATCATGGCTGCCCTTTCTATGCCTGTCAGCACACAGCTGCTCCTGGAAGTAAAACAAGGCAATGAGTAGTGGCACACCCTGAATTCCTTTTCTATAGGCCACCAATAGGCCATAGGCTTCAACCACTGGTCTATAGCGATGCCCCTATTTGTCAGCTAAGCAAGAATGAGCACACTAGTATTATGCAGCCTGAGCCACCACAGCCAGCACAGTCTCTCTCACCTCTCCCATCCTTGTGCATTTCACTCCCTACGATAATTAGCGTATGAATTGTCAGATCTAATTAGCATTTGCATTGACCATGGCTGTCTGTGTGCGCTTGTGGTCTTGATTATGTAGCACAGTAAGAGTTTTGGAACAAGGAAAAATAGCCTGCACCCCATCCTTTTACTTTTGATCATCAGACTGTGAACACTGTATATTAGAAATGACTCTGCTCATGTGTCTGAAGCATGATATTGGGCACTTACAGACACCCATTTGCTTCAGAAAATAAATCACAAGGTAAAACTGTAAACCTTCATATCTTGGCCATTTCATCTTTAAGTTAAAAATGGAAAGCTGTTTGGGGCAGTGCCAAACGTAGCTTGACACAATGATGTAACAATAGCCTTTGCCCAATGTATTCCTTTAATTTTTAACCACAGTAGGAATATAATTGTTTCTGCTCTCTCTAATTTTTTTTTCTTTTAAATGGTAACTATGAAGTGTTTATAAAAAGTGAGACAGGTGATACACCAGGGTCATAATGCCAAGAATAATTTGTATTGATTTTAGTATGTAAATGATACTAACATATATAAAGTGCTATACATTGAGTCACCTCCTTTCACAGTTCAATAAAAATACAAAGTAGTATACAGCTAGGTGCAATGGAGTCCAATTGATACTTTACTATACATTAGCACATATGGCTTAAACAGTTACAAGGATACATCAAAGGACAGCTAAACAGTGTTGAATTATTTGTAAAATCTGCCTGATACTCCTGAAGATTAACCACTTGGAGACGCCCAGTATTTTCTAGCTTTCGTTTTCGCATTCCATAATTCTTCTCTATCATGGCCATTCCACCAAATTCTTGTAGTTACATTCTGGTGACTATGTCACTCCGTAGAGTGAATCTTACCCACAATGGCTTTGATGATAAATCTGAATTTAAAGTGGACCAAAACCAAAGATTTTGACTATCCTGGGCTTTGGTCCTTCCCCCCTGGGGCACCCTGTCTGAAACCCCCCTTGAGCCTACTGAGCCTGCGTGTCGTTCAATCATCTGTTCAATCAGCCACGACTATTAATGTGTGGCTGGAGAAACTGAATGGAATACTAGCTGCACATGTAATCAGTGCAGGGCATCACTCACATCCTTCAGCTGTGCGGGGAATGCATAACCATTTAGTTACACCTAGCGCGAGGGACACTGTCGGAAAAGGGTGCGAATGATGCCTGCCGTGCATGCACTGTGGGCTCTTTGGTGCTGTAAGTATACAAGGTGATGTATATTGGTGTTGTTGATGTATGTTCTGACATTGCTGGAAAATCTCACTTATTATCATCCTTGTATGTGTGGCATATCAATTGCACAAGCCAATGTATTTCTTCCTGTGTAATCTCTCTTCTGCAAATATTTTATTTGTTTCAGTTACTCTACCTAAACTGATGTTACTTTTATTAACCCAAAATCAGATCATCACATTTAATGGTTATATATTATATTACTTAACTGTATTTTCTTTTGTCATGTAGTCAGGCATTTTGATTTTACCTTCTATGGCTTATGACTGCGATGTACAATATGCAGGCCATTGCAGTATTCACTGGTTATGAGGAAAGGAGAGTGTATCATAATGGCTGGCTTTTCTTGGGTTTTCAGTATATTTAATTCATCATTGCTTGCCATAGTCGCATCAAACCTCTCATTCTATTAGTCACATGATACTGACCATTTTTTTCTGGCCTGAAAACCAGTGACCCTTGCTTCTTATTGCAGTTTCCTATGTGTACATCATTTCAGCAATATTCAAGATACAATCCCCCGAGGGGCACTTCAAAGCCTTTTACAACTGCACAACCCACCTTACTACTGTATTATTATTATTTTATTGACCAATCATCTTCTTGTACATGAAATCAGAGAAAGACAAGTTTAGATTATATGACAAACTGCTGTATGTAGCGGTTGTGCCGATGTTAAAACCACTGGTCTACATCTTAAGGAATAAGGATGCGTTGAGGGGCAGCTGATAAAATAAAACTAAAGAAATTGTGGGTATATAAGACAAATGCACACAGGATATAACATTTTACTTAAAAACTAATTTCTGGCAAATTACAAAAAAAGCTATGCTCGCCTTTTCTCCCATGAAGCCCATCACTCCTAGTACGTAGCTGCAGCTCTTATCTGATTTAACGCCCAGTCACGGGTCTCTTCTATCTCTCTGACGCGGAGATGTCCCCAGCCTCACCACTGTAAACTGGCATGCTCCCCTATATTTACTGCAATGGAAAGGGGCGTGTTAGGTCTTCATACAGCCCTTTCTATTGCAGTGAATGAAAGGGGGTGTGCTAGCTCGCTGTGACTGATGGCGGGGGGAGAAACAGGAAGGGATGCGCGATCGACCTGGAGGCGATGAACTGGTGTACAAGCAACAGATTGGAGGTGATGAAAGCTGCTTCCAAAAACACACACATGCGCTAACATAAGAAAGAAAAAAAATATTAGACCAGCTCAGCAACTTTACAAAGAAATATACACTTTCAAAGATGTTCCATTATAGTTGTGCTTCCCCCAAGTCAGATTGCCGCTTAAATTGCCATGACATTGGTACTAATGATAAGTTTTGGGGTAATAGTTAAATTCAGCCTAATTTTTGTCTTTTTTAGTTCAGCTTCAGCAAACCTGAAGACAGGCACCTCTTAACTATTTGGCCACATCTTGGGGTTACAAGTAGTCATTAAGACGAGAGTCTGGTTTCACTTTGGCTTGGAGGCCCATGACCACAGCACCATACCATCTCATATGCAATCACAGATGGGCCAGCTTCTCATCAAATAAATAGATCCACAGTACTTGCATGGCTGTAGGGCACTATTACGCTCTAAATATGTACACCTGATAATTAGCAAGTAATAGACATAAAAGTCCAAATTTTTTCCAAAGTTCAATAAATAGCCTAATCCATTTAGCTCCATGTAGTGTAACTGTCAGCAAAACATGGAAATGATCCAGAACCTGACATAGAAGCAGTGGGACAGCCCCTCTGTGTCGACGTGTTCAGACAACTAGCCCTTAATCATGACACCAAGGGCTGCCATGCACTGGTCTTTCTAAATAGCAATCAGGTAGACCCAAACCCAACCCGATTCCAGATGCGCAGGGAAAGCTATACCATCCCACATGCCCTTCATCAAAGCTGTTCTCCCAAGAGGGGCCAAGGTTATGCAAATGGGCACCTGGGCCATTCAAATTCCTGGTGCCCAGAAGGGGGTCGGGGTAATCAAATAGGGGCTTGTTGACCCCTTTACCCTCTGAAATGGTATAGGGGTCATTAGGAAACCTTACCAGTTCACATGTAGTGTCACATACAGTTAAAAAACAATTACAAAACACTGTAATAATTATTTTGTTACGTAGTCACCGCCAGTGCCTTCAAGCCTGTTGCTTAAAGACCAGCTGTCTGGTGACTTGCTGGAATATCTCTGGAGGCTTCTTGAAGCAGCTTTCAGATATCTTTGGTTCTGATTGCAGTGCACTAGTTTATACTCCCCCTCATTATTATTTTTTCATCTCTGGCATGCTGTGGGAGACCTGTGGAACCAACCCATAAGCCTTGCGCCCCAGGCTAGTAGCACAGGGGAGTGGATGCCCTTTATTCTAAGCATACAGCACGTCCTGCTCCAGATATAGTAATAACATGTGGGAAATCCTCCGCCTGCGGCGCCGTGCACTGCAGACATGTAGAAAACAAGCTCCTCCCGGCCCTACATATACCGAGGGACCTCCCACAAATCCCCAGATTTCTCTGCAGTGCTGAAACTGCGAAGACATGAAGTATCACGCTCTTGCAGGCGAGCGGGGCTTTACAGCCCGAGGCCCTGCGGGACTATTTCCACCCGTCCTCTCTGTGAAGAATATGCCTCCCAGCCTGGGCTGCGTTGGTCGGGTGAAGGTAGGCAGCACCTTGTGTGCTTAACGGAGCCCTGCTCCACCGCAATCCCCCACCATAGGGTAGGCGGTTAAGGCTAATGGTGAGCCTCATAGTGGATGCCCCTCCCGCATCATTGCCCCACGCCCCGTGTAGCGGTGAACCCCGAGTGCTGGGTCACCTTCTCCCTTAGTTCCCCCCGTTAGTGGGGGGAAAAAGAGGGGGGGGGTTGTGTACGTTGGCCTAACCTTGCCCTATTACACTGTATGCTTATAGCCTTTATTGGTTACCGGGGGTCAGAGCCGCACTTCAAACATTATGTTAATGTTGGCCGCAGCGCCCTTAATGTATTTGACGTGGCGCGTACGGCGGCTCTGTTTCGCGACGCCATGGTGTTTATTACTGTCTCCCGTTCTGTCTTGTTCCGCGCTTAGAGCTTTGCGCTCTCTGGGGGGGGGCGTGGTCTGGTTTGGCGCGTTCCGCGTCACCTGCAGCTCTGGCCCGCCCTTCGAGGTACGCTTGGCGCTATTTTGTCGGTCTTCCCGCGCGCGTGGTCACGATCCTCCTCCTTCCTTGGTTACTGTAAGTGCCCTCACGGGCGTTCGGTTATTTTTTCTTCTTGTGCTGCGCATGGCTCTGACACCCTCTCTTCTCCTTATGTCTTTCAGTGGCTTCTCCCGGCCTGATATATATATATATATCTTAACGGGGTTATATTTAAATTCTCCCACATTCCAGCGGGTATTGGGGCATCCAGGGTTGCTTACAGCATAAATCCCTACTGGCATATTACCTAGATTAATCACCATATGGAGGCATCTCAGAATTACGTGTCCGGGGTCCCGCGGGGACAAGACCAGCTGTGTACTATGTGTGGACAACCCCATGCTGATGCTGACAGAGCACGGGTCTGCGGACCGTGTGCTGAACAAGTGCTGGCCCTGCAATCAGGTTTACCAGTAGCTGCACCTCGCTTCAATACTCCTGTCTCCCCGTGCTTAAATCTCACTCCAGATGAGTCGCACTCGAGCGGAGATGAACGGCGGAGCAGGTGATGTCTGGTTTGGCGGAGCGCTTGGGCGCTGGAAGGAAGTGGTCCCTGACGCCCCCTAGTTCTAGGTTTCCCACTGAAACTGAGGAGTCTGCTGCTATGCAGGATCTTGATCCTTCTGATGATGGTGAATTGTTCTCAGGTTCCAGTTCCTCAGACGAGTTGTCTTGGAGCCGTGACAGTTCTGGCCCGGGTTCTTGGGGCCTGTGTGACACTGATGAGTTACTTATAAAGATCTTTGAAGTACTGTCCATCTCTCCTCCGGGAGAGTCTCCCAAACCCAAGAGGGAGAGTTTCCACACGGCGACGCCGCGCCTGGAATTTTTGGATCAGGATCATTTCCAGACTCTTATATCTAAGGAATGGGAATCACCTTGTAAACTTACAGGGGTTCCGGGGGTCTGGGACTGGAATTACCCTTTTCCCCATGATTTGGTTGATCGATGGTCAGTCCCTCCAGAGGTGGATGCGCCTATTATTGGGGTTGCTAACTCTCCCTTCATGGCAGCCTCTTCTCCTCGTACCCTTCGGGATGCTGAGGACCGGCGCATTGACAGATTGGCTTCCCATGCCTTCTCGAGTGCAGGGATGGCTCTGCGCCCAGTCTGTGCTGCGGCTGTCACCGCGGTGGCCGCCAGGACCCTGTTTAGGAAGACACTTGACCAACAGCCGGAGGATCTCCCTTGCGAGGTCTTTAATGCACTGTCCGATTGTGACGTTTTTGTGAGGTTTATTCTCTCAGCAATGGATGACACTATTAAAATGTGTGCTAGAACCTCGGTTCTTGTGGCGGCTATTCGCCGCCTGCTTTGGCTGCGACAGTGGGGGGCTGACAATGATACAAAAAAGGCTCTTACTGGTCTTCTTTTTAGAGGACGACGCTTATTCGGGGCCCGGCTGGACCTTTTTGGAAGAAAGGGTAAGGCGCCCTCGCGCAGAAGGCTGTCCCGGCCGCCCAGGGGCAGGGACTCCCCTCCCCCTCCCTACGTTAGTGTTAAGCGAGAACCAGAAGTGTGCTTCCAACTTTTTGGAGTGGAGGCCCGCCCCAGGAGGGGCAGGCAATGCCCTGGGACCTCCGGCAGGGTGAAGCCAAGGTCTGCCAAAACCACACAAGCATGAAGGGACACCCTCGCCCTATTGGGCGAGGGGGCTGCCGCAGCACTTGGCTCCATTGCAGGGCACCATGCTTCGTTCAGGTGGTTACAGGTGATAGTCCCCCTGGATGCAGAATGGATTTTGCTGGGCGGTCCCTTTCTGAGGTTGTCAGGGGTCCTCTAGTCCCTGTTTTTCCCTTCGTGAGTTGACGCAGGCCGAGTTCGGCGTGCAGGGTCTGGGCTCTCTTACAGTTTGGCACTTGGCTGGTAATTGCATCCACATTGCCCTTTCCCTCCGGGATGAAGCAGTCTGACCAGGACCGGCATTCTGGACCTAGCATTTGTATTTCACAGGCAGTTCCTACATGGTATCCACCTGTTGGGCCGCAGGCCCAGTGGACCTCTTGATGCCTGCGAGGATCCATATTCCCTTTTTAGTCCCTTGTACCTTCAGGACACCTAGGCCATTTCCAGCCAGTGTTACAGGACCATTTCTTCGGATTAGGGTCTTGTCTGGGGTCCCTCTCCTGCCCCCAGAAGGCTCGCCAAGGCGAGTATGGGAGTGTTGTCTTGGACATGCACCTGTGACGTCCGCGCTAGGTTCTACCTGACTTGGGGCTCCTTAGGAGTCTTTTGGATTGGTGCTCAGGCACATCACTTACTTAGTGTACCCTGGTTCATTATCTCCCTACGGGGTGGCATTTAGATGGGTTCAGGTTAAAACCTTCCCTTCTGCTATGGGTGGCCTTGGTATGGAAGGGGCCTCCCTCTTTGTAGTCACACTACCTTCACCTTGCGCCTGGTGGGCCTATTGGTGGCAGCCCAGATGCTGTTCTTTTTTCTCAGATGCCCTTGGGCCCTGCGGCACCTTGGGTTACTTATCCTGGACGGGGTTCCAACACCCCTGGAAATAGGTCAGTACGCTCCCCCTTTCTTATGGGGGTTCCTTTGGAGTTTGTCACCATGGGGACCAAGTCTGGCAGGCTCACTAGGGGGTTGTATTTCTTATGAAATCCCCCGTGGTTCCTAAGGGGGGTCCCTTTAGGGGGCCCATTGTCATACTGTTCTTCGGTTATCACATTGTGCCCTTTTGGGCCCTAAATTGCTGGGCTACTTCCCTTAGGTCTTGTCTCTTTGGGGACTCTCGGTCAGTCTGATCTCAGTGGCCTGTCCCTGTTTATCTGTGAAGGTCTCAGAACAGGTTGACCCTTCAAGAAGGGTCTGGTTCTGATCTAGTGGGGGTTTACATTGCACTTCATTGGTATTGGCTTATTGGCTATCCTACTGTGCTAGGAGGGCCTATTCTAGTGTCTCTCTGAGCCCTACTGGTGTGGGCCTGTGGGCCCCGTGGCTATTACAGGGACTCTGTCCTGGTTATTGTCCTGGTTTATTGTCCTGGGTTATTGTTCCAGGACTCTCTGGCCTTGGTCATGGGGACCTAGTATGGCTTTCTTTCAGGACATTATACCCTTTATGTCTGAACTTGTTACACCCTGCTAGGTGGGGTTCTGCACAGGATTGCTGTGGCAAGGGTGAACCGTTACGCCGGGGGCCCTGGGTGGCCCAGTGTGGTGTGGTTCGCATTTTCTGCTGAAGACAGTTGTACTGTGTGCCCTCTCATGAGGGCTGTTCAGCCTATTTAGGCTCCTTACTACGTCACCCCTATTTACAGGGATTGGACGGTTTGTTCTTCACCCTGTTGGAGATGGATCTCTCTGGGTGTCTTTTCTCTTTTGGAGGGTTAGGCCTAGATCCCTCCTTTTCTTCTTCTCCCTTCTCTGCCGGCTATGTTGGGAGATGTCGCTCTAGTTTGCTTGCTTGGACTAGCTCTCTCTCCTGCGGGATGTTGTCTTATCCCTGGGTCCTAGAGTTTCTTACAGCATGGTTGAAGTTGGTTCCCCAACTCAGTTCCTTGAGGGTTTTCAGGGCTCGCCCTGTTCGCCCTCTGTAGAGCCTAGTTCAATCTTCTGCGTTGAGCATTCCTCAGGGGTTGCTCAGGTGCATTCCCCAGGGAATTCTAAGCTCCCTTTGGGGGGTCACTTATCCTGTTGCCCTGCTAAGGGTTTCCCTGGGTCTTATTCAGGTTCTTGTCTGAACTGTTCCTTGCCTCAGATGACTCTTTTGGGGCGGGTGCCTCAGTCAGAGGCGTGCCATAGGGGATGGGTCTCTTAGCCTAGTCTTTTTATATTGATATATGTTTATATATCTGTACACCATTAGGTCAGGATGTCCCGCCTTGCACCGAGTTTGGGTCCATGCGTAGTTTTTTATTCTCCTCTATTCCAGACCCTCCGGCCTCTGGGCTGGTGTTTTGCTTACTCTGAGCTTAAAGGGATCTGTATCCCTCAACAGGCATGGGAGACTCCTGGACTGTTCCCTGTCCATGGTTGGGACTATGCCCCTTGGGGCTTATAGGCGTCTCCATCCTTTATGCAACAGGATCTGGTTGCTTCCACGGGTGTAGGAGCCCGTTGGATTGGTCTTGCTCGGTTGGTTGTCCTTCTGAGCCTATGGTTAACGTTTCGGCTCTTGCTGAGCCTTGTTAGCGTTGTTTTCAGTATTCCACTGGTCTCGCCGAGACCAGGGTTTGTATTCCCTGACGGGGAAGGTTCTACGGTTGCCATGGCTACCCTGTTGTTGTAGTAGTGTGGTTAGGCTGTTACTCTGGCCTATTTCTTTAGGGGAGATTCGTTCTTCTCTCTTGGGTTTTGTTCTCTTCTACTTGTGCTTGGCTTGGGCCTTCAGCACTCGGTTTGTTGAGCAGGCTGACTAGTTCCCTGCTTGTGTTTCACTCAGCCTTTGTAAGGTTTCATAAGCTGAGTTAGAGCATTGCTCACGTTGCTCTTGGTAGCAAGGTTGCGGGTGACAGCGCTGTTACGGTTGGCTGTGCCTTTTCTCATGGGGATCCCACCCTACTTTATGGACACTGCTATTGGATGTCCCACATGTTATTACTATATCTGGAGCAGGACGTGCTGTATGCTTAGAATAATACAACTCTGTGAAGTACTCACCTGTAGAGTTGATATTATATGCATACAGCACGTCCTGCTCCACCCCACCCTGGTTCACCTTGTTCTGGATCCCCTGTATGGTGATTATTATCTTTGATATTATTGCCAGTCTCTGGGTGGTTGTTTTCCTCCTGGCTTCTATTTCTCACTGCTTGTCAATGCTGGGGATTTGTGGGAGGTCCCTCGGTAAATGTAGGGCCGGGAGGAGCTTGTTTTCTACATGTCTGCAGTGCACGGTGCCTCAGGCGGAGGATTACCCACATGTTATTACTATATCTGGAGCAGGACGTGCTGTATGCATATAATATCAACTCTACAGGTGAGTACTTCACAGAGTTGTATTTTTACTACTACAAAAAACAGAGGACAAAACAGGCAAATTGTTTAGAACCCCTCGCCACCTTGGGGCTTTAATAATATATGTCAGTTCAGAGTATGGATTGCTAAATACTGTGAACTATTCTGCCATATGGTTACGAAGCTGAACAGAGGCCTGTTTGGCTCATGACTTATACCCACAACCCAGCTATGACTTCCAAATGTAATTTAATTTGTATGAAATCTGTTTTAGGTAGTTAACAACAATATTACTATTGATACTAGGAATGTTGCTATACATGTCAAGGAAATTTAATTTTGTGAAAAAGGTATGTACTGTAATTTTCGCCTCATTAGACGCACCATAAGACGCCCATAAGATGCGCATAGGATTTGGAGGAGGAAAATAAGAAAAAAAACATTCTAAACTAAATGTTGTGCTAAAAACACCATTACAGGTAGTGTGGCTTTCACCCACCCCATTCCCCATGGGCAGTGTGGCACCCCCCATTCCCATAGGCAGTGTGGCATCCCCCCTCCCATTCTCAATGGGCAGTGTGGCATCCCCCCCTTCCATTCCCATAGGCAGTGTGGCATTCCCCCTCTCCACCACCGCTGCTCGGGCCAGACACACGAAAGGCAGTGGCACGCCGGAAGCCAGAGCGGCGACGCTGGTGCTGCCACTGCCTTTCTGTTGTCAGTGCATGCTGACACAAATACCCAAGTGTCAGCCAGAGAGGCTGTAGCGACAACAGAACTGGGACAGTGGGCATGCAATGTAAATATACTTTTTTTTTTCACCCAATAAGACGCACTGACTTTTTCACCCCACTTTTGGGAAAAATAGTGCGCTTTATAGGGAGAAAAATACAGTATTTCTTTTATTTTGAAGAAAACAAATTGGTGAAATGTTTTCAAAACATTTTTTTCAAGACAAAGAAAATAAATTCACTATTAAATGCATGAATAATGTCCTTTTAAATATAAATTAAAACTATGTAGTGAACTGCCAGGAATCCTTATTACAACATTAAAATGAAAAGTAGACAAAAATGATCAAATACAATGTATTGACTCAATAGAAGATGCTTTGAAAAGGCACTCATTTATACATAAAATATACATAAAACTAAATGAAAAATCTAGTTGAACATATCTAGTAAGTCTGTCATTAAACCGGACCTTCGGCAAGATTTACTGAAAAACTCAAACCTTTGAAAACTATTCCCCAGTATCTAAAATTAATATATTTCAAGTTTTTAGTCACTCATTATTCTTTCCGCCACTGGAATGCAACTCTGTTAAGGATTCTAGGATATGAGCGCCGCCATCTTGACTCAGAAGCATCACACATACTGAGGAATGGAAAGCAGGATAAAGTACAGGGGAGCGGGTTATAGCTGTGCTTGGCACAGACAGAGCAGAGTGGGGGGCAGGGAAAGGGCAGCAAACCTAGAATGCAGAGTGACACAGGACACTTTCTGTTTGCAGGCTGCCTGATGCTCCATGAGCCACCATCTTGGATGTTTAAGAGCTCATAACATGCAGTAGATGGAGGTAGGATCATTTTTAATGTGAGCAATCTGTATGTACAGGGTGTGGGAAACATATAAGATATGCTTTTATTCAGGGTGAAGGTCCCCTCTAACATTCAGTCTATAAGTACACTTAAAATATTAAGAGCCTGATTAATCAAGCACTAGCTGCCAGTGCACACCACAGGTTTTTTTGCACCAGTGTAAACTAAAATGTATACATTATATTTTGCGCCATTCTAATTTGCACCAATGTGGCTTTATCTGGCAGATATTGCTTGATAAATAGAGATGAGAAAACTGAATAGAACTGGAGTCCGGTCCGAATTTTAGGGAAAAATAATTTTGGGGTGAATCTGAATTTTCTGTGATTCGTGCCGATGGAATTGTTCCCAGAAATCCTTAAATAAAAAATTAAACACTGACCTGCTCTCTCGCTCTCCCTAGTCGCTGTCCCGCACCTTGCTTCCCAATGCAGGCAAGTGAGCTAACATCAGCTTGCTCTGCAGGTATAAATGACCTCTCCTTACAAGCAGTGGGAAACGAGATCCCAGGATGCAAAGTGATTGGCTTCCACTGTGCGTGGGGCAGCTCTGCAGCCTGCGCGGTGTTAGGGCGAGCGCTGCAAGCTCATCTAGCAGCACTTCACTTACCTCCATGGCTGCATCCAGCCGTCATCCATTTTGCAGCACTTCCCTCATGGCTGTTCCTAGCTGTCTCCCTTCCCCCAATGCTTCCTTCTCACATGCTCAGGTGCGCGCACGTCTCCATCCACTAGAGGGCGAGCGCACTAGATTCCTGTACAGCACTGATTGGTGCCTGGTCATCCAATCCTGCATCCACTTCTCCTATTTAAAGAGGCACTTCCTTCCTTCAGTGCCGGATCTTGGTCTCTCCATGCTTGTTGAAAGTCAGACATTCTTGGATTGCTCACCCGTGTACCGACCTCTGACTGTCCCCGACTCTGAACCTTTGCGGCCTGCCCTGACCTCTGCCTGTACTTACTACGCCTTTTGCCTGCCACTTGTGTGCCTCGCTGAACCTCGGCTGACTGTGGGACTGGGCCGCTGTTGGGGGGTAGCGACCTGGGGGTCACTTGCCGCACAAGACCAACCTGCCGTGTGGTGGGCTCTGGTGAATACCGGTGGCCCCTTAGACTCCGCTCCCCTGACACGGTACCCACCATCGGTCCCACAGTTAAAGCGGATCCACACCCGAGTCTGCTCCACCCGGTCCGTGACAGTAAGATCCGGCCATGGATCCCGCTGAGGTGCCGCTGCTGGATGCCACTGAATTGCCTGCTATAGTGGCTATGCAGTCCCGTCATATTAATCAACTCTCTGCCATGATGCAGCAATTATTAACTATTCAGCAACAGCAAGTTCCATCACCGGCTCCAGCATTACCGCCACAGCCCCCGGTAGCATCTTCTGCCAGAATCCGTCTCTTCTTGTCGGCTAAATATGATGGGGATGCCAAGTTATGCCGAGGGTTCCTTGCCCAATGTTCCCTGTACTTGGAGTTGTTGGCGGATCAATTTCCTACTGAACGAGCTAAGGTGGCCTTTGTCATCAGTTTGCTTTCTGGAAAGGCTTTGGCCTGGGCCACTCCCTTGTGGGATCGCAATGACCCTGTCTCTTCCAGTATTCACACCTTTGTCTCAGAGTTTCGCCAGGTCTTTGAGGAACCTTCCCTGGCTTCATCTGCTGAATCGTCCCTTTTGAACTTGTCCGTGAATACGCCATTCGAATTGTCTTGGAATAATGAGGCCTTGTGTGCCTGCTTCAAGAAAGGACTTTCTAGTAAAATTAAGGATGCTCTTGCGGCTCGTGACTTGCCTTCATCTCTCACTGATCTCATCCATCTGGCCACACGCATTGATGTGCGCTTTGCTGAAAGGCGTGAAGAATTCCGCCAAGAAAGAGACTCTCAGCGCCCTAGGAGGGCATCCCGTTTGGCTCCATATTTCAAAACCCTTTGTCTGCACATGAGCTTCGATTCACCGTCCGGACTTCCGTAGCTGTCTGTGAAAGTTTTGGTGGGTGTTTGTCATTTTTTTGCTTTTTTTCATCCATTTTTCATTTGCACGAACGTGCATGGAAAATGCGTATATGCTCTTTCGATGATCCAAAGCAAATCGTACGTTTTTCGTTAATTTGGGAGGTTTTTTCCACCAAATCTGAAATGTTTCGACCGTTCAGAAAGTTTACGTTATTGCAATGGGCTGACGATTAATTCAGAGAGCTGATTGCCGAGGTGCCAACACCCAATAAATCCATTTCATTGTCGATCCACTTACGGGACCATTTTGACGTCGGAACTAGCAGGCATGGATGAGTCTACTGCATTTGAGGAGCATGAAGATCTGCAGCTCCTTGGCATTGAGATCGTCCGGAGGTCAGAGACCAGGCTGCACCGGCGGCGACGCATGGACATCAATGGCATGCATGACGTTGAGCTGTTCGAGCTGACCAGGCTTAATCGCGCTTCCCTCCATAAATTGTATAGTGAGCTGCGGCCATGGTTAGCCCGCACCCCAAGGAAGGGGCAAGCAATTTCAGGTATGACCAAGATGCTTGGCTGCCTGCAATTTTTGGCGAACGGCTCGTTCCAGAGGCTGGGTGCCCTCTCCGTGGGGGTCTCACAGCCTACGCTGAGCCGTGCGCTATCCAAGTTTTTGGAAGGCATGGCTACCCTAACTCGGAAATATATTTGTTTTCCTGAGGATATGTTAGCCAGAAACGCAATTAAGCTGGCATTTTATAATATCGCCGACATGCCCAACGTCATGGGTGCTATTGACTGCACCCACGTTGCTGAGTACGCCTCCCAATTCCCTGGGTTGTGGGGCGTGCAGATGATGTTGCTCTAGGACCCCCAACAGCCACAGGTATGCTGGCCAAATACTCAACAGCAGGTCTGAAACTGGGGACTGGAAGGTCAGTCTCTGCATGCTGCCCACGATGTGCAGGCAGCATGCAGCCAGCTTCCCTCTGCTGCTGAGGATTTGGCGGAGAAACATTTTGGGACAGTTGCAGATTCTGGCCAGGGGGAGATCTTCATAAGCTCCCAGGAAGCTTCCATCCTCCTCCAGCTCCTGGATTTCCTCCATCAGTGTGTGGCTCTGTTGGGGACATGTAAAAAAAAAAAGGTTCAGTGTGGGGAATACATATGTAAATCAGACAAGAAAAACATGGCAAGCCACATGCATACGCAACAGCATCAAAAAACACTTACCGTAGATATTGGATCCTGGGTCCGAGGCAGCACGGAAGAAGACGGCAGAGGTAAAATGGCAGAGGAGTTCCCACTAGCTGAGGGATGAGGCTGGGCTGCATTAGAAGAAAAAGAGCAATGAAAACACACAACTATGCATTGTTGATTGTTAATAACACATATGCTAACAAAATAAACGTGCCCAAGCAGGAATGGCCACTACCACAACGTTGCCACTTGGCCTTCACTATGTATGCCATTAGATTAGTGCATGGATTGTTAAACGAGAATAGACACATTGGTCACGTGCCTAAAAACAAACATGCAAGTAATGGCTGTTGTGTGTGTTTCCACATCCCTTATAGGCCATGAAGTTAACACACTAAGGTGGCAAATAGCAGTTACAATATGATTCTGGTGGGGAACATTGTATCTCTTAAAACATTTCAATCACACCATCTTAATCCGTTGGGCCCCCAACCCAGCTTTTAGCAAATTGCCCAACAGCAAAAGATGTTAGTGTGGCGTGTGATTGTCAATTAATACATAGCACGCATTCATTTTCTAAGCTCCATAGTTTCATACTCTTCATAAATGTTCTTAAACGTCATGTATGTTCGTGCTAATTTGCACATTACCTGTCGACACACATGACACACCCTGGTCAAAGTGAGCACTCCACTACAAGCCACACCCTAGAGCCATGTGTTTAGCTATGCCTTGCTGCCACACCCTAGAGCCATGTGTTTAGCTATGCCTTGCTGCCACACCCTAGAGCCATGTGTTAAGCTATGACTTGCTGCCACACCCTAGAGCCATGTGTTTAGCTATGCCTTGCTGCCTATTTCTAAGTTTAGCCACATATTTAGGGTCATTCACACATTACTAACCTGCTGGAATTGGGTTGTCCGTGTACAGGCCCAACACCATCTCCTCAGCCTGGGTAAATTTCAATTTAGTGGGGAATCCTCCGCCAGTTTGAAAGCTGAAAAACATAGTAATCATAATTTACCGCACTGATGGATAGACAAGAAGAATAAAAACCAACAAATAAGCTATGTACCTGTACTGCCGCCTTTTATTCTGTTTCTTCCGTACTGCATACTTCAGGTCCGATATCTTCCGCTGAATCTGTTCCACATCTTTGAGTTCGTCCCCCGCTGTATTGACTTGTCTGGTGAGTTCTGCCAAAATCTCAGATTTGCGCTGTTTGGCTGTAGTTTTGGATTTGCTTCCATATAGGTCATCATAATATAACGTTAGCCCACTAGCCAATGCCAGGGTTTGGGACTCACCAAAACGGCCACTCAAGTGGCCTCTGCGCAAAGTGCGCCCTGTTTGGGGTGGTTGTGGCTACTCAGTGTTTTGGTGGCAAATGGGGTGACATTCTGGCCTGGGGGTATGGAGGAGACCTCAAGGACTGGAGGCTGGCTGTGGATCATACTGGACTGGGTGTTCGTGGCTGGGTGGCCACTGAAGTTGCAGGTGTTGATGTGGCATAGGGGGAATGCATGACACCCTGTGCCGGAGGAGAATGTGGGCGAGGAAGAGAGGGTCTGGAGGAGCTGGAGCTGCTGCTTGTGGCCCTGTAGCTCTGTGGGCCCTTTGAGGTAGTTGGCTGGGGTGAGCCATAGCTGGTGGGTCGGCCACTCTTGGCCTTGGTTTGGTAGCCACGTGCGGGTGGGGAGGGGGACCTTGGCCTTGGCTGCCTTTTCGGGCTTCTGGGCCTGCTGTGGCTGCTTTTGGCTGTTGGCCTTCTGGCCCTGCTGCGTCTTCTGGCCCTGCTGCGGCTTCTGGCCCTGCTGCGGCTTCTGGCCCTGCTGCGGCTTCGGGCCCTGCTGTGGCTTCAGGCCCTGCTGCAGCTTCTGGCCCTGCTGCGGCTTCGGACCCTGCTGCGGCTTCTGGGCCTGCTGCGGCTTCTGGGCCTGTGTTTGGTCCCTTTGGCAAGTGCCTTGGTGCCACGTGGGGGGGGGGATGTGGGGCAGGGTGGGGTGGGGCTTCGTCCCCTCTTACCCGTTTGGAGGGCATTAGCTGGTGTAGCCTTTGGTGCCTTGCTCTTTGGCTGGCCTGCTGCCACCTCCTTTTTTTGCCGCAGCCTTTGTGATAGGCCTTAGCCTCGCTTTGGCCTCTTGCTACCTTGTTTTTGGGCCCTCGCCATGCTCAGCCTACTTGGTAAACTTCTTCTGCGTGGTTTGTTTTTTTGCTGGCATTTTGCCTGGACTCTCAAAGAGAATGAGCTGTATGTGCATGGACCTTTAACTAAGGTGTGACGCCTACGCGTTCGCGTACGCGCACGTCCGGCCGTTCGCACGGACGTGAGGAACCCGGAAACCGCTGGGGCATTACTTATCTGCTGACAAGAAGAAAGATGGCGCCCACTATCTTCACCCGCCAACAAGAAGAGATTATCATGCTCGTAAGTGTATTTGTAGGCCTTTCAAGTGACATCTAAATGCTGCTCGACATGTTAAGGATGCGCACGAAGTAAGAGATTTGATCCAAATTTGGGTAAAATACATGCACACCCAAACGCACGCCACACACGTGTCAAACAACAGTGCGGCCAGATTTGAAAGTTAACTTAGCTTAGAAGTGTGTGTGGGTATGTTTTAATGTGATTGACCCAAAAAATGTATAGTTTGCAATTCTTTATAGGCATGTATAATTTATTGCTATGTTTGATTTGTGTTTTGTAGACCATGCTGGAGCGCAGGTACGACTACCTGCCCAACTCGTTTGAAAAACGAAACGTCGCCCTGGAGATCATCTCGGAGATCCAACAACAGACCGACACCACCTTCACCCACACACAGATCATGCAGCATTGGTCGGACCTGAAACGACTGCACATGCCCTGGGTGCGGAGATTTTTTCGGTATCCATTTCCCAAGTAAGTACATAGCGATTGCATGCAAGATGTAACTACGACAGAAGGTAGGCCTTTTATTTATAATGCCTTTTCTTTGGTAGTGTTGGAAATGGATTACCGCATTCGCCGCACCCGGAGGCGCACAGGCCGACCAGTGCTGCATGATTCTGCAGCTGGGAGTGAAGGTGGTGGATCTCCAGGGCGACGGGCCTACCCCTCAGACCAGCCCCTGGACCTTACAACAGAGGAGGGGCGGCACAGCGTGGGCAGGCAGTCGTACCCTGCCACGCATGCGGGAGCCTCTGGTATGTCACTCTTCATGTCTACGCACACACATATACATGCTATCTCCTGCCCAACTGATTCCTTTCATCTGTTTGTCTAGATGCTTCTGGAGCAGGTGAGGAAGTGGAAGAGGCAGCAGATGTGCTACAAGCAGCAGCTGGAGAAGGTGAGTGATGTGAACCAGACTTGCCAATAGACATTTTCTTACTGAGGAATTTGACCAAAAAAATGAACGTATTTCCCATGTTTCTACAGGCACTTCTTCACAGCAGAGCCAGGACCCAGGACCTCATCGTGTTGTCCCCAACGAGCCAGCTCTCGGCCACCAACCAAGAAAGTAGTCAGGGCATTATTAGCATTTATGTGGTACTTGACATCAACACACAGATGCATCAAGCCCTAGCCAATGGCAATATAAGAGTGACCTGTGGCCACTTCCTTAGCTTAATGACTTGCCAGACTGACCTGTGGCCACTTCCTTAGCTTAATGACTTGCCAGACTGACCTGTGGCCACTTCCTTAGATTAATGACTTGCCAGACTGACCTGTGGCCACTTCCTTAGCTTAATGACTTGCCAGAATTACATATGTAGCCTTTATTTATTTGTGTAACTTAAAAACATTCAATCCACAGGTGGCAAACATGTATTGGTATGAAAAATAATGATTTTTTCTTCATTTGTTACAGGGACCACACGGCAACAAATTTTGGAAATGAATCGGAGGGTCCTTGCGTTGGTGGCCGATATGAAGGTGATGGTTGACTTGTTGGGGACAACAGAAGAAGACGAAGAGGAGTAAAGTCCTGGGTCCTGGGCCTGTTCTGCTGGCCCAATTTATTACATTGTTATAATGTATATATTTTTATAAAAAGTTTTTTACATTTTTTAGAAAATGTTTTTTCAAAAATTTTACGAGACCAGACAAAAAAAAAAAAAAAGTTTTTATACAAAAGCAAAAAAAATTAAACATTAGATAATTCTTTTATAATAATAAAAAAAAAAAGAAACCAATATTTCTGTGTCATTTCTGGAAACACATACATTTACAACAAACAAAGGGGCAAATACATATTTAGAGCTGAAGATTCAGATGTCCGCGAAGTGATTTGGGTAAGTTTTAGGGACCTAAAATGGAAGAAGAACCTAACCGCGAAGTGATTTGGGTAAGTTTTAGGGACATAAAATGGAAGAAGAACCTAACCGCGAAGTGATTTTGGTAAGTTTTAGGGACATAAAATGGAAGAAAAACCTAACCGCGAACATCTGGGTAAGTTTAAGGGACATAAAATGGAAGAAGAACCTAACCGCGAAGTGATTTGGGTAAGTTTTAGGGTCCTAAAATGGAAGAAGAACCTAACCGCGAAGTGATTTGGGTAAGTTTTAGGGTCCTAAAATGGAAGAAGAACCTAACCGCTAAGTGATTTGGGTAAGTTTTAGGGTCATAAAATGGAAGAAGAACCTAACCGCGAATTGGTTAGGGTGAGCTTTAAGGGTTGAAAAGGGAAGCTGCAGGATAGCGCTAAGTGGTTAGGGTGAGCTTTAAGGGATCAAAAGGGAAGATGCAGGATAGCGCTAAGTGGTTAGGGTGAGCTTTAAGGGATCAAAAGGGAAGATGCAGGATAGCGCTAAGTGGTTAGGGTGAGCTTTAAGGGATCAAAAGGGAAGATGCAGGATAGCACTAAGTGGTTAGGGTGAGCTTTAAGGCATCAAAAGGGAAGATGCAGGATAGCGCTAAGTGGTTTAGCTAAACATTGTAGTAGAAGTGATGGGAGTGAAATATGTATGCGAGCACTTTAATGAGTGAAGTTTGTAGTGCGCAGGCGCAAGATCGTAAGTAGAGATGAGCGAACTTTTGAAAAATTCGATTCGACTGATTCGCCGAATTTTCCGACAAAAATCGTTTCGACCCGAATTTATTCGCGAGGAATCGCTATTAAAAACGGCTATTTCTGAGCCTCCTAGAGCCTCAATAGGGTTGTAAACCATTCTGCCTTGCTGTAACACGCACAGGATGCGTGCTGGGTTAGTTAAATAATACTTTGAATAAATATCACATGCAGATCAGAGGCATCGCTAATAGAATCGCAGAGCGGCACAATTGCAGAGAGTTTAAGTGGCATCACTATGAACATTGCTTTAAAGAGACACTGGAGTTGGCAGCAGCAGGAGCCCAAAAATTGGATGAATCACACCCTGGAGTTGGCAGCAGCAGCAGCAGCCCAAACATTACTTTAAAGAGACACTGGGGTTGGCTTCAGGAGCCCAAAAATTGGATGATTCACACCCTGGAGTTGGCAGGAGCAGCAGCAGCAGCAGCAGCAGGAGCCCAAACATTACTTTAAAGAGACACTGGGGTTGGCTTCAGGAGCCCAAAAATTGGATGATTCACACCCTGGAGTTGGCAGGAGTTGGCAGCAGCAGCAGCAGCAGCAACAGGAGCCCAAACATTACTTTAAAGAGACACTGGGGTTGGCTTCAGGAGCCCAAAAATTGGATGAATCACACCCTGGAGTTGGCAGCAGCAGCAGCAGGAGCCCAAATATTACTTTAAAGAGACCCTGGGGTTGGCTTCAGGAGCCCAAAAATTTGGTGATTCACACCCTGGAGTTGGCAGCAGCAGCAGCAGGAGCCCAAATATTACTTTAAAGAGACCCTGGGGTTGGCTTCAGGAGCCCAAAAATTGGATGAATCACACCCTGGAGTTGGCAGCAGCAGCAGCAGGAGCCCAAATATTACTTTAAAGAGACACTGGGGTTGGCTTCAGGAGCCCAAAAATTGGATGAATCACACCCTGGAGTTGGCAGCAGCAGCAGCAGGAGCCCAAATATTACTTTAAAGAGACCCTGGGGTTGGCTTCAGGAGCCCAAAAATTTGGTGATTCACACCCTGGAGTTGGCAGCAGCAGCAGCAGGAGCCCAAATATTACTTTAAAGAGACCCTGGGGTTGGCTTCAGGAGCCCAAAAATTGGATGAATCACACCCTGGAGTTGGCAGCAGCAGGAGCAGCAGGAGCCCAAACATTACTTTAAAGAGACACTGGGGTTGGCAGCAGGAGCCCAAAAATTGGATGAATCACACCCTGGAGTTGGCAGCAGCAGCAGCAGCAGCAGCCCAAACATTACTTTAAAGAGACACTGGGGTTGGCAGCAGGAGCCCAAATATTGGATGAATCACACCCTGGAGTTGGCAGCAGCAGCAGCAGCAGCAGCAGCAGGAGCCCAAACATTACTTTAAAGAGACACTGGGGTTGGCTTCAGGAGCCCAAAAATTGGATGATTCACACCCTGGAGTTGGCAGCAGCAGCAGGAGCTCAAACATTACTTTAAAGAGACACTGGGGTTGGCTTCAGTAGCCCAAAAATTGGATGAATCACACCCTGGAGTTGGCAGCAGCAGGAGCCCAAATATTACTTTAAAGAGACCCTGGGGTTGGCTTCAGGGGCCCAAAAATTGGATGAATCACACCCTGGAGTTGGCAGCAGCAGCAGCAGGAGCCCAAACATTACTTTAAAGAGACACTGGAGTTGGCTTCAGGAGCCCAAAAATTGGATGAATCACACCCTGGAGTTGGCAGCAGCAGCAGCAGGAGCCCAAATATTACTTTAAAGAGACCCTGGGGTTGGCTTCAGGAGCCCAAAAATTGGATGAATCACACCCTGGAGTTGGCAGCAGCAGCAGCCCAAACATTACTTTAAAGAGACACTGGGGTTGGCTTCAGTAGCCCAAAAATTGGATGAATCACACCCTGGAGTTGGCAGCAGCAGCAGCAGGAGCCCAAACATTACTTTAAAGAGACACTGGGGTTGGCATCAGGAGCCCAAAAATTGGATGATTCACACCCTGTAGTTGGCAGCAGCAGCAGCAGGAGCCAAAACATTACTTTAAAGAGACACTGGAGTTGGCTTCAGGAGCCCAAAAATTGGATGATTCACACCCTGGAGTTGCAAGCAGCAGCAGCAGCCCAAACATTGCTTTAAAGAGACACTGGGGTTGGCTTCAGGAGCCCAAAATTTGGATGAATCACACCCTGCGGACAGTCATGTGGAGAAAAAGTAGCTTAGTTAGTAATATCTACATAAAATTATGAATAAACAAATGCAAAAGTATTGCCAAAGTGAAGTTTTGTTTGAGGGTGTGTTTCCACCTTTTAATTAAATCAGAAACAACAAGGTATCATTGCCTCTGACTAATTAGCCCTCAAAAATTCTTGGAATTTTTAATCTGGAATCATGTCTGATCCGTCTTATCCGAAGAATATTAATAAAAAGTAAGAGTAACGTAAAGGATTTTTTATCAATACTTACTTGTGGTCCGATGCGGAGGAATGTCTGTAACTGGAGAGCAGCGCCTTAAATCTGTTTTGCACGATCCATCTTTCTTTAGTGTTGGTCTGACCCCGTCATCAATCTACTGGAATACATCAGGCATTGTTGGGAGGAAAGCTTGGCTGATCCATGTGCCATTCATTTCCACGCAGGGCAGTCTCTGGGAAAAAAAAAAGTATGTATAAACCAGGGTCTTTTTCATATAAAAACAAATGGTTATTTTTGCTTTTAAACCATATGTTCCACAGCTTTACCAGTCATTGTGTCAGCCAATGAAGCAACTTTGTCTCGAAGTGCTGCAAAAGCAGTCCACTGCATCACAAGTGGCATCTGACACCCCCAGTCAACTGTCTGTTGTCTGTTGTTATGCTTTGGGTTCAGCTCCACTATCCATTGATGAAGATCTGATAATCATAAAATTCAGCAGCTACTGCCCAGCCAAGAAGTGGAGGAGACACTCGCCTCATCTTCCACTAGCCGGCAATTAGTGATGAGGAGAGTGTCGTGGGAGGAGGTGTTGCAAGCCGAGGTAGTGGAAGAGGGTCCCTGGAGTCTGCGGTGGTGGCGGCGGCAGCAGCAGCAGCAGTGAATTATTGGGGACTGTTGATAGGAAAAATCAGCTACTCAGCGATGTGTCAGTTTTTCATGTTGCATCCACAATCCTGTGGAGAAAAAGTAGGTTAGTTAATATATATACATAAAATTATGAATAGACAAATGCAATGGTATTGCCAAAGTGAAGTTTTGTTTGAGGGTGTGTTTCCACCTTGTAATTAAATCAGAAACAACTAGGTATCATTGCCTCTGAATAATTAGCCCTCAAAAATTCTTGGAATTTTTAATCTTGATGTCTGAGGGATTTCTCCTCTCAGACAGCGTCACCATAAGTCCAGCCTGCTGCATTACCCAGTGGTGGACCTTTCAGAGAACTGATGGCTTGTGCCGAGCCGAGGTGGAGA
The DNA here is from genome assembly GCA_027917425.1 of Gastrophryne carolinensis. Classification (NCBI taxonomy): domain Eukaryota; kingdom Metazoa; phylum Chordata; class Amphibia; order Anura; family Microhylidae; genus Gastrophryne; species Gastrophryne carolinensis. The sequence continues at coordinate 382,497,615 of CM051238.1, forward strand.
GTCACATGGTATCATTGCTTTGCGAAGATGGCAGTACCTGCCCTGTAAAATGTTGTTGAACAGAAGGTGGGCCAGTCCTTTAGCCTGTCAGTGTGTACCAAAGTGCACAGTGTTGTCTACGTCTGGAGCTGTAACTATGGACTCATGGTGGACAATATATATCCTTTTAGGCCCCCTTGGTGATTGTGGTTTCACGCTGTTCTTCACATGGTTTTCCTTGAGTCACACATGGGAGGAACTACTAAAAATGAGAACTCAATCCATGAAATCATTGCTTAATCCACGAAAACAGCAAATTTGGACCCATGGTGACTGATACTTGGAAGAACATCTTGTTTGCGCTGCGACAAGGAAGCCAGAGTCATGCGTCCTGACATGGCACACGTGTTCAGTCTAGTTGTCAAGCGTTTTCTGAAGTCTTGCCCCCATCTGAAAGACATCCGAACAACAGGAAAGAAAGTTAGCATGCACTTCTGGCACTCCTACACCACCAAGCACAACCTTATTGAGCTTCAGCGTCAGAACGGTGTACCCCAACATAGTCTGATTTGCGATGTTTCCACCCGTTGGAATTCCACTCTCCATATGCAGGATCCACTATAGGAACAGAGAAAAGCCATCACGGATTTCTGGATGATCCAAACGGATAGGGGGACACCCCTGTGTAAATTCAATGTAAACCATTGGCAGCTCATACGTGACACCGGCCGTTTGCTCAGGCCCTTTGAGGAAGCTACTTTATTAGACAGTTGCCAGGACTATGAGATGAGTGATGAGATTCCACTGCTTCATGTACTACAACACATGTTGGAAACCATGGCTGGTCAGGGCACTGGAGACATGGCACATACATTTCACAGCCACATGAAGCCTGTGGGGGCTGAAGTGGAGGAGGAGGAGGGGGTGGGGCACAGCAAACCACAGTTTAGGTTTCACAAAATGAAATTTTATCTAGTCATCTGACAGGAGAGGAGGAGCAGGAGCAGCCACAGGAGCTAGAGGGTTGGGAGGAAGGCGAGACAGAGGACCCAGACACACTGTGGCAGTTTACAGTGGAGATGGAGACAGGTAGTAACTCCAAGTCACTTGCACAAATGGCACGATGCATGCTCACATGCTTGCGTAGTGACCACAGAATTGTCTCCATTTGTCAGCGGGATGACTTCTGGCTCTCCAACTTATTGGACCCTCGCTTCCGGCACAAAATGGGGGCATTTTTTATGCCCACTGAGAGGGAGGACAAACTGACCTACTACAGAGACATCCCACTTAGTCAGTTGGGCGATGTCTATCTGTGCCATGGCCCATACTCCCGCAGGCCTGACTCGGGGGGACCTCTGCGATCACCTTCTACTGCCATGGCTGCTGTGGGGGTGGAAGGAGCAGCAGCAGCAGAAGCTCCATCAGCAGCAGCCTCAGTCTTCAGTCGCTAGTGAGTAGCTTTCTACACCCGCATAGTGAGTCTACTCATGAGCAGCAGGAAGACCTGGAGCTGGACCTCAAACAGCAGTTCATGTCATACCTTGACATGACCATGCCAACACACCTTCAGGATCCACTGGATTTGCTGGGAAGCCAAACTTGACTTGTGTCCGCAACTAGCAGTTTGCCCTGGAAAAGCTGTACTGGCCGGACAGTAGTTGATTTAGATGGCAACTGGGCTGCTCTATATAATGAAGCAAAATGGCAAATTTACCTCACAATATAAGCTATTGCCCCTCAGATTTACACAGGGCCTGCTTCATATAATGGTGCAAAACCATGAATTTACCTCATAATATAAACTATTGCCCCTCAGATTTACACAGGGGCTGCTCTATATAATGAAGCAAAATGGCAAATTTACCTCACAATATAAGCTATTGCCCCTCAGATTTACACAGGGCCTGCTCTTTATAATGAAGCAAAATGGCAAATTTACCTCACAATATAAGCTATTGCCCCTCAGATTTACACAGGGCCTGCTCTATATAATGAAGCAAAATGGCAAATTTACCTCACAATATAAGCTATTGCCCCTCAGATTTACACAGGGGCTGCTCCATATAATGGTGCAAAACCATGAATTTACCTTATAATATAAACTATTGCCCCTCAGATTTACAGATGGGGTGCTCTATATAATGCAGCAAAATGGCAAATTTACCTCACTATATAAGCTATTACAGCTCTATATAAATAAAAATAAATAAATAAAAAAAGGGCCTGTAGAAGCTTATTTAGTATAACAGATAGGGTGACATGTGCTGGTTTGGGAAGCCCATATGGGCTAGTGTTTTGGCAGCAGTACAAAAACCAATGCAAAATGCAATAGCTTAATAAAGCTGATGCTGATCAACGCTTATTTAGTATAACAGATGGGGTGCAACATGCAGGTTTGGGATGCCCTGCGGCCTGGTGTATTTAAAGCAGACCAAAACCAATTCAAAATGCAATAACTTAATAAAGCTGAGGCTGTAGATGCTTATTTAGTATAAACAGGTAGGGTGCAAGGTGCAGCTTTGGGGTGCCCTGCGGCCTGGTTAAATGAAAGCAGTCAAAAAGGAAGTGCAAACTGAAGTAGCTTAATGAAGCTGATGCTGATCAACGCTTATGTTGTATACCAGATAGGGTGCAAGGTGCAGCTTTGGGGTGCCCTGCGGCCTGGTTTATTAAAAGCAGTCAAAAACAAGTGCAAACTGAAGTAGCTTAATAAAGCAGCTGATGCTGATCAACGCTTATGTTGTATAACAGATAGGGTTAAAATAGCATGTGCCTTGGGATGCCGTGTGGCCTGGTATATTTCAAGCTGAACAAAAAGTAACAATAATCCAAGTATGAGAAATGCTTGTGCTTAACATATAGGGTTAATCAGCATGTGCCTTGGGATGCCCGTGTGGCCTGGTATAATTTAAGCTGAACAAAAAGTAACAATAATCCAAGTATGAGAAATAATTTTGACCTTCTTTACAGCGCCATACTTTGAAAAAAATCCTTAATTTCATGCCGATCAATCCAAAGGTCAATGCCCCCAACAAAAATAGTGTTCGGCATAAGTTTTCCTTCTGGAAGGACGTAACCTTTAGTTGGTTGGGGTAGGTTATCTTACAAATTGGGATACCCCAGGCAGCAGTGTCATTGAAAGAGACAGATTGTAATGCAGGCCATACGCAAGCAGAGAAACTCAGGCTGCAACAGGCCTCTTTAGTTTACATGGTTGGGGTAGGTTATCTTACAAATTGGGATACCCCACTGTATATGAAACCGAATATAATGCACACCCAAAAGTGGACAATCAGCATCCAAGAGGCCTGCCTAGTTTAAATAAGAGAGCTGCTTAGCTTAAATAAGAGAGCTGCTTAGTGAAAATAAGAGGCCTGCTTAGTTTAAATAAGAGAGCTGCTTAGTGTAAATAAGAGAGGTAGGTTATGTTATGTTACAGAATGGGATGCCCCGAAGCAGACTTGAGATCAGTATATATGCACAGCAAGAGTGGATAAGCAGGCTCAAACAGGCCAAATTACTTTAAATAACTGTGCAGCTTACAGTAAATGCAGAGGCTAATGGTATGTTACAGAATGGGATGCCCACAGCAGACTTGAGATCAGTATATATGCACACAGCAACAGTGTGTAAGCAGGCTGAAACAGCCCAAATTACTTTAAATAACTGTGCAGCTTACAGTGAATGCAGAGGCTAATGGTATGCCCCAAAGCTGACTTGAGATCAGTTGCACAGCAACAGTGTGTAAGCAGGCTCATACAGCCCAAATTACTTTAAATAACTGTGCAGCTTACAGTAAATGCAGAGGCTAATGGTATGTTACAGAATGGGATGCCCCAACAGCCAGCAGTGCACCTGTGAGCAGTACTACTATGCACAGCAAAAGTGTCTTTATCAGGGCAAATGACTTTTAGAATAAGTGCAAAGGGTTATAGTAAATAGAGGCTTGTGTAGTCACAGAATGGGATGCCCCAACAGCCAGCAGTGCACCTGGCAGCAGTAGTACTATGCACAGCAAAAGTGTCTTTATCAGGCCAAATGACTTTTAGAATACGTGCAAAGGGTTATAGTAAATAGAGGCTGGTGTAGTCACAGAATGGGATGCCCCAAAAACCAGAGAGCACCTGGCAGCAGTAAGACTATGCACAGCAAAAGTGTCTTTATCAGGCCTAATTTCTATTAGAATAAGTGCAAATGGTTATATGGTATTAAATAGAGGCTGGTGTAGTCACAGAATGGGATGCCCCAAAAACCAGAGAGCACCTGGCAGCAGTAAGACTATGCACAGCAAAAGTGTCTTTATCAGGCCTAATTTCTATTAGAATAAGTGCAAATGGTTATATGGTATTAAATAGAGGCTGGTGTAGTCACAGAATGGGATGCCCCAAAAACCAGAGAGCACCTGGCAGCAGTAAGACTATGCACAGCAAAAGTGTCTTTATCAGGCCTAATTTCTATTAGAATAAGTGCAAATGGTTATATGGTATTAAATAGAGGCTGGTGTAGTCACAGAATGGGATGCCTCACAGCAGACTTGAGATCAGTTCAGTATATATGCACAGTTAGTGTATAAGCAGCCTGAAAACGCTAACAAAGCCAGTCAGCCAGCCAGTAACACTCAGGCTGGATGAAAAAAAAAAAAATCTCCCTGTGACTGCCTCCGATTTTTCCTAACTTTCCCTGCTTTTCGCTGACTTTCTGTCTGTCTCCTGCCTGTCTCCAGCCTGTCCCTGTCTGTCCCTGTCTGTCTAACTGTCTCTCCCTGCCTACAGCAGCTTCCTGTCTCTCAAGAATGCAATAGAGAAATGAGGAAAAGCAAGATGTCCGCCGACTTAAATAGCGCTGTGACGTCACCGGGCTTGCTGGCTGCTGATAGGCTGCATGTGACTGTCCCAGCTTGCACTGGCACGGGGTTGATGTCTGGACATGTCCCGTCCGCCATCTTAGAATGCCTGTAATGTAAATGAATGGATGTTAAAGGAAAACTTCGAGCGATCGAATCGCGGGGAAATTCGGATTCGATCCGAATCGAATTTTTCATGAAATTCGGATCAAATCCGGGTTCGTCCGGATCGATTCGCTCAACCCTAATCGTAAGGATTCCGTCTGGACGATTATTTTTGGAAAAAGTGAAACAGAATGTATCAGGAAACGTAAAGGATTCGTGTGAGGATACGATGGGAAAAGGGCAAAAACGAAAGGCTACGTTGTTACCTGAGAAAATGAATCAGAAAAGTCTCAATGGAAAATGACATCCTCGTACTCGTACTCTGGCATACGAGCGGACGGAAACTTTACAGAACGTTTACAATGCATGCATAGAATCGCTCACACATTCATACGAGAGCGGGAACTTTTTGAAAATGATACGACGGCACTAAAACCAAAGTTTTTTTGTGTCTCTCTGAATCCAGTCTAAGTTCCTCCCAGTGAGGAGGCCATGCAGGTCGATCGATTCCGCTTGACCCAATTGGAGAGAACTTGCAGAAGGAACGAGAACCTTTGTCTGTACTGCGGTGGTTCTGAGCATTTTTTGAAGGACTGTCCTATTCTCCCTCCAAGTCAGGGAAACGGGCGCACCTAGTGTCGGTGGGAGAGGTGTCCCTGGGTGTATGTGCTTCCTCTCCACGGCTCACTGTTCCTGTTCAACTTTCCATCTCACCTTCCACCTCCCTGAATTTAACCGCCTTTTTGGACTCGGGCTCTGCAGGGAACTTTATAGAGGCTGCCTTGATCAATAAACATAATATCCCTGTGAATCGCCTTGCAACACCCTTATTTATCGCCTCAGTCAATGGTGATAGGCTGTACTGTACTGTGCGCTATCGCACCGTTCCCCTCCAATTAAAAATTGGACTCTTCCATCAAGAGAATGTTGAGTTCTACGTCCTCCCTAATTGCACCTCTCAGATTCTTCTAGGCCTTCCTTGGCTCCAACGTCATGATCCCACGCTTGACTGGACCACCGGTGATATCAAGACTTGGGGTGCAGCGTGCTTTAAGAGGTGCTTGAAGTCGGTTCCTGTTCGACCCATTCCTGCTTCAGCACCATTACCTGGCTTGCCTGAGATCTACCTGACCTATGCTGATGTATTCTGCAAGAAACAAGTGGAGGTACTTCTGCCTCATCGCCCCTACGATTGCCCTATTGACCTCCTACCGGGTACCACTCCTCCTCGTGGCCGAATCTACCCTCTCTCGGCTCCTGAGACTCAAGCCATGTCGGAGTATATTCGAGAAAATCTTCATAAAGGGTACATACGGAAGTCTTCCTCTCCAGCAGGCGCGGGGTTCTTCTTTGTTCCGAAAAAAGATGGCTCTCTTCGCCCTTGTATTGATTACCGTGGCCTCAATAAGATTACCGTTAAAAATCGCTACCCTTTGCCCTTGATTGTCGAATTATTTGACCGACTGCGTGGGGCCAGGGTCTTCACCAAGCTTGACCTGAGGGGAGCCTATCATTTGATACGTATACGCGAGGACGATGAATGGAAGACCGCCTTCAATACCCGCGATGGCCACTTCGAATATTTAGTGATGCCCTTTGGTCTCTGCAATGCACCCACGGTATTCCAGGATTTCAAAACGACATTTTTCGGGATTTGCTTTACTCCTGTGTAGTTGTATATTTGGATGATATACTCATCTTTTCATCTAATCTAGAAGAACATCACGGTCATGTCCAGCAAGTCATGTCTCGTCTCCGTCAACACTATCTTTACGCCAAGTTGGAGAAGTGTCTTTTTGATCAAACCGCCTTACCCTTTCTTGGATATATTGTCTCTGCTCGTGGTCTTCAGATGGACCCCAGCAAGTTAAAAGCAGTTCTGGATTGGCCCCGTCCTATTGGCCTGCGAGCTATTCAACGTTTTCTGGCCTTTGACAATTACTATCGGCAGTTTATTCCTCACTTCTCCACTGTAGTGGCGCCTATTGTGGCCCTCACAAAGAAAAGCGCCAGTTCTAAAGCCTCGATTCAGAGAGACACAAAGAACTTCCGTTTTAGTTCCGATCTGTGAAATGTTTCCGTTCTTGTATGAGCGTTCGAGCAATTCTATGCATGCATTGAAAACCTTTTGTAAAGTTTCTGTCCGTTCGTACGGCAGATTACGAATTACGCGGATGTCATTTTCCATCCAGACTTTTCCGTTTCATTTTCACATGTTACAACGTAGGCTTTCGTTTTTGCCCTTTTCCCATCGTATCCTCACACGAATCCTTTAAGTTTTCCGATAGATTCTGTTTCCATTTTACAAAAAATAATCGTCCAGACGGAATCCTTACGATTAGAGATGAGCGAGTAGTGAAATATTCGAAATTTCGAATTTCGATTTGAATAGACCGCGTTACTCGACTACTCGACCGATTATCGAATCCCATTATAGTCTATGGGAAAAAATGCTCGCCACTTGGAAATCTCAATTCGACCACTTGGAGGTCACCAAGTCCACCCTGAAACATCAGAAAATGATGCCAACACTGCTGGAATGCAACTGGGACAGCAGGGGAAGCATGTCTGGGTGCATATAACGCGCCCAAGTCGCACTATTACGCCACTATCACAGCCTCTCAACAATACACTCCAAACACAATATAACTTCTACGTAAAGTGAGACAAGACAAGGAAACCTTCTTTCCTCTACATTGCCATGGACCCCAAGCCAAACTGTACAAAAAAGAAGAACAAAATTCTGCACCCCTTAAAATCACGTTGCCTATGACAACCACAGATGGCATAGGCAAGGGGGAAAACAAATAGACCCCACCCCTAATTGTCATTGTGTGTGTGTGTGTGTGTGTGTGTGTGTGTGTGTGTGTGTGTGTGTGTGTGAGATGTGGTCAGACATGTCTTCTTGTGTCATTGTGTCACCCCAGCAGTAAGGGAAGCTTAAAGGAGGAGGTTTGTTACAGTGTGTCACCCCAGCAGTAAGGGAAGCTTACAGGAGAAGGTTTGTTACAGTGTGTCACCCCAGCAGTCAGGGAAGCTTACAGGAGGAGGTTTGTTACAGTGTGTTACCCCAGCAGTAAGGGAAGCTTACAGGAGGAGGTTTGTTACATTGTGTCACCCCAGCAGTAAGGGAAGCTTACAGGAGGAGGTTTGTTACATTGTGTCACCCCAGCAGTAAGGGAAGCTTACAGGAGGAGGTTTGTTACAGTGTGTCACCCCAGCAGTAAGGGAAGCTTAAAGGAGGAGGTTTGTTACAGTGTGTCACCCCAGCAGTAAGGGAAGCTTACAGGAGGAGGTTTGTTACAGTGTGTCACCCCAGCAGTAAGGGAAGCTTACAGAAGGAGGTTTGTTACAGTGTGTCACCCCAGCAGTAAGGGAAGCTTAGAGCTGAGACCTCTTAAAAATTGTATTAAGGCCCAAGAGCTGAGACCTCTTAAAAATTGTGTGGAGTCCCAAGAGCTGAGACCTCTTAAAAATTGTATTAAGGCCCAAGAGCTGAGACCTCTTAGAAATTGTGTGGAGTCCCAAGAGCTGAGACCTCTTAAAAATTGATTGTATTAAGCCCAAGAGGTGAGCCATAATTTTTTTTATTAATACAGCAATTCTACGGCGGTTAAGGAGGAGGAGGAGGAGGAAATGGCACTTCATACAGATGGCACTTCACTCTTGGCTGCTTTCCACTGTTGTACAAGCAAAGTCCGGGTCAATCCACTTGCTGTTCATTTTGATTAGCGTCAGCCTGTCGGCACTGTCGGTTGACAGGCGGCTGCGTTTATCGGTTATAATGCCCCCGGCTGCGCTGAACACCCTTTCTGATAGCACGCTGGCGGCAGGGCAGGCAAGCACCTCCAAGGCGTACAGGGACAGTTCCAGCCACGTGTCCAACTTGGAGACCCAGTAAGTGTAGGGCGCCGAGGGATCGGGGAGGACAGGGGTGTGGTCTGCCAGGTAGTCCCGCAATATCCGCCGATACTTGTCCCTCCTGCTGATAGCGGGCCCCGCAGTGATGGAAGTTGCACGAGGGGGTGCCATGAATGTGTCCCACACCTTGGAGAGTGTTCCCTTGGTGGCTGTGGGCCTGATCGATGTTGTCAGACTCTGGGAGACACTCTCCTCTCTGCCGCCAGCGATGGTGGGTGGGAAAATCTGCATCATGTTCTGCACGAGTTCCCTCTGGTATTCCAGTAATCGATTCGTCCTCTCCTCTACCGGAATAAAAGAGGAGAAGTTATCTTTATACCGGGGGTCCAGGAGGGCGAAGACCCAGTATAGTTTGTTCTCCAATATCCGGACAACACGTATGTCCCGGGAAAAGCAGCCCAGCATGAAGTCAGCCATGTGTGCCAGACTCTGAGTAGGCATGACGTCACTGCCCCCACCAGAAGGATCATTTTCCATTTCCTCCTCTTCCTCCTCCTCTCCGCCCCATCCGCGCTGAACCAATGGGACGCACACAGCCTGACTGCTACCCTCGCCGCCAGCATCCTCTTCCACAGCCACCTCCACGTTGTCCTCCTCCTCCTCATCCTCCTCCTCCTGCAACTGCCACCGAGCAGCAGACAAAAGTGTGGTCTGACTGTCTACCTGTGTTGCGTCTCCTCCTACCCCCGTCTCCTCTGAGTGCAATGCGTTCTCCCTTATTGTGATGAGCGATTCTTTAAGGACGCATAGGAGCGGGATGGTTACGCTCACTATAGCGTCCTCGCTGCTGACCTTCTTAGTGGACTCCTCAAAGATACGCAATACATCGCATATGTCTGCCATCCATGGCCACTCGTGGTTGGCAAACTGAGGGAGCTGAGTTGGATGCACGCGTGGATGCATCATCTGGTACTCCATCAATGCTCTCTGCTGCTCACACACCCTGGCCAACATGCAATAGGTGGAATTCCAGCGAGTGGGCAGGTCGCACAACAGCCGATGTTGAGGCAAATGGAGGCGTTGCTGGAGTTTTTTTAAGCTAGCAGCAGCTACAGTTGACTTCCGAAAGTGAGCGCACAAGCGCCGCACTTTGACCAGTAGCTCTGCCAGGTTGGGGTAAGTCTTTAGAAACTTTTGTACTACCAAATTAAAAACGTGGGCCAGGCATGGTACGTGATTGAGTTCTGCAAGCTCCAGAGCCGCCACCAGGTTACGGCCGTTATCGCACACGACCATGACTGGTCCTAGCTGCAGCGGCGACAGCCACATCTCTGTCTGCTGCAATATGGCGTGCCTCACCTCTGCGGCGCTGTGCTTCCTGTCGCCCAAGCTGATGAGCTTAAGCACCGCCTGCTGACGTCTCCCCGCGCCAGTGCTGCAATGCTTCCAGCTAGGGGCTGAGGGCGATGTTAAGGCAGAGGAGGAGGAGGAGGAGGAAGAGGAGGGGGGTCTATCAGAACCCGTGCTGGCAATCTTGGGCGGGGGTGGTATGTAGGCCGTCCATGTTTGCGACCCCGTCCCCGCTTCCACAACATTCACCCAGTGTGCCGTCAAAGAGATGTAGCGTCCTTGGCCGCAAGCGCTTGTCCACGAGTCGGTGGTCAAGTGGACCTTTGCACTGACTGCGTACCTCAGGGCCCGCCTGATGTTACGCGACATGTGCTGGTGCAGGGCGGGGACGCCACACCGGGAAAAATAGTGGCGGCTAGGGACGGAATAGCGAGGTGCGGCAGCCGCCATCAGGTCGCGGAAGGCCTGCGTCTCCACAAGCCTAAACGGCAACATCTCCAGGGCCAGCAGTTTGGAGATGAGGCAGGTTAAGGCTTGGGCTTGGGGGGTGACTGGAGGCGTACTTCCGCCTGCGGTTGAACGCCTGCGAGATGGACAGTTGATGGGACGAGGAGATGGAAGGTGCAGACGAAGATGCGGGGGAAGGGGGGCTGAAGGAGAAGGCCCCAAAGTAGCCGAGGCAGAGGCAGATGTGGAGGTGTCCTGGCTGGAGGTCTGGACCGCAGTGGCAGCACACAACAAAGGGGAAGAGGCAGTGGCAGCAAGACCGGGCGCAGGTTGTATTGCGTTTGCTCTCTCCCACTCAGCCCAGTGCTTGACTTCCAAGTGATGGCGCATGCCTGAGGTGGTCAGATTGCTCTTCTCAGAGCCCCTACTCAGTTTTGAGTGGCAGATTGCGCAAACTGCGCTCAGTTTGTCGTCCGCGCAAACATTAAAAAATCTCCACACCACAGAAGTACGAGGCCTCGATGGCGGAGCTTCGCGTGACTGCCTGCTGCCGGGAAGAGCTTCGGCCCTGCTGGCTGTGGCCTGCCTTCTCTGTCTGGACTGTCCTCTGCCTCTGGACTGTCCTCTGCCTCTGGACTGTCCTCTGCCTCTTGCTGCCTTATTCGGTGATGCGCAGACCGCATCTCCACTGCTTTCCCCGCTGGACATCACCCCTGTCCAAGTGGGGTCGGTCATTTCGTCGTCCACCACCTCCTCTTCCACTTCTTCTCTCTGCTCCTCCTGCTGCCCACTGGACATTCCAACAGCCTCCCTTGATGGCAACTGCGTCTCATCATCATCGCTCATGATAGCAGATGCTGGTTCCGGGTCCACATCACTAGGAGATGGCGGATACTCAAGTGTTTGGGCATCACTACAAACAAATTCCTCTGCTAGCTCCTGGGATTCTTGCAGGACATCTGGAAAAGGACCCGAAAAGAGGTCCTGGGAGGGGTCAAGGGTGGGCTGACTCTGTTGGCCAGGTTGGGAGGAAGGAGGGTCAGAGTGAGACTGTGTGGATGACTGGGTGGTGGACAAGTGACTGGAAGCGTTATCGGCCATCCATTGCACCACCTGTTCACGCTGCTCAGGCCTCAACAGAGGTGTACCCCGCCCCCGCTTAACTGTCCCATAAAGGCAGGGAAGCTGGATGAGCGTAATGCTGGCTGCCCCTCACCAGCACGCATTGTATCCCCACTGGCTTCAACGCGGTTTGTGCCCCCACCAGCATTTCCGCGCCCCCGTCCTCGTCCACGTCCCTTTGCGCTAGCCCTCTGCATTTCAGACGTTTTACTTTTTTGGCCACGCGTTATGCCAAATATATATATTTTTTAGGAGAACACCTGGCTATACAGCCGTATACTGCCAGAAGGTGAAATGGTGCCTATACGCACCGGGTATATAACAGGGTTTTGTTGGCACAGAGGACACAAAACAGTAGTGCCAAATATATATATATTTTTTAGGAGAACACATGGCTATACAGCCGTATACTGCCAGAAGGTGAAATGGTGCCTATACGCACCGGGTATATAACAGGGTTTTGTTGGCACAGAGGACACAAAACAGTAGTGCCAAATGTATATATATTTTTTAGGAGAACACCTGGCTATACAGCCGTATACTGCCAGAAGGTGAAATGGTGCCTATACGCACCGGGTATATAACAGGGTTTTGTTGGCACAGAGGACACAAAACAGTAGTACCAAATATAGAAGGTTTTTTTTAGGAGAACACCTGGCTATACAGCCGTATACTGCCAGAAGGTGAAATGGTGCCTATACGCACCGGGTATATAACAGTGTTTTGTTGGCACAGAGGACACAAAACAGTAGTGCCAAATATATATATATTTTTTAGGAGAACACCTGGCTATACAGCCGTATACTGCCAGAAGGTGAAATGGTGCCTATATGCACCGGCTATATAACAGTTTTTTGTTGGCACAGAGGACACAAAACAGTAGTGCCAAATATAGAAGGTTTTTTTTAGGAGAACACCTGGCTATACAGCCGTATACTGCCAGATGGTGAAATGGTGCCTGTACGCACCGGGTATATAACAGTGTTTTGTTGGCACAGAGGACACAAAACAGTAGTGCCAAATATATATATATTTTTTAGGAGAACACCTGGCTATACAGCCGTATACTGCCAGAAGGTGAAATGGTGCCTATACGCACCGGGTATATAACAGGGTTTTGTTGGCACAGAGGACACAAAACAGTAGTGCCAAATATATATATATTTTTTAGGAGAACACCTGGCTATACAGCCGTATACTGCCAGAAGGTGAAATGGTGCCTATACGCACCGGGTATATAACAGGGTTTTGTTGGCACAGAGGACACAAAACACTAGTGCAAAATATAGAAGGTTTTTTTTAGGAGAACACCTGGCTATACACTCGTATACTGCCAGAAGGTGAAATGGTGCCTATACGCACCGGGTATATAACAGTGTTTTGTTGGCACAGAGGACACAAAACAGTAGTGCCAAATATATATATATTTTTTAGGAGAACACCTGGCTATACAGCCGTATACTGCCAGATGGTGAAATGGTGCCTGTACGCACCGGGTATATAACAGGGTTTTGTTGGCACAGAGGACACAAAACAGTAGTGCCAAATATATATATATTTTTTAGGAGAACACCTGGCTATACAGCCGTATACTGCCAGAAGGTGAAATGGTGCCTATACGCACCGGGTATATAACAGGGTTTTGTTGGCACAGAGGACACAAAACAGTAGTGCCAAATATATATATATTTTTTAGGAGAACACCTGGCTATACAGCCGTATACTGCCAGAAGGTGAAATGGTGCCTATACGCACCGGGTATATAACAGGGTTTTGTTGGCACAGAGGACACAAAACAGTAGTGCCAAATATAGAAGGTTTTTTTTAGGAGAACACCTGGCTATACAGTCGTATACTGCCAGAAGGTGAAATGGTGCCTATACGCACCGGGTATATAACAGTGTTTTGTTGGCACAGAGGACACAAAACAGTAGTGCCAAATATATATATATTTTTTAGGAGAACACCTGGCTATACAGCCGTATACTGGCAGAAGGTGAAATGGTGCCTATACGCACCGGGTATATAACAGGGTTTTGTTGGCACAGAGGACACAAAACAGTAGTGCCAAATATATATATATTTTTTAGGAGAACACATGGCTATACAGCCGTATACTGGCAGAAGGTGAAATGGTGCCTATACGCACCGGGTATATAACAGTGTTTTGTTGGCACAGAGGACACAAAACAGTAGTGCCAAATATATATATATTTTTTAGGAGAACACCTGGCTATACAGCCGTATACTGCCAGAAGGTGAAATGGTGCCTATACGCACCGGGTATATAACAGGGTTTTGTTGGCACAGAGGACACAAAACAGTAGTGCCAAATATAGTTTTGTATATAGGTGCTAATACACCACTGAAGTCTTTCTGTCCCTATTCCAGCAGCAGCAGCTACCCCTCACTAAAGCAGCCGTTTTGTGCAGAGTGTATATAGTTTTGTATATAGGTGCTAATACACCACTGAAGTCTTTCTGTCCCTTTTCCAGCAGCAGCAGCTACCCCTCACTAAAGCAGCCGTTTTGTGCAGAGTGTATATAGTTTTGAATATAGGTGCTAATACACCACTGAAGTCTTTCTGTCCCTATTCCAGCAGCAGCAGCTACCCCTCACTAAAGCAGCCGTTTTGTGCAGAGTGTATATGGTTTTGTATATAGGTGCTAATACACCACTGAAGTCTTTCTGTCCCTATTCCAGCAGCAGCAGCTACCCCTCACTAAGGCAGCCGTTTTGTGCAGAGTGTATATGGTTTTGTATATAGGTGCTAATACACCACTGAAGCCTCTCTGTCCCTATTCCAGCAGCAGCAGCTACCCCTCACTAAAGCAGCCGTTGTGTGCAGTGTGTATATAGCTAGAATGAGCTATATACCGTTCAGCATAGTAGCCCTAACAAGGGCTCTCAATGACTCTCCTGTCTTCTGGTAGCTGGTATATATGGTGGTAAATGCGATATTCTGAGCTTCTGGGGCCCTGCCTGCCTACATACAGCTACAGCCTGTCTTTCCCTGCTCTTAGCGTCTATCCCTCACTAAGTTCAAGCTGCTAATGCTGACGAAGAGGAAGTGCTGAGTTTTGTAGATTCGAGGTCACATGGTTTTTCCAGCCAATGCGTCTAGACGCCGTTCTCGCTATGCCAGCGTCCTCCCAGGACCTGTCCCACCCCCCCTGCATGGTGATTGGTGTAAAAAACGCGCCAGGGAAGGTGGGAGGGGAAACGAATTGTAAGTGCGCCATCGCCGCTGTACTCGATCGAAATCGAGTATGACGAATAGCGTAGTATTCGATCGAATACCGACTCGGTCGAATACTACTCGCTCATCTCTACTTACGATCTTACTACAAACTTAACTCATTAAAGTGCTCGCATACATATTTGCCACCCTCACTTCTACTACAATGTTTAGCTAAATCACTTAGCACTATCCTCCATCTTCCCTTTTGGCCCCTTAAAGCTCACCCAAACCACTTAGCACTATCCTCCATCTTCCCTTTTGGCCCCTTAAAGCTCACCCAAACCACTTAGCACTATCCTCCATCTTCCCTTTTGGCCCCTTAAAGCTCACCCAAGCCACTTAGCACTATCCTCCATCTTCCCTTTTGGCCCCTTAAAGCTCACCCAAACCACTTAGCACTATCCTCCATCTTCCCTTTTGGAACCTTAAAGCTCACCCAAACCACTTAGCACTATCCTCTATCTTCCCTTGTGGCCCCTTAAAGCTCACCCAAACCACTTAGCACTATCCTCCATCTTCCCTATTGGAACCTTAAAGCTCACCCAAACCACTTCTCGGTCATGTGAATATTCATCTTTAAATGTTTCTGGGCCCATTAGTTTTGTGTTAATGTATTTTGTAAATGAAATGACACTGTAAAATTTTTTGGGGATGCCATCATAAAATATAAAATGTATCAAAATTTTGAAAATTTTACATTTTTACAACTATAAAAAACAATATACATAGCAATGGCAGGCCACAGAACATTATTCTTCATCTGTGGTCCCCAACGAGTTGCGCAGCTCCTGCATCTCGCCCACCAACTGAATGACCCTGAAATGGTCCCTGTTAAAAAACGTAAATTAAAATATTGGTATAACCTTGTTGGGGTCATACTGCAGTGCCCCCCCTGTATGGTCCAAACACCTAAATCTGGACTTCAAAAGCCAGAGGGCCCTCGCCACCACGGCCCGGGTTTTGCATAGGGCCCGATTAGAGAACCCCTGGCCCACATTCTGCAGGCAAAGAACGGGCATCAGGAGCAAGGACGAGTGGCACATCTTGCAGTTCCTGCAACCAAATATAAAATAATTACACAAAGCAAAGGTAACCAACTAAAACAAGAACTCCTACCACAAATTAAGATTCAAGTTCAACAATCCAAATATAATTCACAAAGGACATAAGTCTAAAAAAATTTAGCAATTATATGGATGTGTGGGAAAATAAATGTTTACATGCTAAGGACTAATTAAGGTCAGCATTAAAATGCTTCTATAAGGCATACATGAAATGTAATAATTCAGGTATGCATTGCTATACAATTTATGGCCTCGGCCATGCTGATACATGCAATGCCTTGGTGCTAAAGGCGCGCAGACTCCTCCACATAGCCGCAAAACATGTTCAACAATAGCAATCCGAGCCCTCAAAGGTCTCGTAAGTGGATCGGAAATGAAACGGATTTATAGGGTGGTGATCCGTCGGAAATCAGCTCTCTGAATCAGACGGAAGCTCTCTGAATCAACGGAAGTTTTCTGAAGGAACGGAAAATTTCCGATTTTGTCTGGAAAATGATCCGAACTAACGGAATTGTTCCAATTTGCTTCCGATCATCGGAAGCGCATTCCCGAACGTTCGTGCAAGTAGAAAATGGACGAAAAAAAGCAAAAAAATGACAAACACCCTCCAAAACTTTCACAGACAGCTACGGAAGTCCGGACGAATGTGTCTCTGAATCGAGGCTTAAGTCTTGGCCTCCTCAGGCGGAAGAGGCCTTCATTGCTCTAAAAAAGGCCTTCTCTGCACCGGTGTTGTCTAGGCCAGATCCATCTCGGCCTTTTTCCCTAGAAGTAGATGCCTCCTCCATTGGAGCCGGAGCGGTGCTCACTCAAAAATTTTCTACTGGCAGAATTCTCACCTGCGGGTTCTTTTCGAAGACCTTTTCTCCAGCTGAGAGGAATTACTCCATCGGAGATCGAGAGCTACTCGCCATCAAGTTGGCGTTGGAGGAGTGGAGACACCTCTTAGAAGGTTCTGCCCATCAAGTATCCATCTATACTGATCACAAAAATCTATCTGATTTAGAAACTGCCCAGCGATTGAATCCACGACAAGCTCGTTGGTCGTTGTTTTTTGCCCAATTCGATTTTCAAATCTACTTCCGGACAGCCGCTAAGAACATCAGGGCGGATGCCCTTTCTCGCTCCTCTGACATCTCTGGTGTAGAATCCACCCCACAACATATCATCTCACCTGAACGCCTTGTCCACTCTGCTCCTGCTACTCTTGTACAAGCGCCGCCGAGAAAGACCTTTGTGCCAGCTCGCCGACGTTGCAAAATATTAGAATGGGGGCATTCTTCCCATGTAGCCGGCCATGCCGGTATCAGGAAATCTTGTTCTATCATTTCTAGATATTATTGGTGGCCTTCTTTTGAAAAGGATGTGACCAAATTCGTTCAGGCCTGTACCACCTGCGCTCGCGACAAAACCCCTCGCCAAAGGCCTGTTGGCCTACTCCATCCTCTTCCTATTCCGGATACCCCATGGACACACATTGCTGTGGACTTTATTACCGACCTCCCTTCTTCGCATGGCAATACTGTTATTTGGGTGGTAGTGGATAGGTTTTCTAAAATGGCGCATTTTGTTCCTTTGCCCGGTCTCCCGTCGGCTCCTCTGTTGGCACAATACTTCCTGAACCATGTCTTTCGACTTCATGGATTACCTTCACACATTGTCTCAGACAGAGGGGTGCAGTTTGTGTCCAAGTTCTGGAGAGCTCTTTGTAAACAAATGAAAATTAAATTGGACTTTTCCTCCGCTTATCATCCCCAGTCTAACGGCCAGGTGGAAAGAGTCAACCTGATTCTGGGGCATTATCTTCGCCATTTTGTTTCTGCACGTCAAGACGATTGGGTCGATCTGTTGCCTTGGGCAGAATTCTTGCATAATTTTAAGGATTCTGAGTCCACGAGGAAGTCCCCGTTTTTGGTGGTGTACGGCCGTCAACTCCTTCCGCCTCTGTGGATGACATCACACAGGATTTCTCCACCATCTGGCAAGAAACACAGCGTTCCCTTTGTCAAGCTTCCGCCCGTATGAAGGTTAGCGCTGATAAAAGGAGAAGAGCTCCGCCTGTTTATTCTCCAGGAGATAAGGTGTGGCTGTCGGCAAAATACATCCGCTTCAAAATTCCTAGCTACAAATTGGGCCCCCGGTACCTGGGTCCTTATAAGATCAAACAACAGATCAATCCAGTTTGTTATAAGCTACACCTACCAACATCACTGCGAATTCCCAATTCTTTCCACGTTTCCCTGTTTAAGCCAGTTATTGTCAATCGATTCTCTCCTAAAACCTTGGTGCCTGCCCCAATCTCTGGTACTGAGGATGCTCGACTGGGAAGGCTGTGGACCTGAAGAAAGATCTTGGGAGCCCGAAGAGAATATTATAATATATAATATATTATAATACTAGACCGTAGTCTCATCTCGGATTTTCTTGGCCCCAAGAAGAAGGGGAGACCCAAGGGGGGGGGTACTGTTAGGGCGAGCGCTGCACGTTCATCTAGCAGCACTTCACTTACCTCCATGGCTGCATCCAGCCGTCATCCATTTTGCAGCACTTCCCTCATGGCTGTACCTAGCTGTCTCCCTTCCCCCAATGCTTCCTTCTTACATGCTCAGGTGCGTGCACGTCTCCGTCCACTAGAGGGCGAGCACACTAGTTTCCTAAGGTTTAAAGGGCCTGTACAGCACTGATTGGTGCCTGGTCATCCAATCATGCATCCACTTCTCCTATTTAAAGAGGCACTTCCTTCCTTCAGTGCCGGATCTTGGTCTCTCTATGCTTGTTGAAAGTCAGACATTCTTGGATTGCTCACCCATGTACCGACCTCTGCCTGTCCCCGACTCTGAACCTTTGCTGCCTGCCCCGACCTCTGCCTGTACTTACTACGCCTTTTGCCTGCCACTTGTGTACCTCGCTGAACCTCGGCTGACTGTGGGACTGGGCCGCTGTTGGGGGTAGCTACCTGGGGGTCACTTGCCGCACAAGACCAACCTGCCTTGCGGAGGGCTCTGGTGAATACCGGTGGCCCCTTAGACTCCGCTCCCCTGACACGGTACCCGCCATCAGTCCCACAGTTAAAGCGGATCCACACCCGAGTCCGCTCCACCCGGTCCGTGACACGCGGGACATCACAATAAATCAGATGTAAGTAGGGGGGAAAGATAATGAAATATTTTTTCTCTGTGTCTGTGTGTTTTTTTACATTTAGCTCTAGTGGCACATAAGAAACTACTATTCAAATTGTTAACATGCAATAAAATGGTTGACTAGTTAGTTGACAAATAGTTTAAAACATATATTTCACTGTTATATTACTTCTCACAATAGTACAAGCCGGCAGATGTGCAAGTCTGCATTGGGAGCGCTTTTCTTGTAGCATGGAAGGATTGATGTTATTAATTTCAGAGATGAAGACCACAAACAGGGTCCTGGCATAGTTTCCAGTTGGGCCCAGATGCTGTAGAATATAATGGAGAGCCATGTTTATATCTGTTAATCAGTTATCTCTCTAAAAAAACTGTCTTGCATAGCAGGGAATGCACGTGGCTCAGGAGTGAATTGCTTGGCAACTGGGCACTCAATCCAGCTGTGTACACCCGCAGCCAGCCATTTATATATGCCTGGTGTGGGTGCACACAGGGGATGCTAGCAGAGGCCCAGCATAGGTCATGGGATTGAGGTGAGTACAGGGTAAACCAGAGGTGTTCCACGTAGTGGAAAGGGCTGTTATCCAGACTTAGGACCGGGTGTCGTGGGCTTTTGTCCACTTTAAAACAGTAAAAAATGGGTCCCCCTCCTGCAAGCACAATACCAGCAGAATTGATTGGGTGATGAGCTAGTTGCCCACTATCCCTTGCAAGTCAGACAAATTGAAATTATGGTGCTCAACTTCTGGCGTGGGATCAGGTTTAAAATATTTTTGGGAGCTGGTAGGTACATGCATGCCCTATGCCTATACTTTTTTTTTGAAGACTAGGATAAGAGAAACCTAGACCTAGCAATAATGTGTTTACCTTAACAAAGTACATCAACAGGTGCATTAGATGCATAGATCAGAGATTTCCTCACTTTAGCTTGCTAATTGTCTGATTGGCTAAGACACAGGCAACAGGCTTAACCCATTCTGCTGTAATTCAACTAATTCAGATAGGGAGGATCACAATCTTGTATTCCGTAGCTAAAGGGTTAATGGGAGCCTTCCCAGCTGGGAAGGATATATTACTACTACTTGACTTGGCCAAGTCGCTAAGGTGCTCACCTGTTACACTGGAGAGATTCTGGGATATGTAGTCAGTACTTTTTACTCAAGGCCTGCAAAAACACTCCCATCTTAGGATCACAGCCACAC
The DNA here is from genome assembly GCA_027917425.1 of Gastrophryne carolinensis. Taxonomy (NCBI): domain Eukaryota; kingdom Metazoa; phylum Chordata; class Amphibia; order Anura; family Microhylidae; genus Gastrophryne; species Gastrophryne carolinensis. Next base: position 382,517,972 of record CM051238.1, read on the forward strand.
AGGAATAAAGAACACTTTAAAAGGAAAAGGAAACAGCATGCTGATAAGTAAATCACATGTATGGAGGCACAATCCTAACACAAATCTTTATTTTACATTACACAAGAGGAAAGTCAGAAGACCAAAAACCGGACAAAAAGGTAATCTTCCCTTAAAGGCTGTGGGGGGCACTCCCATTGTGTCTATTAATTTTTGGAGGCTGGGGAAAGATCACCTCTCCTATTATATAAAGGATTTATGGGGCCTTTGCAAACTGCACTAGTTTATGGGGTCTGATTGCTGCTCCCATTAGGTCTATTAATTTGGGGTCTGGGGGTCCTTTCTTATTTTGACTAGTACTTGTTGGGTCTGGTGAACTTAACATTTTCCCTATTAATTTGGGCTTCATTTCAGTTCACTGCCACTCTATTGATTTTGAGATTTAGGGGTGACACGTTAAATGGCTAAGACAAAATAAGGGCCAGAATTCACATGGCCATGGCATTGAAGACTATATGTTGGCCATTTGCATGTTATGTGGTGATTTTTACCATCCCAGGCTTTGGTCCATTTCCCCAAAATCCATTTTGGCTGGACCTGGGGTCTATTACCCTGGCATCTGATTTGGGATGTCCCTCTGTTGTGTCATCGGTAAACTCATCTCACAAATGATCCCACGCTGCATGTGTTTGTCCAATCAACACGCTATGTTTGTCCACAGAGCCAGCATAGAAATCGGGGAGTAGCTAGATCCCCACTTTCCCCCTGGTCTGACACATTCTCCAATCCCCAACCTATCTGAATAAGGAAAGCCATTGAATGCTGGTGGGGTAAGTACCAGCAATCCCAAGGGGGGGGCATACCAAATCGGATGACCCAAGAATAGATTCCAGGTCCATCCAAAATGGATTTGGTCCACTTTAAGGTTTTTCAGAAGTTAGAGGTTCTAATTTTTATATATCGTAATAAGTTGTGAATTACTGTGTAAGATGGGGGGCATCATCCTGACGTTTGGCCGGCCCTGCTAGCAAGGACTTCTGTCTATGCCTTGAGATTTAAAAACCTAACATTTTATAAAAAAGACCCCCTCTAAGAAATGTATCAGTCAGGGTTTGGCTCAGAAGCTACAATCCAGCATGCCAGGTTGAATTGCAAAAGTCCCAAAAAAACAACAGTGAGAATTGTTGTTCCATATATAAAAAAAAAACACATATGTACTTGTAGAAAAAGTAGAATACTGTTTCCACTTTCCTATCATTTTTTTATTCATGTGAAATTTTGGTGAGATTCACATTTAAAATTACTCCAAATATAGAAGTTTAAACTTTATAAAGTTCTTCTAACATATAGTTGAACTTTGTTAGGTAACTTAAGTTAAACTTTTAATAAAACTTATTAACAATAACATGAATTCATGTGAGTGTTCCACTGAGGTTAAGCCTCAAAAGATTTAGAAACGCTTATAACCTACCATACTGTAGATTGTCTATCAAGCAACACCAAAGCTGCTATGCTCCAAGGTAAATGCATAACATATATTATACTTAGAATAGTTTCTTTTTTTATGTATTTTCCATTTATTGTTACATGTATTTTATCATTTTATCATGACAGACACAAGTTATTCCTAATTTTTTTGAGAAATTCAGCTTGCCCGCACACTATGTTCTCTTCTATGTTTCTCCTTCTCGTAATCCTGCCGCGTCTTAATTATGTTACCCATGGTGTTTCTTGAATATGCCTTTATTCCGTTCCATTCCCTCCATACAAAAAGTCTATGAAGCAAAACCTGTATGTTTGGGTCCTTGGTACTCCTTTTTGCACTTTCCTATGTGTACCCCATTTCATCAGTACTCAAGATACAATCCTCTATCCGGATTCAAAACAACAGTTTGTAAGCTGACCTCTTCAGGAAAGCATATATTTTGGCCCACCTACTTTATATATTTTCTTGTCCCATCCTATTACCATTTTAGAACACAACCACATGCCTTGCTTTGAAATCCCCATAACTTGGAAATCTATTTTTATCTATCTATTTTTGTTTTTACTTTTTTTTACTGACCTTGGATTTTAGACTTTGTTACCACAAGTCGATATCCTCCTCTATGTTCACAATTGCCTACAATAAAACGAGAAATCCTGAATTCAGAGAAACCTCCCTATAGTTTGTTTAAAGTTCACATTTCATAATTAATTTGTTCTACCAAGTCTCTTTAGATACAGTTATGCATTTTCAAATTAATTTAAATGGCTGCTGTATTTTGGAGAGGCTGAGTATTGAGATACTTTACAACTAATTAAATGGCTGTTGTTTTCAAATTTGTAAAGTAAAATATTTACCCCAAAAATCTGTACTTTATATATAGAGCTGCTTTATCCCAAAACCCAATGCGAAGCAGGGGATTTTTGTTAACAAAAATTTGTTATTCTACGTTATTGTGTGCTAAGCTTTAGAATTCTTTAGAGGCTCTTAAACCCCACGGTGATGAATTTGGTGAATATTGGAAATGAGATTCAGCAGATCTGTTGATGGCTGTGATGAAAAAGCTGAATTTAACTATTAACTAAATATGATTAGCTGGGTGTATTTGTAGCTAAATTTGGATACTATGTTGATTTTAATGTAATATCTAAAAATTTAAAAAACTGTTATATGTATCATTTTTTTTAGTTTTTTTATAAGTTACCAAGATGAGTAACTGCACAAATAGTGATGTACAGGCATTCAATCTTTTAGGTTTTGCCACAGCTCCAGTTGGGCAAATCTTTCTATTGATGTTGGTGGTGTTGATGTATATTCTTACATTGTTGGGAAATCTCTTTATTGTCATGCTGGTATGTTTGGAATATCGGTTGCACAGGCCAATGTATTTCTTTCTGTGTAATCTCTCTTCAGCAGATATTATCTTTGTTTCAGTTACTCTGCCAAAATTCATGTCCATTTTAATAACTAAAGATCACACCATTGCATTTAATTGCTGCATTACTCAACTTTATTTTCTTTTATTATGTGGTCAGGTTGATATACTTACTCTAACTTCTATGGCCTATGACCGCTATGTTGCAATATGTAAACCGTTGCAGTATTCGCTGATTATGAGGAAAGGAGTGTATATCTTAATGGCTGCCTTTTCTTGGCTTTTCAGTATATTACATTCATTATTGCATGCCATGGTTGCATCATCTCTGTCATTCTGTTCCTCACATGATATTGACCACTTTTTTTGTGACCTGAAAACACTGAGTATGCTGTCTGCCAGTGACAGTGCAAATCGAGACATTCTGACGACTGTGGAAAGTATATTTATTGGGTGCATACCTTTACTTTTTATTGCAGTTTCCTATGTGTACATCATTTTAGCAGTATTTAAGATAAAATCCTCCACAGGGCGTCACAAAGTTTTTTCCAGCTGCACATCCCACCTTACAACTGTATTATTATTTTATGGACCAATCATCTTTTTGTACATGAAACCAGAGAATGACAATTCTAGGGAAGATGACAAACTGCTGTCAGTACTTTATGTAGCAGTGGTGCCAATGTTAAATCCACTGGTCTACAGCTTGAGAAATAAGGATGTTTGGGGGGCAGCTCATAAATTAAAACAAAACATAAAGCAAATGTGGGTGTATATGATGGGTACATCGAAGAAATAATTTTTTTGCATAATTGTAACCTGACTGGAAACTATGGGGTTTATTCATCAAGGGATAGCGGCAGGTAGTGCCTCGTAGCAGCAGGCAGCGTCTGGTGAATGCTGTGCGCTGGACGCAAAACACATTTATGAAGGCGATTCTGGTGAGCGTCTCTAACAGCACCATGTAGCTTCCGATTCATCATTACAGGTGGCTCAGCGTATAGCGCCGGAGCTCTAGCTTCCAGAGCACCAGGTATTACCTGTCACTACCTGTCGCTCTCCCATACATTTCAATGGACATTCCTTTTCCTCTGTTTAAACAGGGTTATTTGTTTTTAATATTATTTTGTCTCAAATAATTGTGTGACCTCTTCTGACCTAGAAAGTCATTTTTGAAAACATTTTTGATTTTTTTATGCAGAATTGTCATTACAGGTTTGGCATTAAAGTATTAATGTCACAATGTTACAACAATGTAATTCCATGTGTTTTCACTTTGCTACTGGTGGATATGTGTTCAAGAACAGACTTTAATCACACAGTGTCTGCCGCTCTATGCTATAGCAACCAGATCCAGAGCGCCTAAGCTGTGTGAGTCTGTTTTTTTGTTGAATATGGAGTGAGTTGCTGAAAGTCGGTTGCACTGAGCTGGCGCTACCTTTCACTCCCTGCAACGCTGTACTGGTGTCAGAACACCCAACATACATCTCATTCATCAATGCCGGCCAGGTTACTAGAGCGACTGAGGCGCTATGTTACAGCACCCGATAGCCGATCACAGCGTATACTAGAGGTTGTTCTTAGCGCCTCTGTACAGACTCTCATCTGCCGTTAGCTGGTGCTAGTAAAGAATCAGCCTGCCCATAAAAGGTCAGGCTTGCCCATAATGCTTAGACTGAGGGGGTAAGGAGCAGAGCTTATTACTCATGAGGCAGGGGTAACAACATCATTTGTGTACAACTGATTTCATAACTTCCCTTAATTGTAGAAGCAACATTAGGCATGCTCTTCATCTACAGACTCCATCTCAGCCCCCACATGACACCTGGCTACCCAGCCCCTGACTCCCCACAGTCTTTATGATTGCAAAGTCTTACAGAGAGCTGAGGGGTTCACCTTTTATTAGTCCTTGCCTGGTACTGCCCCTTCTGGTGAATGGAATATTCTAGCTACAGGTCTCATGAGAAATGCAGTAATCTCATCCTCCACAGTTGTTGTATTGGATTGAACTAGTAATGGGGTGCTGATCCAAGGAAGGTTCTATGTGTTGCAGGGGTTTGGAAGTTTCCAATTGGTTGTAATAAGTCTAAGCCAGGAGATTCCCATGAACACCAATTACAGGATCTGAACCAGAAATAACTTTACTTTCAAAATATGTAAACACATACAAGGAATTTATTTTGTACAAAGTAAACAAAATATAACTAATAGGCCAGATACAGTATATATACATGTGAGCTGTATACTGTACCTTACAGTGACCTGAAAACACTGAGTATGCTGTCTGCCAGTGACAGTGCAAATCGAGACATTCTGACGACTGTGGAAAGTATATTTATTGGGTGCATACCTTTACTTTTTATTGCAGTTTCCTATGTGTACATCATTTTAGCAGTATTTAAGATAAAATCCTCCACAGGGCGTCACAAAGTTTTTTCCAGCTGCACATCCCACCTTACAACTGTATTATTATTTTATGGACCAATCATCTTTTTGTACATGAAACCAGAGAATGACAATTCTAGGGAAGATGACAAACTGCTGTCAGTACTTTATGTAGCAGTGGTGCCAATGTTAAATCCACTGGTCTACAGCTTGAGAAATAAGGATGTTTGGGGGGCAGCTCATAAATTAAAACAAAACATAAAGCAAATGTGGGTGTATATGATGGGTACATCGAAGAAATAATTTTTTTGCATAATTGTAACCTGACTGGAAACTATGGGGTTTATTCATCAAGGGATAGCGGCAGGTAGTGCCTCGTAGCAGCAGGCAGCGTCTGGTGAATGCTGTGCGCTGGACGCAAAACACATTTATGAAGGCGATTCTGGTGAGCGTCTCTAACAGCACCATGTAGCTTCCGATTCATCATTACAGGTGGCTCAGCGTATAGCGCCGGAGCTCTAGCTTCCAGAGCACCAGGTATTACCTGTCACTACCTGTCGCTCTCCCATACATTTCAATGGACATTCCTTTTCCTCTGTTTAAACAGGGTTATTTGTTTTTAATATTATTTTGTCTCAAATAATTGTGTGACCTCTTCTGACCTAGAAAGTCATTTTTGAAAACATTTTTGATTTTTTTATGCAGAATTGTCATTACAGGTTTGGCATTAAAGTATTAATGTCACAATGTTACAACAATGTAATTCCATGTGTTTTCACTTTGCTACTGGTGGATATGTGTTCAAGAACAGACTTTAATCACACAGTGTCTGCCGCTCTATGCTATAGCAACCAGATCCAGAGCGCCTAAGCTGTGTGAGTCTGTTTTTTTGTTGAATATGGAGTGAGTTGCTGAAAGTCGGTTGCACTGAGCTGGCGCTACCTTTCACTCCCTGCAACGCTGTACTGGTGTCAGAACACCCAACATACATCTCATTCATCAATGCCGGCCAGGTTACTAGAGCGACTGAGGCGCTATGTTACAGCACCCGATAGCCGATCACAGCGTATACTAGAGGTTGTTCTTAGCGCCTCTGTACAGACTCTCATCTGCCGTTAGCTGGTGCTAGTAAAGAATCAGCCTGCCCATAAAAGGTCAGGCTTGCCCATAATGCTTAGACTGAGGGGGTAAGGAGCAGAGCTTATTACTCATGAGGCAGGGGTAACAACATCATTTGTGTACAACTGATTTCATAACTTCCCTTAATTGTAGAAGCAACATTAGGCATGCTCTTCATCTACAGACTCCATCTCAGCCCCCACATGACACCTGGCTACCCAGCCCCTGACTCCCCACAGTCTTTATGATTGCAAAGTCTTACAGAGAGCTGAGGGGTTCACCTTTTATTAGTCCTTGCCTGGTACTGCCCCTTCTGGTGAATGGAATATTCTAGCTACAGGTCTCATGAGAAATGCAGTAATCTCATCCTCCACAGTTGTTGTATTGGATTGAACTAGTAATGGGGTGCTGATCCAAGGAAGGTTCTATGTGTTGCAGGGGTTTGGAAGTTTCCAATTGGTTGTAATAAGTCTAAGCCAGGAGATTCCCATGAACACCAATTACAGGATCTGAACCAGAAATAACTTTACTTTCAAAATATGTAAACACATACAAGGAATTTATTTTGTACAAAGTAAACAAAATATAACTAATAGGCCAGATACAGTATATATACATGTGAGCTGTATACTGTACCTTACAACTAATGTAGCATATACAGCATAACTGTAGCTGACTGAGGTAATATAAGGTTTTTGTCGAGTAAACTACAGTAAGTTCATGCACGTGTCCAGAGATGGCAGCAGCTTAAGCCGGCTCAGCAGAAACCCGCATCCCAGACCTCCCAGCTTTTTTATTTCTCAAGTCAGACCTAGGCAGTTCTGCAATATAAGATAAGGGGTCAACTTCAGGGATGACAACAAGGGGAAAACAACAATCTTTTACCTCAGAATAAGCAAGTATGTAAAGACACTACTGCAGCAAACAGCGGAAACATCAGGGCACCATCTTCCTTATATTCTTTGCTAAGGTGAAGCGCCCTTTACTGCTACACTCATAACTCATTTACTCTGAGGTGAGATGAATATAAGTGAACCATTCAATAGTGGAAATAGTGTACTTGAATGATATAATAAAAGCCCCCTTTACTCTGCTTAGCACGTATGGCCATAAAATTTGGCTATTCATCAAAAGACAGTGCTAAGTGTGAAAGAACAACAGAGCATTTATTTATGTTTAAACATAAGGAACTGCAATTATTAGCACTTTCTGTCCTTTGTTTACGCAACAACCACAGCTATTAAAAGCATTAATAATTACTATAGGGTGCTCATATTATTATAAGTGCATCATCCTATCCACCATTTTGTCACAGAATGGCGCACAGACAATTGTTCAAAGAAGATCCAGCACTCCAAAAGTGATCTCTAATGTCAAATTGTATTGTAAAGAAATCCAAATATCCATTAAAGTCCAAACATGCATGCAGGTCAACGATTCAGGGACCAGTCGGCTCGCTTTCTCAGGACCAGGCAGTATCAACAAGAAGGTAGTGATGCTAACAGTTAAATAGTCCCCAGCGCCAATCACAGGCAGCCAACTGCTCAATCAGCGCCATTGGCGCTGTCATCATGTAAACAACCATTGCTGAAAATGGTACACAAAGGGTTGTCATTAATAAAGAGTGTGGGCACAATGCCCAGCATGTGCAGACTCCCCACACCTTAAACCCAAGGCCAGATCGCCACTTCGGCCAAGCGGGGCACCTCCACCTCCTCAAACCAGCATAGCCGGTCACTAAGCAACCTGGCCCACACTGTTTCCTATGCTGGAGAAGGTCGAGAATGGGGTCACCCAGCCTGGCAAATCTGCAACATGTGACACCCCTCCCAGGTGCTCTCTGATTAGCGCCTGGGTAACAGACTCTCTACCATAGGCAGAGCTATCAGCTCTCTGCTTGTTGCATTAATGCCAGTCTTCTCGACCCATTGAAAAAACAAAGAGTCAAAGGGCTTGCTGAATCACTGTAAACACTATACATAAAGCTAACCATTTATTAGCTAAATTACCAAGTGGTAACTGTGGAGAGAGGAATAAAAAGGAGAGAATTGTAAGAGAAGGACAGTAGGAATAGAAAGATGGGGGATTGGAGATAAACCAGGCAAAGAAAAGACACAGGGGAGAGGGGTGAATTATGAATGATGGACCAGAAAAGGGACAAAGACGGTGGGTAAGGAAGAATAAGGACAAAGAAAGGAGTTATGGATAGAAACAATACCTAGAGTAAAAAGGTGGAATGGAAGCAAAAGAGGGAGTATGAAAAAATAGAGAGGGAAGGACATAGAAAAGAAAATAGAAAAAAGATAAGAAAAGAAATTAAAAGAATAGCGGGAGAATATTGATTAGAGTGGCAAGAGGAAGAAGACTATAATTTCCAGAGACTATGTTACCTTCATTGATGTGACATTACAGAAAGACACTGAAGGGTGGATTACAAGGAGACTTTGCTCTAAGCCTACAAATAGAAACACCATACTTAGGTATGAGAGTTCCCATCCACCTAGTGCACAATTTACCCATTTCCCAGTTTCTGAGAGTTCGCCGGATCGACTACGATGTTCATACTAGGGAACACCAACTAGAGGCTATGCATCGGAGATAGAGGATAACCAGAGACTATATTGCACACAGCAAGAACCATTGCTGTACATTGAGCGGATCACACGGAGGCACCAGGATCAGAGAGGAATATTGGGCCGGTACTAGTCAAAGTAGACCCAATTGAGAAATACACCAAACCTAAAGATGTTTTTTCCACAAACCTGGGGTGCTACAAGTATTATAACAATGTGTGCAATTCTCCTATTGTTAGTGACCACCCACTTGTGTAGAAAACCACACACCTGACTCCTGGACTTTGATGGTAGTGCTTACTTGGGGAGTTAAGATGCCCAAACACAGATGCCACTGCAGCCCACAGAGCTTGGAAGACAGGCATGGTCAATGAGAATTCAGAACTGAGCCAAAGCACTGCAGCCCCAGCCCAGGGCCACCCTGCTCATCCTCCAGGCACTCCCCTGCTGCCATCTGGTCATCTGCAGCAGTGTGGCTCTGCAAAAGTGGGAGAGCCACACTCAGGGCTCCCAGTACACCCCACCCCATTCAAGCCACCGGTCTGGACACCAGAGCCCAGTGTGGACTCCAGTGCAGGCCCCACTGCGGAGCCCAGGGCAGAGGACAAGGCAGAGCAGCAGAGCTCTAAAGCCCTCAGAATGTAATAGAAACTGGGCAGGACTATGCATGTTCATAATGATGGACAGTGCCCGGCAATCCCTGAATTGGTGGCAGCATCAGTAGTCGTCTGGTTTCAAACATATTTTAACACTAGCTAAATTAATTAAAGCAGCCTCTTTAATTAAAGCAGAAAAATGACCAACTACCATTCAAAGACCTACCTTTCAGCGAGCGCTAATAAAGTAATGACAAGTGAGAAAATATCTGCTGTGCAAAATAATTCTTTGGAATAATTCACTCTGGAGTCCTTGGATTCAATACTTCTTTCCAAACCACAATGATGTGACAAAATGTTATAACTAGTGATGAGCGAGTAGTATTCGACCGAGCCGGTATTCGATCGAATACTACGCTGTTCGTCATACTCGATTTCGATTGAGTACAGCGGCGATGGCGCACTCACAATTCGTTTCCCCTCCCACCTTCCCTGGCGCGTTTTTTACACCAATCACCATGCAGGGGGGGTGGGACAGGTCCTGGGAGGACGCTGGCATCGCGAAAACGGCGTCTACACGCATTGGCTGGAAAAACCATGTGACCTCGAATATACAAAACTCAGCACTTCCTCTTCGTCAGCATTAGCAGCTTGAACTTAGTGAGGGACAGACGCTCACAGCAGGGAAAGACAGGCTGTCGCTGGCAGGGCCCCAGAAGCTCGGAATATCGCTTTTACCACCATCTATACCAGCTACCAGAAGACAAGAGAGTCATTAAGAGCCCTTATTAGGGCTACTACGCTGAACGGTATATGGCTCATATGTAGGCAGGCAGGGCCCCAGAAGCTCAGAATATAGCTTTTACCACCATATATACCAGCTACCAGAAGACAAGAGAGTCCTTAAGAGCCCTTATTAGGGCTACTACGCTGAACAGTATATAGCTCATATTCTATGTAGTCAGGCAGGGCCCCAGAAGCTCAGAATATAGCTTTTACCACCATATATACCAGCTACCAGAAGACAAGAGAGTCCTTAAGAGCCCTTATTAGGGCTACTACGCTGAACAGTATATAGCTCATATCCTATGTAGGCAGGCAGGGCCCCAGAAGCTCAGAATATAGCTTTTACCACCATATATACCAGCTACCAGAAGACAAGAGAGTCCTTAAGAGCCCTTATTAGGGCTACTACGCTGAACAGTATATAGCTCATATTCTATGTAGTCAGGCAGGGCCCCAGAAGCTCAGAATATAGCTTTTACCACCATATATACCAGCTACCAGAAGACAAGAGAGTCCTTAAGAGCCCTTATTAGGGCTACTACGCTGAACAGTATATAGCTCATATTCTATGTAGTCAGGCAGGGCCCCAGAAGCTCAGAATATAGCTTTTACCACCATATATACCAGCTACCAGAAGACAAGAGAGTCCTTAAGAGCCCTTATTAGGGCTACTACGCTGAACAGTATATAGCTCATATCCTATGTAGTCAGGCAGGGCCCCAGAAGCTCAGAATATAGCTTTTACCACCATATATACCAGCTACCAGAAGACAAGAGAGTCCTTAAGAGCCCTTATTAGGGCTACTACGCTGAACAGTATATAGCTCATATTCTATGTAGTCAGGCAGGGCCCCAGAAGCTCAGAATATAGCTTTTACCACCATATATACCAGCTACCAGAAGACAAGAGAGTCCTTAAGAGCCCTTATTAGGGCTACTACGCTGAACAGTATATAGCTCATATCCTATGTAGGCAGGCAGGGCCCCAGAAGCTCAGAATATAGCTTTTACCACCATATATACCAGCTACCAGAAGACAAGAGAGTCCTTAAGAGCCCTTATTAGGGCTACTACGCTGAACAGTATATAGCTCATATCCTATGTAGGCAGGCAGGGCCCCAGAAGCTCAGAATATAGCTTTTACCACCATATATACCAGCTACCAGAAGACAAGAGAGTCCTTAAGAGCCCTTATTAGGGCTACTACGCTGAACAGTATATAGCTCATATTCTATGTAGTCAGGCAGGGCCCCAGAAGCTCAGAATATAGCTTTTACCACCATATATACCAGCTACCAGAAGACAAGAGAGTCCTTAAGAGCCCTTATTAGGGCTACTACGCTGAACAGTATATAGCTCATATTCTATGTAGTCAGGCAGGGCCCCAGAAGCTCAGAATATAGCTTTTACCACCATATATACCAGCTACCAGAAGACAAGAGAGTCCTTAAGAGCCCTTATTAGGGCTACTACGCTGAACAGTATATAGCTCATATTCTATGTAGTCAGGCAGGGCCCCAGAAGCTCAGAATATAGCTTTTACCACCATATATACCAGCTACCAGAAGACAAGAGAGTCCTTAAGAGCCCTTATTAGGGCTACTACGCTGAACAGTATATAGCTCATATCCTATGTAGTCAGGCAGGGCCCCAGAAGCTCAGAATATAGCTTTTACCACCATATATACCAGCTACCAGAAGACAAGAGAGTCCTTAAGAGCTCTTATTAGGGCTACTACGCTGAACAGTATATAGCTCATATTCTATGTAGTCAGGCAGGGCCCCAGAAGCTCAGAATATAGCTTTTACCACCATATATACCAGCTACCAGAAGACAAGAGAGTCCTTAAGAGCCCTTATTAGGGCTACTACGCTGAACAGTATATAGCTCATATCCTATGTAGGCAGGCAGGGCCCCAGAAGCTCAGAATATAGCTTTTACCACCATATATACCAGCTACCAGAAGACAAGAGAGTCCTTAAGAGCCCTTATTAGGGCTACTACGCTGAACAGTATATAGCTCATATTCTATGTAGTCAGGCAGGGCCCCAGAAGCTCAGAATATAGCTTTTACCACCATATATACCAGCTACCAGAAGACAAGAGAGTCCTTAAGAGCCCTTATTAGGGCTACTACGCTGAACAGTATATAGCTCATATTCTATGTAGTCAGGCAGGGCCCCAGAAGCTCAGAATATAGCTTTTACCACCATATATACCAGCTACCAGAAGACAAGAGAGTCCTTAAGAGCCCTTATTAGGGCTACTACGCTGAACAGTATATAGCTCATATTCTATGTAGTCAGGCAGGGCCCCAGAAGCTCAGAATATAGCTTTTACCACCATATATACCAGCTACCAGAAGACAAGAGAGTCCTTAAGAGCCCTTATTAGGGCTACTACGCTGAACAGTATATAGCTCATATCCTATGTAGGCAGGCAGGGCCCCAGAAGCTCAGAATATAGCTTTTACCACCATATATACCAGCTACCAGAAGACAAGAGAGTCCTTAAGAGCCCTTATTAGGGCTACTACGCTGAACAGTATATAGCTCATATTCTATGTAGTCAGGCAGGGCCCCAGAAGCTCAGAATATAGCTTTTACCACCATATATACCAGCTACCAGAAGACAAGAGAGTCCTTAAGAGCCCTTATTAGGGCTACTACGCTGAACAGTATATAGCTCATATCCTATGTAGGCAGGCAGGGCCCCAGAAGCTCAGAATATAGCTTTTACCACCATATATACCAGCTACCAGAAGACAAGAGAGTCCTTAAGAGCCCTTATTAGGGCTACTACGCTGAACAGTATATAGCTCATATTCTATGTAGTCAGGCAGGGCCCCAGAAGCTCAGAATATAGCTTTTACCACCATATATACCAGCTACCAGAAGACAAGAGAGTCCTTAAGAGCCCTTATTAGGGCTACTACGCTGAACAGTATATAGCTCATATTCTATGTAGTCAGGCAGGGCCCCAGAAGCTCAGAATATAGCTTTTACCACCATATATACCAGCTACCAGAAGACAAGAGAGTCCTTAAGAGCCCTTATTAGGGCTACTACGCTGAACAGTATATAGCTCATATTCTATGTAGTCAGGCAGGGCCCCAGAAGCTCAGAATATAGCTTTTACCACCATATATACCAGCTACCAGAAGACAAGAGAGTCCTTAAAGTGGACCAACACCCACGGGTGATCGGCCCGGGAATCTATAAGATTCCCGGGCCGATCACCCCCCACCCCGCGGGACATCCGAGATCGGGATGTCCCGCGGGGTGAAACCCCCCCAAACACCCCAAACTCCTTACCTTATCTTCGGCGGCGGCCGGCCGCCGCCGCCTCCCTCGCGCTCCTGTAGGCGTGCGCGTGCCCGCGCCGGCCGTCTGCGAATGGCCGGCGGGGGCGCGCGCGCGCCGAAAGTGACGCGAGGGAGGCGGCGGCGGCGGCTGCCGCTTAGACGTTCTTGTACGTCGGCGCTGGGAGCGGGGAGAGGTGAGTTTTTCGGGGGGTTAGGGGGGGTTTCACACAGCGGGGCACCCCGATCGGGGGTGCCCCACCGAAGTGGACCAAGACCCAGGATAGTCAAAATCCTGTGTGTTGGTCCACTTTAAGAGCCCTTATTAGGGCTACTACGCTGAACAGTATATAGCTCATATCCTATGTAGGCAGGCAGGGCCCCAGAAGCTCAGAATATAGCTTTTACCACCATATATACCAGCTACCAGAAGACAAGAGAGTCCTTAAGAGCCCTTATTAGGGCTACTACGCTGAACAGTATATAGCTCATATTCTATGTAGTCAGGCAGGGCCCCAGAAGCTCAGAATATAGCTTTTACCACCATATATACCAGCTACCAGAAGACAAGAGAGTCCTTAAGAGCCCTTATTAGGGCTACTACGCTGAACAGTATATAGCTCATATTCTATGTAGTCAGGCAGGGGCCCAGAAGCTCAGAATATAGCTTTTACCACCATATATACCAGCTACCAGAAGACAAGAGAGTCCTTAAGAGCCCTTATTAGGGCTACTACGCTGAACAGTATATAGCTTATATTCTATGTAGTCAGGCAGGGCCCCAGAAGCTCAGAATATAGCTTTTACCACCATATATACCAGCTACCAGAAGACAAGAGAGCCCTTAAGAGCCCTTATTAGGGCTACTACGCTGAACAGTATATAGCTCATATTCTATGTAGTCAGGCAGGGCCCCAGAAGCTCAGAATATAGCTTTTACCACCATATATACCAGCTACCAGAAGACAAGAGAGTCCTTAAGAGCCCTTATTAGGGCTACTACGCTGAACAGTATATAGCTCATATCCTATGTAGTCAGGCAGGGCCCCAGAAGCTCAGAATATAGCTTTTACCACCATATATACCAGCTACCAGAAGACAAGAGAGTCCTTAAGAGCCCTTATTAGGGCTACTACGCTGAACAGTATATAGCTCATATTCTATGTAGTCAGGCAGGGCCCCAGAAGCTCAGAATATAGCTTTTACCACCATATATACCAGCTACCAGAAGACAAGAGAGTCCTTAAGAGCCCTTATTAGGGCTACTACGCTGAACAGTATATAGCTCATATTCTATGTAGTCAGGCAGGGCCCCAGAAGCTCAGAATATAGCTTTTACCACCATATATACCAGCTACCAGAAGACAAGAGAGTCCTTAAGAGCCCTTATTAGGGCTACTACGCTGAACAGTATATAGCTCATATTCTATGTATTCAGGCAGGGCCCCAGAAGCTCAGAATATAGCTTTTACCACCATATATACCAGCTACCAGAAGACAAGAGAGTCCTTAAGAGCCCTTATTAGGGCTACTACGCTGAACAGTATATAGCTCATATTCTATGTAGTCAGGCAGGGCCCCAAAAGCTCAGAATATAGCTTTTACCACCATATATACCAGCTACCAGAAGACAAGAGAGTCCTTAAGAGCCCTTATTAGGGCTACTACGCTGAACAGTATATAGCTCATATTCTATGTAGTCAGGCAGGGCCCCAGAAGCTCAGAATATAGCTTTTACCACCATATATACCAGCTACCAGAAGACAAGAGAGTCCTTAAGAGCCCTTATTAGGGCTACTACGCTGAACAGTATATAGCTCATATTCTATGTAGTCAGGCAGGGCCCCAGAAGCTCAGAATATAGCTTTTACCACCATATATACCAGCTACCAGAAGACAAGAGAGTCCTTAAGAGCCCTTATTAGGGCTACTACGCTGAACAGTATATAGCTCATATTCTATGTAGTCAGGCAGGGCCCCAGAAGCTCAGAATATAGCTTTTACCACCATATATACCAGCTACCAGAAGACAAGAGAGTCCTTAAGAGCCCTTATTAGGGCTACTACGCTGAACAGTATATAGCTCATATTCTATGTAGTCAGGCAGGGCCCCAGAAGCTCAGAATATAGCTTTTACCACCATATATACCAGCTACCAGAAGACAAGAGAGTCCTTAAGAGCCCTTATTAGGGCTACTACGCTGAACAGTATATAGCTCATATCCTATGTAGTCAGGCAGGGCCCCAGAAGCTCAGAATATAGCTTTTACCACCATATATACCAGCTACCAGAAGACAAGAGAGTCCTTAAGAGCCCTTATTAGGGCTACTACGCTGAACAGTATATAGCTCATATTCTATGTAGTCAGGCAGGGCCCCAGAAGCTCAGAATATAGCTTTTACCACCATATATACCAGCTACCAGAAGACAAGAGAGTCCTTAAGAGCCCTTATTAGGGCTACTACGCTGAACAGTATATAGCTCATATCCTATGTAGGCAGGCAGGGCCCCAGAAGCTCAGAATATAGCTTTTACCACCATATATACCAGCTACCAGAAGACAAGAGAGTCCTTAAGAGCCCTTATTAGGGCTACTACGCTGAACAGTATATAGCTCATTCTAGCTATATACACACTGCACACAACGGCTGCTTTAGTGAGGGGTAGCTGCTGCTGCTGGAATAGGGACAGAAAGACTTCAGTGGTGTATTACCACCTATATACAAAACTATATACACTCTGCTCAAAACGGCTGCTTTAGTGAGGGGTAGCTGCTGATGCTGGAATAGGGACAGAAAGACTTCAGTGGTGTATTAGCACCTATATACAAAACTATATTTTGCACTACTGTTTTGTGTCCTCTGTGCCAACAAAAACTTGTTATATACCCGGTGCGTATAGGCACCATTTCACCTTCTGGCAGTATACGGCTGTATAGCCAGGTGTTTTTCTTAAAAATATTTTTATATTTGGCACTACTGTTTTGTGTCCTCTTTACCAACAAAACCTTGTTATATACCCGGTGCGTATAGGCACCATTTCACCTTCTGGCAGTATACGGCTGTATAGCCAGGTGTTTTTCTTAAAAATATTTTTATATTTGGCACTACTGTTTTGTGTCCTCTTTACCAACAAAACCTTGTTATATACCCGGTGCGTATAGGCACCATTTCACCTTCTGGCAGTATACGGCTGTATAGCCAGGTGTTTTTCTTAAAAATATTTTTATATTTGGCACTACTGTTTTGTGTCCTCTTTACCAACAAAACCTTGTTATATACCCGGTGCGTATAGGCACCATTTCACCTTCTGGCAGTATACGGCTGTATAGCCAGGTGTTCTTCTTAAAAATATATTTATATTTGGCACTACTGTTTTGTGTCCTCTGTGCCAACAAAACACTGTTTTATACACGGTGCGTATAGGCACCATTTCACCTTCTGGCAGTATACGGCTGTATAGCCAGGTGTTCTTCTTAAAAATATATTTATATTTGGCACTACTGTTTTGTGTCCTCTGTGCCAACAAAACACTGTTTTATACACGGTGCGTATAGGCACCATTTCACCTTCTGGCAGTATACGGCTGTATAGCCAGGTGTTCTTCTTAAAAATATATTTATATTTGGCACTACTGTTTTGTGTCCTCTGTGCCAACAAAACACTGTTTTATACACGGTGCGTATAGGCACCATTTCACCTTCTGGCAGTATACGGCTGTATAGCCAGGTGTTCTTCTTAAAAATATATTTATATTTGGCACTACTGTTTTGTGTCCTCTGTGCCAACAAAACACTGTTTTATACACGGTGCGTATAGGCACCATTTCACCTTCTGGCAGTATACGGCTGTATAGCCAGGTGTTCTTCTTAAAAATATATTTATATTTGGCACTACTGTTTTGTGTCCTCTGTGCCAACAAAACACTGTTTTATACACGGTGCGTATAGGCACCATTTCACCTTCTGGCAGTATACGGCTGTATAGCCAGGTGTTCTTCTTAAAAATATATTTATATTTGGCACTACTGTTTTGTGTCCTCTGTGCCAACAAAACACTGTTTTATACACGGTGCGTATAGGCACCATTTCACCTTCTGGCAGTATACGGCTGTATAGCCAGGTGTTCTTCTTAAAAATATTTTTATATTTGGCATAACGCGTGGCCAAAAAAGTAAAACGTCTGAAATGCGGAGGGCTAGCGCAAAGGGACGTGGACGAGGACGGGGGCGCGGAAATGCTGGTGGGGGCACAAACCGCGTTGAAGCCAGTGGGGATACAATGCGTGCTGGTGAGGGGCAGCCAGCATTACGCTCATCCAGCTTCCCTGCCTTTATGGGACAGTTATGCGGGGGGCAGGGTTCACCTCTGTTAAGGCCTGAGCAGCGTGAACAGGTGGTGCAATGGATGGCCGATAACGCTTCCAGTCACTTGTCCACCACCCAGTCATCCACACAGTCTCACTCTGACCCTCCTTCCTCCCAACCTGGCCAACAGAGTCAGCCCACCCTTGACCCCTCCCAGGACCTCTTTTCGGGTCCTTTTCCAGATGTGCTGCAAGAATCCCAGGAGCTAGCAGAGGAATTTGTTTGTAGTGATGCCCAAACACTTGAGTATCCGCCATCTGCTAGTGATGTGGACCCGGAACCAGCATCTGCTATCATGAGCGATGATGATGAGACGCAGTTGCCATCAAGGGAGGCTGTTGGAATGTCCAGTGGGCAGGAGGAGGAGCAGAGAGAGGAAGTGGAAGATTAGGTGGTGGACGACGAAATGACCGACCCCACTTGGACAGGGGTGATGTCCAGCGGGGAAAGCAGTGGAGATGCGGTCTGCGCATCACCGAATAAGGCAGCAAGAGGCAGAGGACAGTCCAGAGGCAGAGGACAGTCCAGACAGAGAAGGCAGGCCACAGCCAGCAGGGCCGAAGCTCTTCCCGGCAGCAGGCAGTCGCGCGAAGCTCCCCCATCGAGGCCTCGTACTTCTGTGGTGTGGAGATTTTTTAATGTTTGCGCGGATGACAAACTGAGCGCGGTTTGCGCAATCTGCCACTCAAAACTGAGTAGGGGCTCTGAGAAGAGCAATCTGACCACCTCAGGCATGCGCCGTCACTTGGAATTCAAGCACTGGGCTGAGTGGGAGAGAGCAAACGCAATACAACCTGCGCCCCGTCTTGCTGCCACTGCCTCTTCCCCTTTGTTGTGTGCTGCCACTGCGGTCCAGACCTCCAGCCAGGACACCTCCACATCTGCCTCTGCCTCGGCTACTTTGGGGCCTTCTCCTTCAGCCCCCCCTTCCCCCGCATCTTCGTCTGCACCTTCCATCTCCTCGTCCCATCAACTGTCCATCTCGCAGGCGTTCAACCGCAGGCGGAAGTACGCCTCCAGTCACCCCCAAGCCCAAGCCTTAACCTGCCTCATCTCCAAACTGCTGGCCCTGGAGATGTTGCCGTTTAGGCTTGTAGAGACGCAGGCCTTCCGCGACCTGATGGCGGCTGCCGCACCTCGCTATTCCGTCCCTAGCCGCCACTATTTTTCCCGGTGTGGCGTCCCCGCCCTGCACCAGCACGTGTCGCGTAACATCAGGCGGGCCCTGAGGTACGCAGTCAGCGCAAAGGTCCACTTGACCACCGACTCGTGGACAAGCGCTTGCGGCCAAGGACGCTACATCTCTTTGACGGCACACTGGGTGAATGTTGTGGAAGCGGGGACGGGGTCGCAAACAGGGACGGCCTACATACCACCCCCGCCCAAGATTGCCAGCACGGGTTCTGATAGACCCCCCTCCTCTTCCTCCTCCTCCTCCTCCTCCTCCTCCTCTGCCTTAACATCGCCCTCAGCCCCTAGCTGGAAGCGTTGCAGCACTGGCGCGGGGAGATGTCAGCAGGCGGTGCTTAAGCTCATCAGCTTGGGCGACAGGAAGCACAGCGCCGCAGAGGTGAGGCACGCCATATTGCAGCAGACAGAGATGTGGCTGTCGCCGCTGCAGCTAGGACCAGGCATGGTCGTGTGCGATAATGGCCGTAACCTGGTGGCGGCTCTGGAGCTTGCAGAACTCAATCACGTACCATGCCTGGCCCACGTTTTTAATTTGGTAGTACAAAAGTTTCTAAAGACTTACCCCAACCTGGCAGAGCTACTGGTCAAAGTGCGGCGCTTGTGCGCTCACTTTCGGAAGTCAACTGTAGCTGCTGCTAGCTTAAAAAAAATCCAGCAACGCCTCCATTTGCCTCAACATCGGCTGTTGTGCGACCTGCCCACTCGCTGGAATTCCACCTATTGCATGTTGGCCAGGGTGTGTGAGCAGCAGAAAGCATTGATGGAGTACCAGATGATGCATCCACGCGTGCCTCCAACTCAGCTCCCTCAGTTTGCCAACCACGAGTGGCCATGGATGGCAGACATATGCGATGTATTGCGTATCTTTGAGGAGTCCACTAAGAAGGTCAGCAGCGAGGACGCTATAGTGAGCGTAACCATCCCGCTCCTATGCGTCCTTAAAGAATCGCTCATCGCAATAAGGGAGAACGCATTGCACACAGAGGAGACGGGGGTAGGAGGAGACGCAACGCAGGTAGACAGTCAGACCACACTTTTGTCTGCTGCTCGGTGGCAGTTGCAGGAGGAGGAGGATGAGGAGGAGGAGGACAACGTGGAGGTGGCTGTGGAAGAGGATGCTGGCGGCGAGGGTAGCAGTCAGGCTGTGTGCGTCCCATTGGTTCAGCGCGGATGGGGCGGAGAGGAGGAGGAAGAGGAGGAAATGGAAAATGATCCTTCTGGTGGGGGCAGTGACGTCATGCCTACTCAGAGTCTGGCACACATGGCTGACTTCATGCTGGGCTGCTTTTCCCGGGACATACGTGTTGTCCGGATATTGGAGAACAAACTATACTGGGTCTTCGCACTCCTGGACCCCCGGTATAAAGATAACTTCTCCTCTTTTATTCCGGTAGAGGAGAGGACGAATCGATTACTGGAATACCAGAGGGAACTCTTGCAGAACATGATGCAGATTTTCCCACCCAGCATCGCTGGCGGCAGAGAGGAGAGTGTCTCCCAGAGTCTGACAACATCGATCAGGCCCACAGCCACCAGGGGAACACTCTCCAAGGTGTGGGACACGTTCATGTCACCCCCTCGTGCAACTTCCATCACTGCGGGGCCCGCTATCAGCAGGAGGGACAAGTATCGGCGGATGTTGCGGGACTACCTGGCAGACCACACCCCTGTCCTCCCCGATCCCTCGGCGACCTACACTTACTGGGTCTCCAAGTTGGACACGTGGCTGGAACTGTCCCTGTACGCCTTGGAGGTGCTTGCCTGCCCTGCCGCCAGCGTGCTATCAGAAAGGGTGTTCAGCGCAGCCGGGGGCATTATAACCGATAAGCGCAGCCGCCTGTCAACCGACAGTGCCGACAGGCTGACGCTAATCAAAATGAACAGCAAGTGGATTGACCCGGACTTTGCTTGTACAACAGTGGAAAGCAGCCAAGAGTGAAGTGCCATCTGTATGAAGTGCCATTTCCTCCTCCTCCTCCTCCTCCTCCTCCTCCTCCTCCTTAACCGCCGTAGAATTGCTGTATTAATAAAAAAAAATTATGGCTCACCTCTTGGGCTTAATACAATCAATTTTTAAGAGGTCTCAGCTCTTGGGCCTCCACACAATTTTTAAAAGGTCTCAGCTCTTGGGCCTCCACACAATTTTTAAAAGGTCTCAGCTCTTGGGCCTCCACACAATTTTTAAGAGGTCTCAGCTCGTGGGACTCCACACAATGTTTGAGAGGTCTCAGCTCTTGGGCCTCCACACAATTTTTAAAAGGTCTCAGCTCTTGGGCCTCCACACAATTTTTAAAAGGTCTCAGCTCTTGGGACTCCACACAATGTTTGAGAGGTCTCAGCTCTTGGGCCTCCACACAATTTTTAAAAGGTCTCAGCTCGTGGGACTCCACACAATTTTTAAGAGGTCTCAGCTCTTGGGCCTCCACACAATTTTTAAGAGGTCTCAGCTCTTGGGCCTCCACACAATTTTTAAGAGGTCTCAGCTCTTGGGCCTCCACACAATTTTTAAGAGGTCTCAGCTCGTGGGACTCCACAAAATGTTTGAGAGGTCTCAGCTCTTGGGCCTCCACACAATTTTTAAGAGGTCTCAGCTCGTGGGACTCCACACAATGTTTGAGAGGTCTCAGCTCTTGGGCCTCCACACAATTTTTAAAAGGTCTCAGCTCTTGGGCCTCCACACAATTTTTAAAAGGTCTCAGCTCTTGGGCCTCCACACAATTTTTAAGAGGTCTCAGCTCTTGGGCCTCCCCTACTGCTGGGGTGACACACTGTAACAAACCTCCTCCTGTAAGCTTCCCTGACTGCTGGGGTGACACACTGTAACAAACCTCCTCCTGTAAGCTTCCCTGACTGCTGGGGTGACACACTGTAACAAACCTCCTCCTGTAAGCTTCCCTTACTGCTGGGGTAACACACTGTAACAAACCTCCTCCTGTAAGCTTCCCTGACTGCTGGGGTGACACACTGTAACAAACCTCCTCCTGTAGGCTTCCCTTACTGCTGGGGTGCCACACTGTAACAAACCTCCTCCTGTAAGCTTCCCTGACTGCTGGGGTGACACACTGTAACAAACCTCCTCCTGTAAGCTTCCCTGACTGCTGGGGTGACACACTGTAACAAACCTCCTCCTGTAAGCTTCCCTTACTGCTGGGGTGACACACTGTAACAAACCTCCTCCTGTAAGCTTCCCTGACTGCAGGGGTGACACACTGTAACAAACCTCCTCCTGTAAGCTTCCCTTACTGCTGGGGTAACACACTGTAACAAACCTCCTCCTGTAAGCTTCCCTGACTGCTGGGGTGACACACTGTAACAAACCTCCTCCTGTAAGCTTCCCTTACTGCTGGGGTGCCACACTGTAACAAACCTCCTCCTGTAAGCTTCCCTGACTGCTGGGGTGACACACTGTAACAAACCTCCTCCTGTAAGCTTCCCTTACTGCTGGGGTAACACACTGTAACAAACCTCCTCCTTTAAGCTTCCCTTACTGCTGGGGTGACACAATGACACAAGAGGACATGTCTGACCACATCTCTCACACACACACACACACACACAATGACAATTAGGGGTGGGGTATATTTATTTTCCCCCTTGCCTATGCCATCTGTGGTTGTCATTAGGCAACGTGATTTTAAGGGGTGCAGAATTTTGTTCTTCTTTTTTGTACAGTTTGGCTTGGGGTCCATGGCAATGTAGAGGAAAGAAGGTTTCCTTGTCTTGTCTCACTTTACGTAGAAGTAATATTGTGTTTGGAGTGTATTGTTGAGAGGCTGTGATAGTGGCGTAATAGTGCGACTTGGGCGCGTTATATGCACCCAGACATGCTTCCCCTGCTGTCCCAGTTGCATTCCAGCAGTGTTGGCATCATTTTCTGATGTTTCAGGGTGGACTTGGTGACCTCCAAGTGGTCGAATTGAGATTTCCAAGTGTCGAGCATTTTTTTCCCATAGACTATAATGGGATTCGATATTCGGTCGAGTAGTCGAGTAACGCGGTCTATTCGAATCGAAATTCGAAATTTCGAATATTTCACTACTCGCTCATCTCTAGTTATAACCTTTAGCAATAGGGCTACTTATATAGAACATAAATCATATTTATTGGAATACAATTTCTGACCAAATAACTTAACCCTTTAACCGCCAGCCTACCTTGAGATTTTGTCAC